>VZTR01029164.1:117127-325816 GCA_013400775.1 Chaetops frenatus | reverse complement strand
TTTGTTTGTTTGTTTGTTTGTTTTTTGAACCTGAAGCTGCTGTTTTACATAGATGTCACCATTATTACTTGTAGAAGCCATAGCAGATGATAAACATCCCAGCTCAGATTTCTTCTTCACTGCCTAAGGGTGGTCCATCCCTTTCCCCTCTCACCTGTTGAATTTTTAAGCACTGTATGCAGAGCTTGTACACGAGAAATTTCCCCACATACACCCACCTCTATATTGATTTTGAGGCAATCTTTTGGTGGAGGGGGGATGGAAAGTCATTATTTTAAATTGATAGCCAAAACCCTGTGAATCCTCATCCTGTTACTGTTTTTCAGTGCTGCCACTGCATCCAGAGGGGAATGTGAGTGCTTGCATGTCAGCTACTGTTTGAGAAGGAAGGACTGAGTCCTCTTTCATTTTGAAAAGAAACAGGCACATCCCTCCAGGGGATGGTTTCACTTGCATGAAAGAAGGCACCTATGTCATTTCCATTTCCTGTGGGGAAGACTTTTCTCAGTGCTAAAACTTTTGAGAAAATTCCTGAGGTTCTGGTAACTTTCCTTATCCACTGCATGGGGAACTTCAAGACAAAGACACCTAGGTTTCTTTTCATAGTGAAAAGCAGACACCAGAAGATGGGCACTGGTGACATGAAGTGTAAAACTCCACAATAGATCTATGCCTAAGTAATAGAGCCAATGGGTTGTGAAGCAGAATCTGAACATAGTTCTCCCAAATCCCAGCTAACTCTCTACTTGCTGCACCAACTCCAGGAGCAAGGAAAGATCAGCATTAATCTTTCCACATCTGCTTATTGTAGAGTGCCTACATCTTCCCCCTTAGTGTGTGGAGATGGCCACACAAACATGGGTTTAAATGAATCTTTAGTTCACATCAACCCAGCTACACTTGTGTCCTCCAGTTAGCACAAGAGCAGAGGTTTTAAATAAGTGTGTCAAAACCTGAGTCAGCTGCCTGTGCCATTATGGCAGTAACAGCAGTAGAAAGCACGGGAGTGCATGACATTACAGCATCATGAGAGCAGCAGTCAGTGGAGGAGCAGATGTGATTTCAATCATATCAGTAACAGAGACAGGCAGTGGGGAGGCAGATGGGCCTCTGACTGAGCAAAGGCAGCCAGCTGCAAGATGGGAGATGCTGCTGCAAAGCTGGTGAGGCAGATGCTACTGTGATGGGAGTAGGACTGCAGCAAGACCTGCAGCAGCAAGACCTGCAGCAGCAGAGGCTGCAGCTGCCTCAGAGCAGTGGGCAGCTGGAGTTTAAGATGCAGCTGCAGGTGTTTTTTACTTCCGAATTCCTTGTGGTCACCATTTGCTGAATGGAGATAAGTGCTTTTACTTTTACACAATAATTTCTGCAAATTAGTAGAGCATTGCACTAGCACTAGGATGAGAGCAGGATTACATTTCTCAGTGATGATCAGCCACTACCCCATTTCACAACAGCATTTACAGACCATTCAGTGGGGGAAAAAAGACAATAAAGAGTTACTCTGAAAAATCCTACCTGTACCCCTTATGCTATTCTGTAACTGAGAGTATTTTATACCCCACCCTTCTCTGTGAATGTAGACTTTTCTCGGCTGGAAGAGAAAGTGACCATGACACTTGCTGAAGCCTTCCCCATAGATTGGATTGCTCCCAGGTTTTCATCAGATAATCGTCTCTGTGCCATGCCCAAGTCCTCTCTCAGCCTTGTGACAGTCCTCTGTTGAGTCCAGAGAGAAACTATTTCATCAGATAAGGAGTAGAAACTGTGCAAGCCTTTCCCAATCACGGCACAATATTCCAATAATTTGGGACATATCAAGAAAAAAAGACAATATTCAAAGCATGAATTTTTGTCATGAAGTAGTTTTTGTTCAATGTCCTTTCTCAGAAGCCATGCATTCAATATGAGCATCTGGACTTGCCCAATAAACCCATATTATTCTGGTAAAACAAATGTTTCAACACTGAAATTCAAAGAGTTTTGAAACTGGAAGTTAAACAGAATAATAATGCTCTCCATGGCATCTCCTTGAGATCTTGGTGAAGGAAGAGTGGGTACTACAGTCATGGTCAGTTACAAGACGTGCTTTGTTTATTTAAGAAGGAGAGTCGGTTCTCTTTGAAAAAAGGTGATATTTTCATTCACTATCCATTAGAACTATTTGAACATTTATTAAATTTATTTATAAGTCATCCTAGGCAAACATTTCCAAACTGTGTGTGTAGATAAGCCCTTGAGAAGTAGCTTGATTCCTCTTAGTTACATGGCAATAATTGATATGACAAGCTCCAAATTTCTTTTTTTCCCTCTTTTTTGTTTTCCCCTTCATTTCTAACTGTAATTTCTATTCAAATGAAATCTTAAATATTCTGCCCTGACCTTTGCTGGAAGGAAGTTAATTACCTATGGAGTTTACATAAATTATATGGCCTGTTTGTTTAAGATTAATACTACACAGAGATCAATAGAGCCATGGAGCATCAGTATAAAATGGCTTCTTCCAAATGCCACCAAAGGTCACAAAATTCTTGCAGGGAAAAGGGGACGAGAGACATGGTGTGGCACATTCCAGTCATCATTCCAGTGTATGTCACTGCTGCTGCCTCTGCAGCCACTCAGGGATGATTTATCAGCTGTTAGAGGACACTTGATACAAACACACCATAAGAACCAGCTGAGGAAAAATTAATTGAATGCAGTGATGACTACAATTCATCATTCTCAAAAAAATGGCTCAAAAAGTGAGAGAAGGATGATACATTGACCACAGCTCAGATAAACTGCTTTTCACACTACTCTTCAGAAACAACCTCTTGCTCCCTCAAATGCAATGCCAGTTTCCCTGTGGAAAAGGCAGCTCTTATTCTTGGTTTAGGAGATGGAGAGGACACACACAGTATGCATAGTCAAAAGACTCATTAGAAATTACATGCTTGTAGCTTGGAAGAGCTGCTTTCTGCATGCCCTAGGTATTTTTACCAGCAAATTTGGGTTTATTCTCATATTAGGTTGACAGAATTAATTCAGTAAAAGTGCAACACAGTCAACACCTCCTGGCTGATGAAGGCTAAATGGAATGCCAAGAAAATTTTTCCCCACATTAAAAAGAAATTGTGTTGAGAGAACAGAGAAGAAAGAAACAGACAGTGTCCTACTGTTAGAGCAGTGACTGGAAATGGTGTATTGGGTTTGTGTGTACAGGTTTTGGTAGTGGGGGGCTACAGGGGTGGCTTTTACAAGAAGTTGCCAGAAGCTTCCTGCGTGTCTGGCAGAGCCAATCCCTGGCAGCTCCAAGACAGACGTTCCTCTGGTCAAGGCTGGGCCAGTTAGAAATGATGAGAACACCTCTGCCATAACACACATAAGAAGAAAAAAATGTATTGTGCAAATGTAATTGCAGCCAGAGAAGACTGGGGTGAGAACAGGTGAGAAGAACAGTCCTGCAGACACCAAGGTCAGTGGAGAGGGAGGGGCAAGAGGTGCTCCAGGCACGGGAGTTGAGATTCTCCTGCAGCCCCTGGTGCAGCCCATGGTGAGGCAGCTGTGCCCCTGCAGCCCATGGAGATCAGTGGGGATGCAGAGATCCCCCTGCAGCCCATGGAGGAGACCCACAGCAGAGCAGGTGGGTGCCTGAGAGGAGGCTGTGACCCCATGGGAGGCCCGTGGCAGGGACCTGCAGACCAGTGGAGAGCGGAACCCATGCTGGACCAGGTTTCCTGGTAGGACTTGTGGGGTACCCACACCAGAGCAGCTTGTTCCTGCAGGACTGCACCCCGTGGAAGAGTGACCCACATGGCAGCAGTTTGTGGAGAACTGGCTCCTGTGGGAGGAACCCCACAATGGAGCAGGGGAAGGACTCTTCTCCCTAAGTACCAGCAGTTACAACCTGTGATGAACTGACTGTAAACCTTATTCACATCTCCCTGCATGGCTGGAGTAGAAGGTAGGGTGGCAAGGAGAGAAGGATGGGGGAAGGTGTTTTTAAGGCCTTCTTTTACTTCTCATTATCCTGCTTTGTTTTTGTTTGTAATAAATTCAATTAATATCTCCAATTCGAGCCTGTTTTGCCTCTGATGTATTTAGTGAATGATCTCTCATGGTCCTTATCTTAACCCCCAAACCCTTTGTATATTTTCTCTCCCCTGTCCAGTTGCAGAGGGGAATGATAGAGAGGATTTGTTGGATGCCTGGCATCTAGAAAGGGTGAACACACTACAACCTCCAAAGACTGTGCTACACCTGAGTCAAACCATAGAGTTCAACCTCAGTTTTCCACTGAGAAACCTCTGACTTTGACAACAAATCACCATATTCAGGCCCTCTCCAGAGTAAAGCACCAGATGAAAACCTTTTGCTAATATTGCTAATGTGAGAGGAGGGTTTCACAAGTGTTCACAAACTAGCAGCTCCCACTGTGACAGATTTTGAAAGAGACTGGTAATCAGTGTACACAGTTCTTAGGACTTCTAACCAATTAGCTCTCTGCCAAAATAGGAACTGAGCTTTTGTGAAAATCAGCTCCTCACTGTGGTAATTAGCAGGTTGTGGGGTTTTTTTAATCTGCAAGAGGTGGGCAGAATGATTTTAACCGGACTTTGAGACATGCAGGCTGTATATCCTGTCTCTGAAAGATGGAAAAAGCAAAGTGGTACCCTCATCTGTAGAATGTGATGGAATTCTCTGGCAACCATATTTTGGGTCATGGTGTGAAGGTCTTTCACAGCTCTGCTTGGGATAAACTTCTATTGGGAAGTGAGACTTACCAGTTTTATCTCCAGGGAATGAATTTTTAGGATTATAATAGAGACAGATTACAAACCAACTGGAAAAGTTGGTTTTATTGCATTTCTATATAATACATCACAAAAGCATTTGACCAAGGACTTCTGTTCTACAAAGCAGTACATCATGCAATTTCATACATAGGAGGATGACTTGAAGCTATACAATCTGGAGCTTCATTCAGAGTATGGTTGGATTCAGGCCTTTGGTTTGATCCACTGTGGAGAGGAGGCTGAGAAGCTGAATGGAAGTGGGATAAAACTTGGATGTTTAAAAGGCCCCAAAAGCAAAGCAGAGTTTTGATGTGGAATTGTGCTCTGAACAGCATTAGCAATATTAGCAGTCTTTTCATTACTATGTGACCTCTTTCAGCAAGCCCGGGGTCAGAACACCACGCTGAGGGAACATTCAAACAGAAATCATACATTCAGGGTAATAAAACTCCCATTGTTTCTATGTCCTATAATAAAGCCTATAAACCACAGATGCGATCAAGACCATATTTTGCAGGGCGCTGCACATGCAAGCAGGATGAGACAGGCTTTCCTCTGCTCACAGAGCATGGGAGAGGGAGGGAGAAGGGTGAGGATGAGGCAAAGTGACTTCTCTCCATGCCCAGCTTGGCAGGAGCAGAGCCCAACTCTGCCTTCTCACTCAGCCCTGCAGAGTGGGAAGCACTTCCCACAGGTACCAAATGCAGCTCAGATGGTTCTTTTAGGTTCCAGTTATAAAAGGAGGCCTTAATGGGCAGCCCCCTTTGCTAGCTTGGAGCCTAGACGTGTCAGAATAGGTCTGTCCCCTCACACAAGCAGATGTGCACACTTCCAGTGTGGTTGGGATTTTACCAACCAGGACGGGCTGCACCAGTACAGGGTGACCCTTGTAGAGGGACAACTGGAGATGACCTACCAAGTGTCTGTCAAGCAACAGGGGGCACTGATTTCTGGTGTAAAACTGCAGTTCATATAATTAACTAATGACAACATCTTTGGATTTTTCACCTATTTCCCATTTGGCTTTGTTGATGGTGTAGGTTAAGGGGAACATGAAAGCTTCCATGTACCTTCTGTGCCACTGCCAAATTTTACTGCCATCACCAGCCCCAAGACAGGCTGCTAACACCTGGCCTTCACAACAGATCTGTGTTTTGGACACAGGCAGAGGTGAAGTCTCCCAGAAGCCTGGAGGTAAGTGCCATTTGGTAAGTGGACATGTGTGAGAGCATCCCACTCACTGGCCAGGAGGCATGTGAAGGCACAGACCTTCAGTCTCACCCCTGAAGGCCTTGTGGCCACCACTGAATTTTGAGTGAGTCTTTGGTTGGTTCTGTGCTTTAAGAGAGGGAATGGGGGTATAGGATAAGAATCATCATCTTTGCTGTAACAGCAGAGCATTGTACTTCAGCCCTGAGATTCTGCACCTTTTTTTTCTTTTTATTTTTTTTTCCTTCCTAAGACAAGACCATGACAGGGAGCAAAACGCCTTATCAACAGATTACAGTGGAAGTGACATGGGACTTTAATTCAGGAGGAATTCAGGACTTTAATATATTCTTTTTGTTCCCTTAGGGACTATGTTGTATTCTAATGTGAAAGATCCAGAAAAGATCCACAAAACTATGTTAAACACTGCTTCCAGTACAACTTTAAAAGTTTGATTATACAATTACATGATGACATAGAAGAGAGGGATAAGAGGGAGTTACTGGCTCATTTCTCTTATGGGTCAGGATACCACCACAAGAGATATTAAAGCAGTTTATAGGCTGTATGATTCATTCTATAGAGGAAGGAACACACTTGAAAATAAAATTAAAATGATGATGCAAACTGAGTTATGGCAGGTTTTTATCTGTGCATGTTACATCAGTGCAAATCTGTGCAAAAAAACCCTGCAGATCTGCTTGGTCCCTTTAGGCATTTCTAAATATTCTCAATTAATACATAATAATTGAAAATCTTAAATACTTGAAAATGTATTACAGACATTATCATTCCTGGCATAGTAAAAATTAAAACCAGCATTGAACATAAAGCATATTTTACCACATCTAACCTTATCTATGATTACGAATTCTCATCATTCTTTCACCAATAATTTCAAGTATTAGCCCAAGGCAAAATCTTTTTTGAATTCTCCTTATATTACCCATCACAAGATGTGTCAGTTTTAGTACCTAGGTCCTTTCATGTGCCTTTCCTTGAGGTGAAATCTTTAGCTATGAAGGGGCTGTGGCACTTCACCCAGTTTCCCAATGATTTTCATGTAATTCCAGCCTGTAACCAAGCAGAGCAAATGTTTATGCACAGAGCCAAAACAAATCAGCAATGATGCCACCACTGAGAACTGAGTGACCTTTGGCAGAGGAACCCGGCTTCCAAAGTTCAGCAGGCAATGAGGATTAATTTTATGGTCTGGACAGAGTCCTGAATTCCAAGCATAGAAATTGGATGTTTGTAATAAGCTATTTACAGTTGCAGTTCTATTATTTTTATTGGTCCTCAAGGATCCACAAACAATGCTGCACATTTTGGTCACCATCTCCTAACTCATTGTGTATTCACTGTCTCCATAAATAGGTATTGCTTGTTGGACAGCATCCTCCATCTCTCTCAAAGCAAAGGGCTAAGAATTGCAAGTGCTGAGAGTGAAAGAAGAGACACAGTTTTCTCAGCTCCCACATGGAGTGGCTATAACTCTATCACCAGGGGAAGAGTTGGGAACTATAGGAACAACCACAGCATTTTTAGTAACACATATTTGCAGAATGTCCAAAAGAGGAAAATTCTGTCAGAACTTAGAGGATAAAACACCCTGATGAAATCTTTTCATAGTGTTGCTATCAAAGCCTTTCCTCACTCGTCACTGGTACCTGAATACCACAGAGAGGATATTCATTTTATCTTTGCTTGCAGTTTTCATAGAATGCTTGAAGCCTGGGCAAAGCTCTATGGAAAACTCATTCTAGCTGGATGAATAAAGTCTGCTGGTGTATGAGGTAAGAGTAATTTTTCCTGCATGCCCAGCCTAAAAGCTGAGGAGTGAGGGCCTGCAGAGGCACGGTTCTGGAGTCTTGGCTGAAATTGACATTAAAAACCTGAACTCTGCCAGGCACCATTTTACAATCGTTCAGATTTTCTTCCTCCATGAATCTGTAGAATCTTCCAAACGTTCAGTACAGGCAGTACAGATTTATCAAGCATGAGGCTGGGAAGCTTCAAATACAAGGAATGTCTCGGGTCCACTGTGGTTTGAGCAACAAATTTGGTTCACTGCTCTTTGAAACTCTTTTCATGAACCAGTCTCACAAAGTGACTGACAGATATATTTTACTGTAATAATGTTAACTATGGAAATGGACAAGGACTGCAGCAAACACCAGCAGAGAAATCACAGATTAAATTAGAAAGGGAACTTATTTTTTTCCGCACTTCTCAATTAAATCACTGAGGACACAAAGCAAGAACTGGGATGGGCGGAGGAGTTGCTGTATACTCCAGTCTAAACTTGTGTCATCATTATACTGATATTATCAGTATAATATCTTCTTGGAAAATTACAGGAGTGAAAGGAGAGAAACAGCATGGGAAGAGTCTAGACCCTCAGTCAGTAATGTTCAGAGGACCAGAGGTAGAAACCCATAGTCAATTATTAACCAAGGTCAATATTTATGGCACAGAGAATCATTTTAAGTGTACATTATTCATGTAGAGACCTGTAATGAGCACTTCATGCTTGACTAGAGAATGTATATACTGGGACAACTTTAATAAAAAAGCTCATAGGAAACAGGATATATCTCCTCGGAAATGGTCTATGTGTCTATTTGTCCCTCACTCTTGCTCCCATTGAATCAGTCAATACTTTCCACCATTACAATTAATGATCAGAAATATTCTTCAGCTGGAAGTTGGTAAAAATGGATGTTTTAGACTTTGGTTTTGAAGCTCCTATTTATGCAAACTGAATCCAGACTATGGATTTTTCTTGAAAAATGGTAATGTAACCTAAATTATGTGAGAAACTCCTGTCATCCATTCCACATACCCAAACAGACAGAGGCCACTGCTGGGAGCATTTTCATTGCTCAGTTTGATGAAGCTTCTGAATCACACTTCCACTTGCTTCATGAATCCTTCCTCCTCCTGGAGTGTGTATCAAGGATAAGGACGTGATAAACACTCTTGAACTAGGAAATGACAGCTTTGCTCTGACAACTGCTGAAGAAACAAGTGGCTGGGTTATGTGACTGTAGCATATGAACCCTTGCATTTGGGATTGGGCTTGTATCCCACACATTCATAGAGTATCAGCCACTCACTGAGAGCCTGCTCTTTCTGTCGTTGCTCTCACACACTCAGAACAGTATCACAGTATGCTGAGTCAGGCTTTAAAGGAATTTAGGCATACAAAGATGCTGAATGGCTTCTAATAGGATTTCCAAATATGCCTAAGCACACAACTTCTGAAAGGCACCTCTGAAAACTCCATGAAGCAGCTATGTGCACCTTAAAGTGCTTGACAATCTTATAATTGAAAGCAAGTGAATTTCTTGCACACTTTACCTGTGATTTTCAACAGGGGCTGGAGAGCTTTAAGTGTTTTGGACTCTTTAGTTGTTGTGTCCTTTGAAAATCCCAGCCTAAGACCTTATCCATTGCCAACAACATCAAAGAGAGGAAGCTCAGCAAAGTGATTTAGAAGTTGGTACTAACAAGCATTCTAAATCAATCCAAAACATGTCTCGTGCTGGGTGACGCCTGCTATTGATCAAAGGGACAGGACAAGTCAAGTCAAGGAAACATGATTGGGAAAATAATAAAACAGCCCCAGTGAATGTTTCAAGGTTTTTCTTAGCTTGAACGATAGCACTAAAGTGCACTGCTGGCTGAGAGGTGATCATGTGTGGGAAACTCCCTAGACAAAGAGGAGACATGGTACATTAGAGGGACAGTAAAAATGAATTTCACTCCTCATGACCTTTTTTCCAATCTACATTTATTTATGTTCTTAACATTAAGACTATACACAGCTAATTCCTTTCTGACAGATGATGCATTGCTTACATAGCACAGTAGATTGGTACTTTGTAAGGACCTGGCAAAGCAGTTGGTGTGTCTGTGAAAAAGCTGTGGGAGATATTGTCAGCTCACAGACCTGCTGATGGAGTCAGATAGCCTGGAAAGTGCAGAGAAGCTGGGAAACCAGTATAGGGCTCTGCTCAAAAAGAGACATCTGTAGGGGTATCCATCTTACCTTGAAGAAGCTTTTTCCCTGAGGTTAGTGAAGACACATTCTGTCTCAAAGGAAGGTCAACTATTGTTTTATGCATGCTAGGTAGAGTTGTGTTGCTTCTTTTTCAGTCAGAACAGAAAATCTGGTTGAGAAACACCTTACTGGCACATTTTCTGAAGGCCACCCACACACCCCTGTAACTTAAACCTCTGTACTTAACATAGGGGTAACATGTCTCCCCAGGGAAGAGGGGGGAAGGATTGTGTTGCAGAGTTATAAACATCTGCAGAGAAGGAAGCACGTGAAGCATGTATGTTTTACAGAAGGAGCTCAGGAGAGGGGCAGAGAAAAGCTGGAAGGATGGATCTTCATTCTCTGGGGCAGATGAGGAAGAGGATGTGAGGTTCTGACTGAGAAAGGTGAGATGAATAAGGGCTGAAAGTCTCCTGATATGACGTGACTGCAGGCTGTCCCGGAGACTCCACTCCTCAAAAAGGGCTGTGGGCTGAACAACATTAACCTGTGTGTGAGGCCAAACCAGCAGCCCCCCTGCCTCAAGTCAGTGTCTTCTCCTTGGATGCAGATTGTAGCCAAACTGATCGGTTTGCACAATTATTGCTGCCTTTTTTTTTTTTTTGGTCTTTTTTTAATAACATAAAATAGTCAATGAACTTTAAAATAACAACCTTAAAGCTGATCCAAGCTACTCCATTGCAGCTGTAAGAAAAACTACACTGGTCCAGCTGGCCTGCTGCAGAATGACTGAAGACAGCTGGTTAAAGGAACCTAGTCCTCCACAGCTGGAATGCCTAATGAAAAGGTATCGTGTGACCATCCCAGAGAATTGCTACTACAGAGGAGAGAAACCCTGGAGACAAGGGAAAGATAGTCTTTGAGAGGTGTAAAATTCTCACAGTCAGCCAGTGCAAGTAGTTGTGTGTGCAGGAGAGCCAGCTCAGCCTGGCTTCCTATGGATTTGCCTGTGGTGGATTCGTGGCTGTCTGATCTGAAACAGATGCCAAGCAAAGCTTTTATCAAAGCCAGGGAATTAAAAACCTCTCTCTCCCAGAAGGATTCTCTTCTGAGTCTTTCCCCCAGTGAATGGATTAATAGTCTCCATCTCTCTCCTACCTGCCTGCCTGAGACTTGCAGGAGGAATTTGCTACTGCTTTCTGTGACTGAAATGAGAAAAGTGGGTCCAAAATGCATCAGATTGAAGAAGAATACACACAAAGAGAGAAGGTGATTCACTTGTTTTGGAAAGCATGCTGAAAATATAGCTGATGTGGAACATGCCATCTCCACAACATATAACCTCTTTAGCTCCTGAATTTTCTTCCTGATCTGGAAGATTTTTTTGTTATGTAAGGAGTGGGAGAGGAAGGACAGAGCTGTGCATTAAGGGCACTGAGGGCTTACAGCTGGCAAAAACAAACCCATTATTTTCAGCTACTCTAAAGAGCTCTGGATAAGTGCAATCCTGCAAGCTGCCTGCCTGCCCTAAGTAACAGGAGTTTCACTGGCTTGCATCAGCCAGCCTCTGGCTCCTCTTATGCTAACCAGGCCAGCATTATTGTATTACATTTAATGGAGCTCCTTATGTCATTCCAGCTTTGCTTCCTTTTTCTGATCCACGTGTTTTCCCTCCCTCCCATCACCTCTCCCTCCTCTCAGCTGGACTATGCATACGTGTTCCTCTTCCCCTGTACCAGACACCACTGCAGTGCAGTGCTTATGATTACAAATCATCTCATTAAAGCCAGACAGCCACTCAGCTGGATGCAAATTACTGACCTCCTCCATTTATGAATGTCAGATTTTTCAGGGTGGGAAGGGAGGGAGGAGCAGGGTGGAAAGCCTTCCATTAAATGGTATCCATCAACCCTATCACATTTATAAGCTAATAAAAAGGCTAAAATGAAGTTCATTGGGACTGGCTGAATCTAGTAGTACCAGCTGGTTCTATGAAATATTAATAGAAACAAGACATGTCTCTGTGTTGGAGTCAGTTGGGTGAAAGGATGATACTCTTATTGATAAGTTCCTGCCCTGTCCATTCTTGTGAGTGACATCTTTAATTTTTCTTCTGGTAGTGTTAATCCTCCTCTGTATGTGACAAGACAAGGCTAAAACACAGGTGATTCTACTACTGAAGAATAAAGACATATATTTTACAAGGGATCAAAAAGATAGCCTCAACTTGCAGTCCCACCTACTATTTTGACCTTTTTCCAGCATCTGTGAACTTTGCTGCCTTTGTGTGATTCAAAGGCATAGCTTTGGCTTTAACTGGTAGAGGGAGAGATGTCAGGGAAGGTGTTGAACCTGACCCCTGAGGAAAAAAATGCAAACTGTAATGAAGGGTTCAGATGATGAAAATGCTGCTTAGCAGCATGGCAGTAGAGCTTGATTCAGGCAGTCTGGATAGTGGAGGTTTTCCCATTTTGGTGGCTTCTCAGTTCAGCAAGTTCTTACACTTACTTTGAATTAGAATAAATGTGTGCTGAAAAAATCTGCTGTTTGCTGGGATACCTAGGCAACCTGAACATTCATATATCAAGGCAATTACCTCAACAGATCCAGACAGATAGGAAACCAACAGAAAAGCCAAATAATAAACAGGCCTGCACTAATCTCAAAGATCTACAGATGGTCCTTTCAGGTTGTATGAGCGCTATAGCACTGGAGGGAAGGAAAGCGCACCAAATGACGTCTGTCCTGTGGCTGAGCAGATCATCTCCATCCATGTTAATATCAATTAAGCACTTCTCACCAACACTGAGAAACATTCTCGTCTAGCCTGGGCCAAGCAGCCAGGCTGCTGGGGGTCTCTGCAATTACTGGGAAGTACCAACTGTAAAAGAGAATGAAAACAACTAAAGGAAATCTCTTTGTCTTTGTGAAATTCTTGTTTGCAGTGACACAGAGATATACACCATAAAATTTTTGTTCTTCAGAGAATGTCTCCTCCCAAGATAATGGCCAGTCACAAGCTTTTAGAGAAAAGAATAAATGCACTAGAACATACCCCTTGGCAGAACCAGGCAGATGCAATGATAAATTAGCTGGCGGGTGGAAGGCTACCTGCTGTGCAGAGAACAGGTTGTCAAACAGATTCATTTATGGCTGTAAGAGTGATCAGTTGGGTTCTGAGCAGTTAGTGGAAATAATTATATCACATATAAACAGCATGCTTCTTACAAAGAACAGATATGCCATTGACTAGGTAGCTGAAGCACAACTTGTCACTGAGCAAACATACAGACAATAAATTTGAATCTTACAATCAAATCCTTTCGATTTCCCTAAAAGAGTTCAGTTCAGAGGAGAGCTTAAGCATAAGCAGTGTCAATCAAAAAGGTAGCAGTTGCAACAAAAGGCTGGTGAGAGGTTTATAGCAATATATTTCTATGTTTGTTTCACCCAGAGGGGACAAGAGCCAAATGAGTCTTCAAGAAACAGTAGCTATTGCACACAGAGACATCCATTCGCCAAGTGTCATGCTGCATAACTGCTTACAGCCAAAAAATATCCATTACTACAGAGAACAGATGTGAGCAAGAATAACAGGAAAGGAGAGCTGCTAAGAGAAGTTCTGCAGTGATATTCAGAATAATTCAAAGTACAGTAATAGAGGCAGGGAATCTCTCCAGGCAACAGTAAATCAGCCGTATCTTCACAAAGCGTTTATATTACTCCCACTTTTCTTGACAACTGCTGGCATTTTAAACAATCTTTCAGGAACAGATTGATGGAGTTGGTACCCCTGCAAAGACATACACAGGCAGAGGAGGAGATAAACATCCCTTGAGCTGCATGAAGGGTAGACAGCAGATAACATGGCAATCTGCATTGCCTTATGGCTCTGGCCTGACTTGGTGCACTGGCCTCAAGGCAAACAGCCAGTTTGAGAAGAAGCAAAAAATGCATAGAGAAGCATAGAATGGGTAGATCATAAACATTCTGGTGTTTGGCAGTGATGGAACACCTGACTTTTTAAAGAAGATAGAAGATCTATTTGTCTACGTCACAAGAATCCCATAACCCTTTTTGGTCCTCAAAATCTCTTATCTAAGAGAAAAATGGTTATGAAGTACTTTGAAAATTAGACATGCAAAAAAAATTGATGTGAAGAATTGCTGGTTTGAGACAGCCTGTAGAAGAGGTTGAAGAGTTTTTCTCCTCTTCAGACTTGGCAAGCTAATTTTCACAACTGAAAATTAAAGTTAAAATGTAATGCCAATAGCCATATACGTCTGTAGTCTAGCAAGTGTTCACTCTCTGCTTTGTTTTTTCTCCAAGGACAGCCAGAGAAGTCAGACTTTACCTAAGCTACTATCTGGCCCCATCAGCAGAGTATGTGTGCTATATCCTGTGACTGTGTCAAGGAAAATCTATTAAACTGACAGTGACAAATACCCAAATCTCCCCCTTCCAAGGAGACTATAGTCAGCCTTGCTGGTGTTCTCTTTTGTTCCAGAAATTCTTGAGTCCTATCCTACAGCTGCACAGCTTCAGTAGGAGCTCTGGAGGATAGCCCAAATCCAGCTTGCTAATTGAGGATAATTAACAGCATTTCCCCAGTCAGAGAAGAGACCTTGAACCTGGACCACTGACATTCTGGGTGAGTGTCTCAGTCATTGACTACTGTGCAAAGGGGGCTGAGGAAACAAGGTGTGACAGTAAGACATTGGCCACCTTTTCAGAGGAAACACTCAGGGCTTGTTAGGATCTCAAGAAAATGAATACAAGTATTTGCCTTTGGGGAAGTGTCTCAGCTTTGGATTGGGAGTGAGGACCCTGGAGACATGCACCTTGCCCCTGCCCACCCAGGCCCTGCAGTTCTCTCTCTCCTGGCTATTTCTCAGCTGCACACTGTAGTTCCCGGCTTAGCTACAACCTGCTTTGAACCCCACTCAAGCACATAATCCCCCTGTAAGCTGTGTCCTGAGCTGCAGTGCTTGCCTTATGGTACAACCCTGGGCAGACAAGGTGGTCACTGGACCTTACCAGGCTACTGAAAGTGGTCTCTGTGACAAGGCAAATTGAGCTATGTCCCATACAGGTCCAGAGCTTGATCCACTGGTCTCTACACTTGCACACACATGCATCTTTTTGTGAGACAAAACCTTTCTATTTTAACTCTTCTTCAACAAATGCCTCTAGGTAAAAGGGGACATTCCCCACCAGATGCTGACCTAATAAGAGATGTGGTCCTTGATTGAATAACTGCAGAAAGAAGAAACTCATAAAGTCACATAATGCTCACTTTGACCCAAAAATTTTGGTGCTTTGTCAGTCATTTACTATTCATTACCAAGGCAATTCTCCCACTGAAGTCAGCCAACTAGAAAGGAACATGCTTTCCATGAGCATCTAGATTACATTTAACCAAGGACAGATAAAATAAAAGAGGGGGGACTTGACATATTTCCCAAATGGTTTGAATGAACATACACCTGAAAAGCCTGGGATAGATGCATTTATGTGGATACTGATCCACCAGGCTTACCCAGACTGTACTGATTGACAGAATTTTGAGCCAGCACAAGAGAAATGCACTGATCTGCTGAAAATTGGCTGGAGCCTGTGTATCATGCTGACTATCTGCACATGGAATCATAGTATAATTTGGGTCTGAGCCAAGCTCCATGATGCTTTTCAGGTGTATTTCATCCAAGAAGGGCTTGTACATATATACACCTGGTAGGGTACTCAACTTTTGTCTCTGCCTTTGCTTAGCTGTACAGAATGTGCTTGGCTGATGCAAAACCTGCTGAAAACTCTGCCCAGAGTAATGTTCCTGCAGCAGACTTTTCCCTTTCTCCTTTTGTTTTCTGCATCTTCTTCACTTTTTATTTGTCCTATCCTTGCTCTTTCTCCTCAATGAGGTAATATTTATCTGAATGTTTTGCACTTTAGTATCAAATGATGACCCTCTCTCCTTCACATCATCAGCTGACTCTGCCCGTGATGCCAAGTGACACAATGGGTGACAGCAGAGCAGTTACCAGCAGTTGCATCAGAAAAGGCATGTGACACCTGCTCTCAGGAATGAAAAAAGAGTCAGCTCACACTGAAGGTGACTCAGCAACGCTCCTTTGCTGCCTGTTACAAAACAGACAGGCATACTTTTATCTACAGCCCTTTACTGTAAGAGGATTTGAAGAATCTTTGCATGAGCCAAATGGCAGAAGCAGCCTCAGCTTGTACAGACTCAGGGTATTTCTGTCTGCACAGTTTTATAGCCCCATGCTTGATGAGGCTTGCAGTTTCACTCCCTGATGAGTAAGAATCTGAAAGAGCATGAAACAGCTGAATCATTATTCATCTTCCCAGTTAAAGGAAGATGGGAAGGAGAAGGCTACTGAAGGCCAGCTACACATTGCTATTCCAAACAAAACATTATTATCCAGTTGCTTGAGATTTGAGAATTAAACATAGGCAGTGCATACTTTTTTTTTTTACATTTCTTTTTATCTTTGTATAACAAAATGAAGAAATAATCTCAGTGGTTGCTTCATGTACAGCATATATACTTCTGCACTTCACAGAGTTTGCATAAATGAAAATTATATGAGCTGACACTGTACTTTATCCTATCTAGATCTTTACATTATATAAATTCAGCCCTGAAGAGAACTCAGGTGGATGAAATATTGGATGTGAGCCAGCAATGTGCACCTGCAGCCCAGAAGGACAGTCCTATCCTGGGCTGCCTCTTCAGCAGATCGAGGGAGGTGATTCTGCCCCTCTGCTCTGCTGTGGTGAGACTCCACCTTAGTGTCACATCCAGCTCTGGGGCCCCTGAGATAAGTAGGACATGGACCTGCTGGAGCAAGTCCAGAGGAGGATCAGGAAGAGGATCAAAGAGCTGGAGCACCTCTCCCATGAAGACAGGCTGAGAAAGTTGGAGTTCAGTCTGGAGAAGAGAAGGCTCTGGGGAGAGCTCAGAGCAACTTCCAGTACCTTATAAGTTTACAAGAAAAATAGGGGCAGAATTTTCAGTGGGGCCTGTAGCCATGGGACAAGGGGCAACAGTTTTAAACTGAGAGGGCAGATTAAGGTTTTATATAACAAATTTTTTACAAGGGTGGTCAGACACTGGAAAAAGCTGCCCAAAGAAGCAGTGGATGCTCTATCCCAGGAAAGTTGGATGGGGCTTTGAGCAAGCTAGTATAGGAGAAGGTGTCACTGTCCATGGCAAGAGAATAGAACCTGATGATCTTTAAAGATCTCTTCCAATACAAACAATTTTTTTGATTCATAGTTTCTACAATTGTTATCCTTCATATTAATCTTTTCTCAGATCTCACTGGCAACTGTTCTACCATTGGGGCAACAGAGTCCAGACTAAAGTGTCTCTTCTGATCACAGTGCTTGTCACCCTCTCTCCCACCTCTCACAGAATGGGGAAGACTGTGGCATGTTGATTAATCACCACAGCAAAAGGTTTATATCTTAACTGGGTGAAAAGTGTGGGAAGTCTGTCTCATACAGTCTCCAAGTACTGTCTACCTTCACAAGGATGAGACAGCACTAATTTTGCCTCATTTTAGTCTTCATGCACAAGAAATGGATATTACCCTCCTACCTTATTCTTTACTGACTCACACATTTTTGTTTCATTGTCCAAATTAGTAAAACAAGGATGAATTAGAACTAATTGAAGTCTCAACTTCTGCAGCTGTAGCCTAGTGCTATAGGTTAATGATAGCTGAGCTCTCAGAAAAGCCCTTAAAGCTTCTAAAATACCCCCACACCCTTACACGTTAACCAGACAAAAGTGGAATAACAAGACAGACAAAAAAAATCCAAGACTCCACATATCTCCATGACTAATGTTACTGCTGTTGTGGAAAGATCAGAGGGAAAGTGAATAAAAAATATAAATGATATTTATGCCTTTCATCCATGTCTTGTTTGTTTTCTCTTTATCATGCATTATATTAATGAGGAGGATAATCATTATTTAATATCCTCTTCCAAAAAAGGCACTCAACCAAGGCATACGAGGGCTTGAAATAATTAAGATGATATAATTGGGTACATTATAGAGGGCATGAAATTAACTGTAGTCAAATCAACTCTTCTTTCTCACACGAGCATAAAGGAGAAATTGCCGAGAACACATCTTTTTCATACTAATTAGAAGCAAAGTCATGTAGTATTTTATCTGCCTGAGTTTTAGCTCCAAAACACAGCTGTGCTTGTACATTCTTCTGTTGAACACTACCTCTAGTTGTGGTCAGCCTTTGTTTAAGTCTCCTGGACTCTGTCCTGCCTATAGGCAATACTGAAATTAAATCTTGCTGCATAGTGCTATAATCCCATTTAGGTCAACAACTGGATTGGAGTCTTCCAAGAACACTTAAATATGCCAATGATTCATTAGACCAGGACTAGAGCAGCATTCCTGCATCATGAGAGGGAGTATTAGTGACCTTTTTTCACAGTAGAAACAATGGTATTTGATCTCCTGTTAATTCTCCCCCCCCACCGTGGACCTGCCCAGCCACCCTGGGGTGTGTCTGAGCCTGGTTCCCCTCAATGGGCCTGGATCTGACCCCAGCACCAGGCTGATGTTCTGGTGTGAGCTCAGCCTGTCTCCAAGCCCTTGGAGATGCCTGGGGCTGCCCCCTTGCCTGCCCTGCTCCCTGGCCAGGGGCAAATGGGTGGACCTGGCTGTGAGACCCCTGTGCTGCCAGTCCCCAGCAGGTGCCACAGCCCCAAGGAGGACTCAGCCCCTCCTGTACCTTGACAACTTCCATCTGCCAAAGCAGAGGTCTCTGACGGCCAAATACAAACATGCTTATGGCAATTCTGCTCCTTCCAAAAGCCACATTTTAATATCTCATAGTTAAGAGCTTCACTCCATCAAAAAAAAAAAAAAAATAAAAAAAAAAAAATGCAGCTGATGCAAAAAAAATTACAAGTTTCAGTTGAATTGTTTTCAGCCAAAAAAGAAAATGGAAAAACAGGGAAAATAGTTAAAGGCTTCTGTCAAATTTTCTGTACTACATGTTGTAATTTTTTTATTTCAAAGAGATATTTCTTACTAAAAAAAAATATTTTATCCTTACTTTTTATTTTTAAATTTTTTTCTTTCAAAACTTGACTAACTGATGTGTCTTCTCCCTAAAAGTAAAAGGGATGTTTCTCAGAGATGCCTCTCCCCAGATGCATGTGGAGGTGTAGCTCTACAACTTTTTTTTGGACAGGAAAGTAGAGATATGCTGAGCTCATAACAGTCCCACAGAGGGCTGTTAGTTTGGGAAAGCCCTGCTTGCAGAACTAATACTCACAAAATGACAACTTCAACTGCTCTTTTGTACTTTTTTACCCTGTGAAATTTCATACCATTGAAACAGTATTTTTGTTAATATACAGGGATACAGCTGGTCTAAACATAGGTTAACATCAGAAATGACAATTTAAAATTTAAAAGTGAAGGCGTGTTTGCTGTGCAGATAGGGAGCTGGAAGCAGCTGTTCTGTATGAAAGCACTTATTACCTCATTTGTAATTACTATCATTGAGAACAACATGCTGTGGTTGTCCAGGAAGGCTTAAAACATAAGCCAGAGCAAGTACTTGAAATCCAGCCACTCTGGACCCATCCCTTTCCCAAGAGGAGTTTAACACTAAGAGAGAAAATGGTGGTTTGTAAACAGGCAAAAATGCCATCAGTGAGGAAACAGTCAACAAAAAAAAAATCCAGAGTGTTCCGCCCAGAGTGTTCCACCCAGACGTGAAGCCAATTTTCACCCTATTTAATGAAACAGTGTTGTTGTTGGATATGAGGATGAGAACTGGGGAACCCAGCCTTGTACTCTTCATCAACACAGATAATTGTTTCAGTCAACCACATAGTTCAGAAAAGAAGGGTAAAGGTGCTATTGACTCTCTCCACCCTCTACTGCCCTCCTTTCTCCTGGGTAGCACCAGCATCCTACAAGGTATGATAATGTGCAAGCTTTCTCCCTCTCTCATTTAAAGTCAAACTGTTTTCTCATTCTCTGAGCTTCTGTTCCTCCTATTTCTTCTTAGTGAAGGTATATGTTCCTGGAGATCTTAGTAAGCTGTGGTACTGCAGAGGGGTCTCAAAACTGTATTCAAGGTCCTTTCTCTTCAGTATCACTACTAAAAATGGTTTAAAGTCAACCAACAATAATAGTAGCCAAAATAACTCAGATGAGAAGAAAAAGAAATCTGGACCAGATGTTCAAATAAGAGAAAGTCTAGATTACAAGAGCAGAGCACACACAGAAAGTAAAAAACAGCAGTAAAACACATACATTTCCAAAGGTGAGATTTCAGTGAGTCAGTCTTTATTCTAGGTCATCCAAATGTTGAGAGTTTTACTGTGACTTGTTTCCAAGGAACCATGCAGGATTTAACAACAAGACAATGGAGAACCAATGACTGGTCATCAACTCAAAACCTGCCACTCATTTGGAAAGGGACTGCAACTGTGTGTGCCTAGAGCTCACTGAGGGTTTCAGTCAGGCTGCCTGTCTCCCATGCTCAGGCTTTGGGTTGTGGAAAAAGCAGATGACTTTTGAAAGTGCTTGGCCAAGTCAGAAAAGAGGCAAATGAGAAGTAGAATAAATGAGAAGCATTAGGAAAAGAGATTAGGGGAGGAAGTTAAAGGTGGAGCGTGGCAATGGTTGGAGTTAACACAAGAATGTGTAGAAACAGAGAGGAAATCCTGTAAGGGGAAGAAATGAAGGGACAGAATTAGAAACTGGGGCATCCATCAAAAGTAGCAGCACTGAATGCAGGAGGAGGGGAGAAGGGAGGGAGGGAAACATGAGTACTTCCGTTTGCTTTTCAAAATTGTAATTGTGCAAACGTGTCTTAGTATCCAGTACTGCAAAGGGATGACAACAGGTTATGTTTGGCCCATCAGTTAGTTTTAATTCCCTGGCTTTGAAGAAGATACACTGTACCTTACCTCAAACAGATGACATGAAAAGTATTTCCTTTACACATGTGGGTTTTCTTTAAAAAGGGTAAATTGAGAGGAGAAGGGAGTATATTATAACTCGGCCTCAGATGCTGAGGAAGATGATATCAAGAATCTACCTCAATCCTTGTTAGCCAGCTGCAGTGTGAATGCTATAAATATTTCAGGTTTTCTCCCCTCTGGAATGAAGCTCTGATTCTTTTACATCTTGAAGGTGCTCCCCATTTCCTTTCTCTACTCCAAAAACATCAACGTGCATGGAAGTGTCTGGCAATGGTAGATCTGAGACATATATGGCAATATTATAGTTTGCAGTCAAATTGGGACAGAGAAATCAAAATAAAATTTCAGTCCCTCCCAAGACATGAGACTGGGGATATATTAGGCACCTGAAAATAACCTACATCATCACAAATACACATGCACAAATCTATTTTACAATGTCTGAGCACAAAATCACTTGAAAGCTTTTAACCTCTCCCCCAAGACTACACAATGTTTGATTTGACAATTCATAGGTTATCTAAATATAATCATCTCTTCTAAAAGTCAGAGATCTACAATATGCAAAGAGAAAGCTGCAGAGTGTTTCCAACAATAAGATTGATGTCATGCTGACTTTTACTTTTGAAGAACCCTGGCCTGGCTATGAAGATCATCACCTCTCATGATTCCCTTTGCATTCACTTGATTTAGGCAAGAGCCCCTAAAAATAAAAAGGTATTTGATTCTTGAAATCAAAATATTTTTCTCTTTAATGTACTTTAACTTTTTTCTTAGGATAATTTTTATCATGCTCACAGATGGCAGGAAAGCTTTTTCTTTATCCTGCACTGTGACCATTTAGAGTCAATCTAAATGGAGGGCAAAATGATGAATTGCTATGTGAAGAGGTAAGTAACCCCAGTATATGGGAAACTCTTTGTGTTTCATTTGCCTGTAAGAAAACTACTCATCACTCCCAGTAGATCTAAATTCTTCAGCAGAAGTCACTGTTAAACTGTCCATTGCCTACTTCTTTCCATATTCAAATCTCAGAATGCGCTACAACCTTATAGTCAATATTTTCCAGGAAGAGAACAAAAAGCACCGGGGCTATGAAAGGAGAAAAGTAAAGTTACTGGAGAAGAGAGAAAACCACTGAAAAGAGGTATTTGAATCTTGGCTCAGCATCAGTACAGTAATGTTTAGCCTTGTGGAAAGAGTCTACAGCCAGAAAACATGATACAATATGTTGATTATAACCACTCATATTCCAACACCAAACCTGAGAATGAAATTATGCTTTGTTGGAAAACTGTCCCAGTTGACAAACAAAACTATTATGTGTCACAAATAATTTGATTGCTAGATGAATGAACACTAACTGTTCATGGGCTAGAGAACCTCCATGACTTTGCACTGGAGTAGAGGAAAAAACACTAGCAGATTGGAGTCCCCACCTCACCCACATTGAGCAGGTACACTGATGTCTGATTAAAACTCTGATTAAAAGGCCAAGCCCTTCTTTTTTCTCCCCAGGATGATGGTTAAAATAGTCAGTTACAAGTTGTAGTAATCTTTTGCAATTGAAACGACAACATCAATTTTCTGGCCTTGAAAATTGATAGAGCTGATGTAGAGGCAGCAGTTACATTTCCACAGTCAAACATGCACTAACACACCTCGTGTTTACATGTTATCCTGTTCCAGCCAGGACAGTGTTAACTTTTGCAATAGCCAGGAAGGGCATGGCAAGGACCTGGAGATTATTCTGCCACCTCTCCTCATTTTCCAGGAATGGGGGAAGTGGTCCCTTCTAGGCCAGGTGGGAGTAGTGTGGCAGCAGTCAGGTATTACCAGGCTTCTTTTGGTAGTGAGCATATGAATCCCTTACCTTTCTTGCACAGTTTTGTTATTAATATTGTCACTGTCAGATTAATATTATTGCTAAAAGAAAATTCTTTGTTTTCTTATCTCATTGCTGTTTCCAGTAAACTGTTCTTATCACAACCTGCAATTTTTACCTTTTGTGCTTCCAATTCTGTTCTCTATTCCACCACAGGAGAGGAGGAGGAGGGACTGAGTGAGCAGCACATGGTTTGGAGGCATTTCCCTGGGAAGACTAAATTGGAGAACACCATTCCTAACCCACTGCACCTGTAAAGGTATCTAACAGTTTTTTTGTTGAGTCCATGGGCTGAACTCATCCCCTCTGGAAAAACAAGGCCAGTTCTCAAGATTAAAAACCACATAATGCACATGATCCAGTACATAGGCACTAAGTCACCAAGAACTACCAAAAAACAAATCAACACATAATAATTATAATCCTGGGGAAAACCTCTGTTAATTTATACTAATCCTATTAACTAACTGTATAGGACTTTTTGGGACATACATATCTTAAGCACCTTTTATGACACTGAAATGGGTCAATTAATTTTCAGACCCCCACCACAGACATTAAGAGAATACATCACAAACTCAAAGTACAAATAAAAGATCCAAGAGAGAAAGAAAGAAACTCAAGTATTTTGATTAATATTTTGATTATTGTTTGAGGTTCCCAGGCTTCATGACAATTTAAGAGAAAGTCACATTTCAGTAGAACTAAAAGCATCCACGGACAGTTTTCCATAGATGGTAGAGTGATGTGTTACATATACATTTATTTTTCATGGAAGTTGAAAGCACATTCATCTAAGTAATTTCTGTTATATTCTCTGACAGCTTTTGAAAATTGCCAGGCTAGTTTTTTGCATTTGATCTTTCAACATTATTGGAAGTTGTATAAACAGGAAGTAATGTATAGCTTTAGCATCAATTAAGATAATTCTAAACAAACACATTGTCAGGGTGCTGTCAGTTCCCTGTAGTGGGCATGTTCATGGACTAAGATCACATTGCAAATCCACTTCTGGTGGAAATGGCAGTCCTGGTGTTCCTACGCTCATCTGCAGCTGTGGCTGCATTAGTAACCCAAGCACATCCATACCATGGACTGAAATACTGCACAGTGTGGTTCATATGGAATAATAGATCCTACATCACCTGGGGATGGTGGGAAGAGGGGTTTAGCCATGTGGATGCTGTTCTGCTTGCCCTTAGGGCCAGAGAACACGACTTGACCTCCTTTATTTAGCAGTAGCCAGTGGCTCTTATTCTGCTGTTAATCACCACAGGATGGACCACACGAAGGAGATGGGCAGAGGCCAAGCCATGCCAAGCTTGAGGAGTTCTCTGGGCCTTCCTGACTTTATCAGGGTGTGTTCAATGTTGAACAGGAAAGGGAAATCAGGTTGGGATGGAAGTTGGTGGTCATTAGTCCAACATCATAAAGTGACACATTTATTAAAAAATGCATTTTTTTGAACTCCCTTGAAGAAGTAAGTTGCATAGACACTCTTGTGATTGGTCCCCCATATAAAAATGTATAAATTGAGTATCAAAAGATATGGGGAGGCAGACTTTTACATTTCTGTGCACAGGCTACAAAACCTTCTCTAGTCATTAATTCCTTCCATTGTTTTAGACAAGAAATAAATTCAATATTTCAACTCTGAAGCTGGTAAGAAGTTCAGTGCATTCAATGAGGTTTTGATTAGTCAATTCTTTTAGCTGTTGAGGTCCTATACATTTATTATGACTGTAAGTGTGTAACACTGGCTTCTCATATATCTCTGGAGGAGAGATGTCTTTCCTGGCATTAATTCTAAATGTCAGACTAAGGCTCTTTATGCCCTCCCCCACTAGGCCTTTACAAATTGGTTGAATATGGTTATATCAATAATTTCCACAGCATAGGTCTCAACAACATTCTGCTGGGGGATTTCATAAGTGATTTCTTTCCAAGAAAACCATGAGGCTTTCCAATCTAAACAGATGACTGGAAAAGAGCCCCATTTACTCTACGTGGGTGCTTCCTGAAAGACTTGGGTGGACAGGAAGAGACAGGGTGGGATTTCTCCCAGCCATAAATCTTGTGCAGACAGGATTCTTCCTTCATACCTCTTGCAATGAGCAGTCTGGAAAGGCACAAAGGACTGTCTTGTAAGCAAGAGATTGCAGAGATGCTCAGACTGCCCAGATTTGCACTCATGTGTCTTCTGTGATCAGAGCCAGTTACTAAGGGTTTATAGGTGTCATTTATGTGCATTGTACACAGCACTGTACACTGGCACAGATGAGTAAAGACACTTCATGAAATGCTTTTATCCAGTGGGGCAAAGGTAGTACTTCAGCCTACCTTAGAATAGAAACTTGAAAGCAGGAAGCTTTTTCTAAGCAGTTTCCTATTGTCTGTTTTCTTTTCTTCTCAACCTACTGAGTCAATCTCCTGCTACAAGAGAGGAATGTAGTGTGCAACCAGGTCACAGTGAAAGAGACTTTGAAAATATTGTCCAGAAGGAAATATTTGATTTTCATTTCTTCCCTAGAAGTACTTTTATAGCTATAGATTCAGGGTACTTGATGATTAAAAATGATGCAACATGTCATATGTGGATATATCTGCATAGCATATTACTCAAGAGACACACAGAGGGTATTGCCCACATGCTGAGCCAGCCAGAAGCCATTCAAACCTGGTTATCCCAGCTCTGGGCCCTACTCAATGCACTCCACTTTTCAGGAAAACAAATCAGCTCAGGTCCAGCTGAGATAATCATGTGTATCCAGCTTTTGGTTGCTCTACTTAGAGCACAGGCAAAACTAGCTTACCTCTGCCTATTGTGTACCTTGTACCCCTGCACACAACAGTGCCTTTTGTTAAACACAGAAAATGTTTGGACCTGGTAAGGGATTCTTCTACTTATCGGGGGTATGAAAAACACAGTTTCATAGTTTTGTTAATTTTTTTTTTTCTAATAATGACACATTCTTCGGGGAAAATAATACAGTGAAAAAACTCTCCTTTTTTTTTTTTGTGTCGCCTGTTCCTTATGCCATAAAGCATGTCAGTAATTGAAAATGGAAATTAAAAAAGGTGATTAAATTTCTAATGTCTTAAACCACACTCTAGGAGCAATCTTCAAAGCAATTGCTCTTGAAATCCTGACTGTTCCCAAAGCTAGGTTAAAGTCTTCTTAAATAAGTGTGTGTGGGTATGCATGAGCAGCTTTCTGAGGAACTGTTTAGCAGGATGTAGAGTACAGATATATCAGGAGTTAATTTGGCAAGTAGAAACTGTGCACTAAGTGTCCCAATGGGTGAAGAGTGGAATAGAAAGTTAACACTCCATTGCAGCCTCATATATTCCTTCCAAAAGCCATGTACATCATCTGGAAAGAATCTGTATACACCTGTGGTCAAATATGAACTTGTTGCACCTTGAAACTTATGTGGACTTCAGAGCTCATCTCCTGGGTCTCATTTCTCATCACCAGTTCTTTCTTAAGAGTTTGATTATAATCTTATTGTAAAAGTATTTATTACTGGACCTAAAGGGTGCTTCAGTACAAATATAGCTTTCATTTAAATTTGATGCTTCTGTTTATTTCTTAGCTGCTTGAGAACAGCATCAAAATGTAGAAGTGTTAGAAATTGAAGGAAAAAGGCTCTGGTATGAATGACCTAGATAAAAAATGATAGACTGACAAATCCTACCTGGAATGGGAGTTCACCTCTGTTTGAAGCACTGGACTAAACACCAGGCAATCTGTGTTTGTTTTTCCTGGCTCCCAGTGAAAACTTAAGCAGCAGTAACTTGAATCAAGAACTTACCAACACAAATATGTTTGCATGAATACTTACATGATTACTATCTTTGAGTTCAGTAGACAGCCATGGGAATTAACTGTTTGCTGGATCAGCACCTTCACTACTATGGTTTACACCTTACCCATGTTTCACTACAGTAGAAACAAAGGCAGCAGGCATCTGAGGTGTCATATTGCCCTACAGACACAAAACAAAAATATGTCATGTGTGACAAAGACGTTAAGCACAGACTGTAGTTAAATTGCTGATTTGCTAGTTTCTACCATTTAAATTAACAAGCAAAATTTTCCCAACTTTTCTCCCTGATTATGTGCTATCTGTGTTTTGTTCTGTGTGAAGAAGAGAAACCCACACTGTTTACCTTGTGCAGCTTCCTCATGAACACATGATCTTGGTTTTGTAGACAGTATCACAGCAATTCCCAAGGGAATGTTTATATGCACAACAGTATTTATCTATAACCCCCATAGCAATTTTTTATCAGATCAATGCTGAGCATTTCCATAAGATCTCTAGTAGAACAAGATCGATATCATTACATAGTTCCATGTAAGGAAGATGTTTTCTCCTTTAGATTAAATGAAAAATCATTTTTGCATTCTGAACCATGTAATCTTGTTACAATGAGAATAAATTTATGCATCAAAATCCCATTAATGTGACTGAGAACACAAATAAATGCTCATGTATCAATCATTACTATAATTGTTATTATTATGCAGGCTGATTTATAGAGGACTATTGCTTTTTTGTCAGAACTTAATAATCAATCAGATTTGCCAGCCAAATAAAAGGACTCCAGCCTTGGTGAGTATAGAGGTTAGTGGACAAATTCACCTACCATGGACATGAAAAGATATGGTACTGGAATGTATTTGCAGAAGTGGTTGACATGGTTTTTTAACCATGGACAAAATCCTGTGATGCCTGTTTATAATTTATAAATATGTTAAAGCTCCCAGCCCCACAGAGATTTGGGCTGCCATAGAAAAAGGGGTATAAGACTGCTTAGCAGTTGAGATATGAAAAGTTTCAACAGAAATATAGAGATCACAACAAAAATAATTATTTATCACTTTTAGCAAATGGTAAAAAACTCAAGGTTTCTGATGTAGGACAAGAAATTCAGCCCATTTCAGTCATTACCTTAACTACTTCTCAATTCCGATTTTTATAAAAAGGAGATTAACAAAATTTGGTGGTTAAAATATTCTGAGGATGAACAGAATTATCAGAGCTGAGGGTATATGCCTATGAAGAATAGAAGTGAATGCATGAAGCTGTCTGTAGTCACCAGCATCACTGTAATTATTGCAATGAACTTGACACCAAATGGACTTGTGTGAGTATGCCATATAAAAAAAATGCTCTGTGATCTATCACCAGGAAAAAAAATTAAATAGCATCCTATCCAAATCCTGGTATTGATTTTCTAGTAGTTCCATTAACATGATATTTCACATAAACACTATTCCACTCTGAACATTTTGGAAGTGTAAATAATTTTACGGCTGTAATCCTGGTTGACAAATCTCACATGTTTCCTGTATGGCCATGAGTCAGTACACATCAATCAAAGTTGTTGTGTATTTTGACATGGGAGGCTCTTAGACACAGCACATCTTCCTTGTGTTTACTGCCACCACATTCTGACACATGATAATGGCCATTTGAATCAATCCTGGGTGCAGGCGTGGGGCATGAACCACAGCATTTCTTCATGCTGCCACACAGTTCCTGATATACATCAACAACCCATATCTCAACATGGGCAGAGTTGTTTTGAAGAAGGACATAATTGATTGCCTTGTTCTATCATGGTTGTAAAACCTTGTAAAATTTTTTTACACTCTAGATCTCTTTCACCTGGTGGCAAAAAAAACCCCAAAGATACAATCTGCATTTGAGAGTTGTAAAGGCCTAGAGAATATGAATATGAAGAGGAAAAGGAAAGACAAATCTCAGTACCAGGAATCAGGTAAAACATGCTCTCTTAACACTAGCAGTGACTTCATGCCTAACTGCAAAGAAAGCTTAGTCCAGTGATAAGAGAACAGAAACGGTCTGCTCCACCCGCATGTTGGAGATTTTCAGGTGAAGACAATTTCAGCACCACTGTATGCTGATGATAGTCTGAAAAGTCTAAAGAAAGGTCTTTTTGTCTACTAAATAAGCCTCAAGAATTATCTGAACAAAAACGTTCTTCCAAAGCAGTAAAATTCCTTGCTTTAAACCAATTAAACTCCAAGGGATCATTCCAAGTGAAATAGGCTCTGGCCTCTATCTTCAGATAGGCAGCTGTAAAAAATTGGTAGGTAATGTCTGAATGAAAAAGCACCAAAAACCCTTGGAGACTAAGGCCTGGATTTATAGGCAAACTCATGCCCCGCCAAGAGCTAAGGCATCATTGCCATTAGTCAGTGCTGTCCCAAAACAGGTTGCCCACAGAGGCTGCCCCATCCCTGGAAGTGTTCAGGGCCAGGTGGGATGGGGCCCTGAGTAACCTGGTCTAGTGGGAGGTGTCCCTGCCCATGGCAGGGGAGGTGGAACTCAATGATCTTTAGGATCTCTCCCAACCCAACCATTCTGGGATTCTGTGATAAGATCACGAGCTATGGCTTTCACCATTCCCAGGCATTGGTCCTTTTGGGTCAAGTGATACAAATTTGAAGCTGCCTTTCATGTCTACACATTTACTGGGATTATTTTCTCACTACCATAGTCACTGAATCTGCTCAGCTTTATGCAAAATGGATGCATCTTTCTCTTCCAAAGCCAAACAAGAAATGTCCATTTATCCTGGTGGTTAGGACAGGTGCAGGAAACTTCAGATAGTTCAAACTGAGCAGAGGAAGGGTTTAAAACTGAGCCTATATCTCAGACAGGGAGTCTTACAAATGGGCACTGGAATATGACCTGGGCTACAGTTCCAATGCCACTTATCAAATTAATGAGCTTGGGAAAATGAGGGATCAGGACTCCTTCACCAACAGGTTACCCTTCTGTAGCCCTGTCCTTTTTTGCAGAGTTTTAAAAGGAAGGATACAAAATGGCCTTGTTCCTGTACTCCCCTGGCAAGTCAATACAACCAATTTGTACCCTGGCAAGGTGATCATGCCCACACCATCTGCCACAACCTGGATGGATTTCCCATGAGGAAAATAGGCAAAGGGTGGAGAACAACAGCATCCCTGCCCCTCCATCCCGCTGTTCTTCTCCAAGGGGCACAACAGCTGCTGG
This sequence comes from Chaetops frenatus, assembly GCA_013400775.1. Taxonomy (NCBI): domain Eukaryota; kingdom Metazoa; phylum Chordata; class Aves; order Passeriformes; family Picathartidae; genus Chaetops; species Chaetops frenatus. The sequence goes on along the minus strand of VZTR01029164.1, from coordinate 295,888 downwards.
GCTTCACACTGTGGCTGCAGGTGGGTGACAGCTGTCAGAGGAGCCCCTGATGGGTTCCTCATCTCCAGGGATTGGGAAGGAGTTGGAGTTTCAGTCTTCACAACTCTGAAATGACAGCTGAGTACAGGAAGAAAAAGGAAACTCCACTGTTCAGCCCATGCTGCTGCCAGTGAACTTAGGTTTTGGCAGCTGGAGAACAAAGAGAAAAAAAAATGGAAACACTGATTGGTTTTAGGCATTGCAGAGGTTAGCTCCTACTGGAAAGAAGACTGTCAGAATTGTTTTCCTGGTTTTAAGCATTTAATCCTGCAATGTGAATCTCAGTCTGTAACCTCCTTTATCTTTTTGGTTTTTTTTTTTTAATATAAAAATTCACAAAATTTCTGGTTACAAGTAAAGTAACATCACATTAGATTTTTGTTTTTAGTTGTCAGAAAATCTTTATCTGAAATACAGTTGAATCCACTTAAATCAATACCTGTGAATGAAATACACCTATTAAAAAACAGAAGGTAAATTACAAGTATAAGTCAACTTTATAAAAGGAATAAAATCTCTAGAAGAATTTTAGTTTAAGTCAATAATCATGATGATGATTATAGCCATATCAAACTTTTCAGAGTTAATAATTCTTAACAGCAAAAAAAAAATTAAAATATATTTTCAGTGAACAAAGGTTAAGCACTCAGCCAATTTTAAATGTGTTCTCAATGGTTGGAAATCAATGTGTACCTTAGGGCAGATATTGTATATAAACATACATAAAAGCAATGACTAACACAATATTATAACTTGAAAGTGCCCAGTAGGTGTGTCTTATCTACAATGTTATCCTACTGCAAAATCACAGGCACAATTTGTTGACTAGGCATTGACTGTTGAGCAGCAGAATTTCTCAACAGAGAGGTGTTAAACAAGGTTCAAACCCTGAAGCCTTTTTACAAAAAAATTGCCACTGAAGTCAGCATGGAAAGATGCTGGTGAGGGGGGATTTTTCCATCTCCAGCCTCTGTGTACACATACAAATATACTGAACTTTCTCCACTGTTTCCCAGTAACACTCGACTCAAAGACATTTTTCCTTCCCTGCTTTCAAAGCTTTTCATAGTATTACTCTCCTTTTCAGCAGTACACACAGTCAGCTTCCTGAGAGGGAAAATCTCTGAAGGACAAGAAAGGTAAATATTCTCTTAGGAACTCCTCAAGGCAGGAGAACTGCCTAGATACTGGGAGATCCCAGGGCTTCTCTTCTCCTCAAATGCAGTCTGGACTTGCAGTTCTCTCTGACACGAGCAAGATCTTAGGGGAATTGTCCTGAGTTACTTCAACTATATAGTCTCAATGAGAACCACCTTAGGAAGGAGGGATATCAAACATTTGCATCTCTTCTCTCTAACAGCTTACTATTCCTGCCATGAATAGAAAGTAAAATTTCCCTCCTTGTTTTTGGAAAGATTAGAAAATGTCTGGTTTAATTGCTGCAGTCATGCTCACTTGCAGTTGAAGCTGCAGGGGCCCACAGGTGGCTGGTGGACCTGCTAAGGTGAACTGGGTTGTAGTGGTGTGACAAATGGTTTCAGAACAGGAAGGGTGGGCAGGGAAGAAACAAAATGTCTGAAAACATGAAGAAATTTCCATTTTATTTAAGAAAGTAGGACTTTTCTGTGGGGGAAACGGAGGCTTGAGAGCAGCTGTGCTGTTTCTGAAGTGGAGGAAATGTTAGTGGTGCTTTAACAGCTCTCTCACTTGACTGACTCATGAGCATGGGTCATTTCTTACATCAGTGAATAAATTGGACTCTAAAGCTCATGGTGCCTCTGGGAAAAGAATTATCAGGGGAGCTTCTGCTACAACTCCCGAGGCCACATCTAACAAGTTTTTTAAATGGTGAGGGCTTTTTTCATAAAGAAAATGGATTTAAGCATTAATCTTCCTGTTTTCTTGTCCTTTAAAATCATTCCTTGCAAATCACCAAAAGAAAATTAATCACAAAATAATTTCCCCAAATATCTCTTCTGGCCCTAATTTTCTACCATTAAATTCAATTTTATAGGCAACAAGATGTTATTCAACTCAGTATTTAAAATACTTAGGCAATCAAATAAGGCAATTCTTCATTAGTAGCACTGAGACTAGCTATAAAATTTTATTGTATATCTGCAGTTGCTGGCATGTGATTTTATAAATGTGCAATGAACACATCCTCAAAACTACTGCTGAAGTAGTTGAGTGAGTTAAGAAGTTGCAACCACTAATAAATACCACAGCAGTGAAATGTACCTATCACTAGAACATATAAAGAAGCCTGCCCAACAGTAGAGAGGTAGGAAGTAAAGAAGTAAATGCCCATTATATTGGCATCTGCTAGTCAGATAGGTCCATGAGATACAGAAAATATACAAGACATGGTGGTTAATAGCAATACTCCCACTCAGACACAGCTGGACAAAAATTCTCTCACAGAGTGAATGCCTTATGTGGCTTTCAATGGGATAAACTAGCAAAAGCATCTGAAAAACTTGTCAGATGCCAAATTCACAACTGGTGCTAAACTGAAGAAAATTACATTCCCTTCTTGTGCCGTGTACCTCTGCATCACCAGTCAATCTCCTGTAGGCCTGCTGACACCTCCTGCATCACTGCACAAGGGAGCATAAATGGGTGCAATTTAAATATCAAGGCTTCAAAAAGGGGTGTAGGCAGAAACAGGCTGGAAACATCTCTGTCATCTGTGGTCTCACAAATTATCTGCTGTCTTCTCAAGATAGAAGTCATGTTTATTTTGCACTTCCCTGTGCAGCAATAGAGTAGGGCTGAGGGAGTTTTCAGAGCTAGGCCATTAGGAAGTCAGATGAAATACATCAAACTTACACTCACCTCTCTTTCTTTGCTAGGAGAGGATCTAACTTTCCACACTTTCAGCACCGAGAACTTGGAAAGCATACAGCTAACTAGGCACTGGGGAGAGCAGAGGTATTTTGATTTGTTTATAAAAACTGTCAAGCACCACCCACACTCTGTCCTCAAGTGACCCAAATATATTCTTCTGCCTGAAGATGAAGCACTGAGATATCCACCAGCACACAGAGTGCAGTGTGTTTTATGCTCCAGCAGGATAGATGAGCAACCAGCACAGAATAATAATAATAAACACACTACCCATAATAAAACTCTTGAAGTCCTTTTCTCCTGAATAGGATTAAGCCTTGTTTAACATTCTAAAATATTTGCACAATGGGGCTTGGGTTTCAAGTTTTTTGATTTTTTTTTTTTCCTCAGGCTTATTTTGGCTAAGATTCAAAGCAGAAGAGCCAAAATTATACAACACACAAATACAAAAGGGTAACATTAAGCTAAATATAGATCTGAACATGAAACAGACAGATGGGCTGGTCTTTAGGCATTTCTAGATATTTCCAGATATTCTTATTCAGTGTGATTGTAGCCCAGCCTTGCACGAGGCTGTGTGCCTATTGTAGTGAAAAAATTTAAAGCATTGGTTCTATTTCATTGTTTTCAAAAAAAATGTCATGGAAATTCTAATTTTTTGCTGATGTTTGCATCTCTGATCTGCACTTTTTTCCTCTATGTTCCATGAGAGCAACCTTGTCTTCTATCTGACTGAAAACAGTACAAGGGTTAAATGAGCCTCCTGAGAACAAAAACATATATGGTAGGAAACAAAAAAAAAAAACCAAAGAGGCAGGAGCTGGAAACCATGTTGAGGCCTGTGTGACAGTGGTTTCCATTCTACAGTCACAACAGAGGCAAGGTGAGACCAGGTGATAACAGCATTAAAAGAGCTGCCTGAAACAGCAAACGAGCAAAAGCATATGTAGGCATCAAATTCCATGTAAGAAAAGACTATTGCCTTTGTTGGCCAGAAGTCAATTGGAAACAATTGGGAACATTTTGTTGGAGCTTGCCAAAATGCTGAGTAAATGCTGCAGCAGAAAAGTAAACAGTTTACAGAGCACTGGCAGAAGAGAACTGAGGAAGGGAGCTTAGTAAGTACAGTGTAAAGCAGGTCACAGAGTAGTGATTGATGGGTGCAGGAATTTCAAATACAATCATACACCTGCACAGCATGGCCTGGAAAGATGGATTGCCAAATGGCCTGTGAAAAATTAGAGCAGGGGAAATGTGTTCCAATGTGAAGCATTTGTTACAACGGAGGAGAAAGTGCATTCTGAACTTCACGTAATCTGAACTTCAAAGGGGGTGAAGGAAAGAGACTGTTCTTTAAGGGCAATAAAGAACTACCAGCAATTTACAAACATTCTCATTCATCCCTGGGATTCTGGCTTGGGTCTTCTCTTCCAGTGGTATCTTCTTCCCAACTGCCTACTTTGCGAATGATGAAAAGTTCCTAACTTAAACTCTTGGTAACAATAACTTAATAACAAAAATGGGTAAAGCTTAAGTTGGAAGCATATGGAAAAGTGATGGATCTTTCTTCTTGTTTGGCTGGAAAACTCATTTTTAAAGTTACTCAAAGCATAGGTTTCATATAGCCCTATGAATAGCTTTGCCCTTATTCAAATTCTAAGGCAACTTAAGCTAATAAACCTTACTGTTAATTAGAACTCTACAGTGATAGACATGATATTTCAGATGGGCTTCTTACCAAATTGAACAGCTTATTCTATGGCATAGGTAAAGAGATTTGAAATAGGATATCCATGTGCTACTCCTATTTTTCCAAGAGAACTAAGTCAATTAGAAATAGTCCACAAGGCTTTGGGAAAATGCAGTATCACCTGTATTTTTTGGTCATATTGAAAGTATATGCTCTTGGACAACAGCACACCCCATGCTCATCCCATTCAAAGGCAATTGGACCAAAGCCAGAGCACATCAACTCTGACTCCTGGTGTCAAGCAATAAATTCAGNTTTTTTTTTTTTTTTTGCCTAGTGAAAACCTCTCCATCATTGTATTTGTAGCCACTATAGTCACAGAGAATATTAATGAAGATGTAATTGAAAAAATTATGACTGCAAAGAAAAGATCAGGAGGCATCTAAAATTATGCTCCTGGGAGGTGTGAACATCTGCTTTTAATTCTGCAACCTGTTGATCTTGTGAGCAACAATAATACAAATGCAGTTTATGTTTCTATGTGTGTGCACATTAGAAGGCAAGGGGAAGATAAAGGCTGAAATCTTTTATCACTAAAGGAAGGCCTTACCTCTGCAGACAAAGTAGAGTGAAAAAAAGTCTCAGTGGCTAAGGGAAGATGATTCCACTCATTTTCACACATGGCAAAGCAGAGTGCATAAGAAACATTTGGGCTTGAAAAAGAAGGAGCCAGCTGTGGACTTACCCAGAGCCCTGAGTTGCCTTAGTGTGACTCTGTGCATGGAAACTATTTGGCCAATATTTGAAGGGGATTAAGTGATTTAGAAGCCTCTGTGAGCTCCCTCCACATACCTAGATGTCTCCTGATGAGAACACAGAAAAATCCCAGATATTTTTTCTCATACAGAAATTTATACAGGTTCTCTCAAAGCTAAGAAAGTTGACAAGTGTATGAATCACAGTTTCCCAACAAAACCACCACTGTAACACCAGTAGCTTTCCCTGTTACCCTACAAGACAGCAGAAAAGGGATGTGAGCCAACATTTTCTTGGTCCCAGTGCGTTGTAGGCAGGACCCTGATGGTGCTTTCTTGGCTGTTGTTTCCCCTTGTCATGTACCTGCTCATGGCAGCCTTGGAGACCCCTGATCTCCTTCTGCCTCCAGTCAGGAGCAGAATGATTCATGTTATTGACAGCACCACTCACATTCCTTCCTTTCCAACAAGCTCAATTAATAAGGCACCAATTTTCAGCTTTCCTTTCCAGAGCAGGGATCCAGACCAAAGACCTATGAAGTTTGTAGCAGCTGAAGGCCTAAGGACTTTTCTATGCTCTGTGTTCAGGGACAATAGATGCTGCATAGAAAGGTAAGGAGAACAGAGAAATGGAGCTGAAGGAGCTCAACAACTCAGAAAACGTAATATCCCTACACATTTAAATTGTTAAATGTGAGGAGCCAAGACTGAAAAATTTGCTTTGTGCAAGTAGAAGAACTTAATGTTCCATTTTTCCAATTGTGCAGACAGAGATACAGGCAATATTTCCTACANTTTTTTTTTCTGCCTTCTTTAACAATCCATTTTACAGGGCAATTTCAAGAGAGAGCCGTGAGCACACCAGAGAGGTGCTATATCAAAACAAAGTACACCTGATTAATTATCTAACAAGGGAGATGTTTGCACAGCCAGTACCATTCATTTTTCATGTGACAATGCAGGATTTAAGTGTTAGCAACCACCAAACCAACACTGCCAGAAGGATGTAGTTACCCTCCATGCAATTGTCCTTTTCTGTCTCAAACACATCAGGGATGCCCCAAATTCCACCCAATATCTCCTTTGTACCTGTTTCAGTGGCTTGTAAGCCATTTCAAATAAGGATATAGATTTTAAAAATGTCATTAAATTGTGGTTCAAGAAGATTCAGTAAAAAACATTTTAAAATATTGCTGAATTATTACATTAGGGAGCAAATTCCCTTTTCTCTCATGTTCATCAGATTCACTCTCCACTAATGAATACAAAGAATCTCCAAGGAATTTATATTTGAGGTTTAAGGGAGGTTCAACATTTGGATTTGGCTATAACTTCAATTTCCTTTCATGAATATTTTATTTAAATCCTGTATTAATCACAGAGGCACAAAGATAGCCTGCCTCCTGCTTCTGCTTTCTCTCATTGTCTGTCACAGAAGCACTTTCTCTCAACCTTAAATATTGCTAATTAAAAATTTCCCTGAAGCCAACTGATACCTGTGTGATTAATGGGCTGGCTAATAAATAAAATGCACCATGCTACTTTAAGACCATTGTACCATAAAAGCATAGAAAGTGTGCCAGTGGCCTCATCATCTTGAAATATGTTTATTAAAGCAACAACACAGAAGTCCTAAGGGTCCTGAAGTGCTCCACATCATTAATAACCAGATAAACTATACACTGAGAAATCTGCTTCAGTTCATTATTCCAAGCAAAGAAATTATGAAAACAAGGGGGGAAAAAATCCAGAAGAGTGAAGAGAAGCACAGGGCTTGCTTCTCAGATGAATAAACTGCTATCTCATCCTTGGTGTGAGTGTGAACAACAGTGACGGACTGGATATTGCTGGGACCAAGCCTTTCACTCTGAGATTCCAGTTTCAAATGCACACCAGGTTGCTGAACACAGTGCCCATCTGATGGGTCTTGTTTGGATTAAACAGTCTAGGTAGCTCGTTGAGACAGCTTGAGGCTCATCCAAAAACAGCTTCTGTAGAGAGGGGCTTGGGGACCCAATTACAGCTTCATCTCTGTTTGGGGGAAATCTCCTTCAGTGAAAGGGGCTCAGACCAAGTAACTGCACCAATATCAGCTTAGTCTGAAGTGTGCACAGAGGTTTCCCCTCATGAAGGGAGTACCCACCTCATGCTATTAAATATAGCAACACTGACAGCTCTCCTTGGGTTAGTCTAGAACATGTCAACAAGATCTACTCAGGAGCAGATCAGAGAGAAGGGATGCAACCCCTAACAATCCCTCTGCCACTCTGATGTGCTAAGCCCAGTGTAATGTAGCTCTCGGGCAGGCTGACCCAACCACCTTGCAGGGCAGGCAGAGGTGGCAGAACCAGGCTCATGTCTCCTGTCTAGAATTTTCTGAGCATTTCAGTACAGAGAGAAGCAGCTGGGTGAAGCCAGATGGAAACACACATTCGTGCTCTGAAAGAGAGGACAACTCAGTGCTGAACTAAAGTTTGGTATAGTGGATCCATGCTGCACCAGTCATAAGGTGGAGTTTGTAAGAAATAATGGGCCTCAACCCTTGCATCTCACCAGCCTCCAAGAAAAGCAGTCTGGCCTTGGCTCTATCACATTCAGGAGTACCTTCCCTGGTCAATCTGATATGAGTCTGCCTCCATAACCCACATGCTTAGCACTCTGAACCCAGTGCTGAAATTACATTTATTCACTTAGTTTTCTTTTCCTCTGCCCCATTTCTTTCACAATAAGCACTGATAAATAAGCAGGTTCCTCACTCTTTATTTAGCCTAGGCCTCTCACAAGAGTTGCTTAACTCACTCATACAGCACAAAAACACACCTGTATTACAGATCCATAGGAAAACCACCAAAATTGTCTTCGTCTTTCTCATCAAGGATAAATTCAGCTTTTTTCCTTCACTCATGGTTAGGAAGTGAGTTAGGCAAGGTAAGGCCTCAATCTCATGCTCTGCTCTGCGATTTGGCACTGATTAGTCAACAAAATGAAGAGACTCTAGAGCCAACTCTGCTCATTAAATAGAATTCTCTTCCTCTTCAACCAAGCACAAGAGTCAGCTAAGTATCTATTGAAATAATTCAGCATCTCAGAACCCACAAAAGCTGTTTCCATCATAATTGTCATTTTTGACAAAAAAACCCTTTGTGAGCACCAACAGTAGCAAGAGATCAGGTGGTATCAGTAGTCATTCCTGGTTGTCTGTAGCCATTAAAGTGAAGGTCACTTTCTTCAAATGAGCAAAATGAGGATCATCAATCCATACAATATGCCAGCCTACTACCTGCACCAAAACCAGACATTGTCTGTTTTTGTGTCCATGGAATGGACCCCATGACCACTCTTCATTTAATACAATTCACTCTCTTACCCCTGGTTTCTTCTGACCACTTGAAATATTTTTTTTCAAATAAATTTAACATTTTATTTAACAAATAAAATTCAGCCATCCAAGGCCTGGGATAGTGCTCCCAAAGTCCCCATAGTGTAAACATCTGTATCTGAGGCAGCTGTCTGGGTGCCTCCTGTAGCCGGTGGAGACCAAACTAACAGAGCCAACAGTCTTGGGGAGAAATACCTCACACTGAATGGAAAGGTCACCTTTGGGCTAAAACAAATGCAGTTCTCCACCAGGTGACTTGGACTCTCCTCTAGCTACAAAGAGAGGCTGAGATGAACTGTTCAGTGGTAGAATGCCTATATTCTCAAAATGCATACCCACATCAACAGCTCCTGCCCCGGAGTATTTACTTATTTAATTTATGTAGCTGTTCCACTGAAATGACCAGCAATAATCACAGTCAAGCTCATAGATCAACGAGTTATTTTAAATCTAGCATGTTTACTCCAGCCAAAACTGATCAAAACTATAATAAAAATAACTCCCACCTGTTTGCACTTGTGTAGGAGGCCTATGGTTGCATATAAACCACGTGCATTTTTACTGACCTCATCTTGGTTACATCATCAAGACTTCCAACATCGGCCACATTTCACCAGCCTGACACACATAATTGCATGAGACACATCTGTAAATACGAGCCATTTATTCTGCATAAACATAAGTTTCAGCTGAAGCCCATTTGATATTCACACAGCAGATTTATGTCCTCTCAGTGGTTCATGTGGAGCTAATAATATAATGATATAATACACCTGCATGTTGGGACAGCTGCAGTTAAATGAGGCAGAGGTTTTCCTCAGCTCCTCAGAGTGGTTAAGGTGATATCAGCTTCATGAGAGGGAAAATAGGGAATGTTATGTATGCATTGCCATAACTTGGGCCCTCCTCAGAGGATTTTGAGTTTTCAGTAGAAAAAATAAATTTTAAAAATTGTATAGTATAAAAGAAATAATAATTTATTCTTGCCTGCTTTGAAAATAAATAAATGACCAGCTGTATGAAACTAAGAGTGCCAACTCAGAGGAGACTTGGTCAAAAATTATGAAAGGAGTCATAGGAAGCTTGAAAGTCCCTTAAGCATTTTCATTGCAAGTATAGAAAATTATCTGGGGCAGCAACAGAGCACATTTCAGAAATGTTTTAAATCATCCTCACAAAAATAGTTTATTACATATCTGCTTGTTTTCATCTACATGCTAGCAACATAAACTTCCAGCTACTGAAGAGGATTGTATAAAAAAGAAGTATAGTAGCCAGGGTAAAATCATGTAGTTTAAATTATTCTGTCTTCTTACTGATGCACTTTAGGTTGCAAAAGATTAGGAAACTTATTCTGGAACTTACATATTCTAAGACTATTTAAAAACAAAGCAACAACAACAAAAAAAAAAAAAAAAATGAGGACAGTAGCTTCAGGGATCAAGTTGCATATAACTACTGACTGTTAGAGGAATATTTACCTGTGCATTACATCAATTTTAAGCTTCACCTTTGCCAAAAAATTAGTTCAGGACAACTGAAATACTGCAGGAAATCTCATCAAATTTTCATGTTTAGTTATCAGAACAAGAAAAATTTTTTAATAAAACAAGATTTGTGATACTTGAAAATAATATTTTTAATGTCGTAATTGGTATTATACATTTTTAATAAGCCAAAACCTAAAGAAATTAATTTGGTATTTTTTTAACCCATCTCAATATATTTGGAATTTGTACAGGTTTTGCCTCTGAAGACAGTGCTGATTTTATTCTGTTCTCCAATCAAAAGATAACTGGAGCTCAACACCTTAGCCATACTTTGTTGTTTTCTCATCTCAATTCCCAACACTCAAATATCAGAATCTGTTCCACTTTGCAGAATGTAATGGTATACACTTTAATCCTCACTCATACAACTGCTACAACCTTGCCTGTGTTTAGATTTCAAAATCTTCTACAAGGTGAAAATCATCAGTTATCACTGATACATCTATACAATAACAGAAGCCTCACTTCTGCATCCATGACTTAATCCATCCAGATGATAGAACAAGAATAGGTATGAGACATGAGTAAAATTTGCAGGTTTAAGATTCATCATTGCCAAATCCCACTCTTTATGTTGCTGCTCCATTTCTTATAGGAATTACAGGGTAAAAATGCATTTTTGATGCTGACAAAAGAAGTGATCACTTCCCTTTCTGACATGCAATGGTTGCACAAATACCTCAGATTGCATTTAGCAAATTAATGACATCATAAACTTGAATCAGACACTGCTGGGAACACAACAGAGTTTTTTCTTATGATCCCTCAATAGCAGTTGCTACATAGAAACATTTGTATTGGAGTCACATTGTGGCTTTTGTAATACTCAAGACTTTGGAGCAAGGCAGTGAAAAGCTATTCATAGATGTTGTGTCTGGCTCACTATTCTACAAATTATTTTAGCTATAATCCACAGACCAATGTTCCTACAATTTTCCTTGTTTTCTGAAATAGAAATCTCCTAATCCTGGCATCTGAGTCAGTACTGCATTCAGATGATAAAACTGGGTTTATTTTCATTTTTCTCTGTTTACAAGTGTAAATTCCTTTGTGAATTTCTCAAGATGTTTGTTGTAGATCATGGAGGGAATTGCTTTTCTGCAAAAACACATTAGTAATTTTAATTCCTTATCTTTTTCTCTCTCCAAACTTTTACTTCAGATGAAATAAAGACCTTTTAAGGGTACTATATATAAATCACAAGTAATCACACTCAGACATGACTATGAGCAGAAACAAGAATTTTAACACCATTTTTACTCACTATAAAACACTTCTGGATGAGGTTCTCTGTTGAAAGTGTAAGAGTTCATTAAATTAATAATTGCAGTAATACAATTGCAATAATTAAATCAGGTTTCTAGCTTTGCATTGATCTCCTCTCATGGAACAGTGGGATTCTCCAGCACAGAGGCGATACAAACAGCTGGCACAGAGGAGAAAAGGAAATAACATGTCTTAGTAGTGGATTGTCTCTATTATCCAGGGAATCTAGTGCAACCATGAATAAAGAAAACTTCTGTTAAGATTCTTATTCTAATAAATAGAGGTTTTACACAAAGGGAAACAATTTTAAGTAAAAAGGCAGAAAGACCAAATTCAGAGTAGCTAAGATTTGAAATCTGAAATCCCAACCACATACACCCCTAAAGACCATATGCTGTACTAATGGCTTTTCAGGGCAAGATCACCCTTCAGCCCATAACTCCCACTTGCCTTTCTTTAATTCCTGAAATATTATCATGAACCTGAGAGGCTTTCCCGAATAAATGGATATTAAGACATTTCCCAGTAGAAGCCTAATTTGTCAGATAATATTGAGTAAACTCTAGTCAGCTGCAAATGTGTCACATGTGCCTGGATTCAGCAGCTGCCATTCATGATAAGGTGCCAACAGCACTCAAACAAGTAAATGAGTAGGGGATTGAAGGTCTGACTGACCATTTTCACTGGCCAGCATCATTAGCCCTTTTTCTCACTGCACAGCTACTCAGATGTGTTACAAGTGGCCAGAGTTGACTACTAACCACTCCTGCTACTTGTTCCATCCCTGTGCAGCATACTGTAGTGCAAGGGAAGAGCCTTGCACAGGAAGGCTGTAAAACAAAGATGTGGATAATTCCCGAGTCTTCTCCACACCCAGGCAATCCATAGATGAATGCAGAGCAGATGACCAAGTGACCTACGTTTATTGCTCTTTCCAGCTGAAGTTAATTGAAGGTTTTCAATCAGATATCTGTATCTGGAAATTCTTTACATTCCTCTATATGGTGTTAGCCCTTCCCTGAACAGCCGAGTATGATGCTGTGTCTGGTCTCTGGAGTGTGCCTAGGCTCCACATTTTCCCCTGGACGTTGCCACAGAGGAGCTGGCTGGACTGCACCACAGCTGCTTTCTGACCTGCAAATCCACATTCATTCACATCGTATCCAGAGTGAAAATTTAGGAGAAATACACACATACATGTCTGTGCACTTGTGTCTTGTTCCAAATAGGCATCAGACCCACTGTATGTATAAAATATTTCAATATGGCTATTTCTTCTGTCACTACCAGCACTTATATTGTTATTTGGATGTAACTGCCAATACAACTGCTTGTGCTCTTCAGCCTGATTAACAGCAGCCAATTAGGAAGCTGACAAGAGAGGAGATCCTGAGATACTACAGCAGGATGTCAGAGCAGACAGCTATCAGTGCTATCTCTCAGAGATAAAGCTAAAGGAATCCACTGGTACTGGAAAACTTTTGCATTGTATTGCATTTTGAAAAAAAAAAATTAAAATTTAAAAAAAGAATATTTTTCTTCCTTAGAGGGTTTATAATCTATAGAGACAAAAAGATGTTATCCAAATTTATGAATCAGGAAACTTGAGTTATAATTGCCATGAAACTAATTCACTATCTTTAGCAAAGAGGGAAAAGAGAAAACTAAAAGCAATGTGTTTCAAGAGGGCAGACTTCAATAAACACTGTAAATTGGTGGGTGAGATCTCCTCGGAAACAAGTTGAAGTGACAAAAGAGTCCAGAAGAGTTGGCAATTCTTTAAAGAAATGACAGTGAGAGCACAATCAGAAGCCATGCCAACATGAAGGAAGGATAGGAAGTGTAATCAGAAAACAATTTGGCTAAACCATGAGCTCTTCAATGACCTGGAGCTAAATAAAATGTACAGGAAGTGAAAACTTCATTGAAATACTAAAGACAAGTGTGAATGAATGACATAAATATGTGGGGAAAAATTCAGAAAGCCAAAGGTACAAAAAGAGAGGAAATCTGCAAAGGAAGCAAAAAGCTTTCTGTAAGCGCATTTGCAGTAAAAAGAACTCTGAGGGAAAACAGTGGTTCACCCCTCAAAGGAGAGAACAAATTCCTGCCAGATGAGCCTCAGAAAAGTTAAATTTTTGGCGCCTTTTCTAGTTCAGCCCTCAATGGAAAGGTTAACTATGACTGGCCAGTCGATAAAACCAAGGGGCAACAACTCAGGCTGCGACAGGGGAAGATCAGATTAAAGAATACTTAGGGTTCCAGCTGCCAGTTCAGTGGGGCATTAGGACATTTATCCCAAGATACTTAAAGAATTTAAGAACTTAAAGAACAGGCAGAAACAATCTCACAGGCATTAGCAAATCTCTTAGAGAATTCATGCAAGATCTGTAGAGTCAGAAAACTGAAGAGCCAGCAGACCACATATCTGTATGAAAGAATAAAAGAGGAGACAGGGAACTACCAGACTGACAGTCTAACTTGGTTCCTGGAAAAAGTACTGGAACAAATAATCCAACTACTTCTAAGTACCTAGGTAGTAACAAGGAGGGAAGTAGCAGCCAACATGTATTTCCCAAGAAGAAATCATGTCAAACCCATCTAATTCTGTTCTACAACATAGTAATGAGGCTTGTGGGTAGAGTAGGAAAAGAAAATATCATGCATCTTGACTTAAGTGAGGCTTTTGACATCGTCTCACATAATATTCTCACACGTAAACTAAGAAAACATGATCAGGATTAAACTACAGAGAAAAGGTGTGCTAAGATAGCTGGAAATCTGAATTTTAAGAGTAATTTATCAATAATTTGGTGTCCAAATGGTAGGACTGTACCAGGTGGAAATCACAGAGTTCTGTCCTATGTCTGGTAAAGTTCGTTGTTTTTTATGAATGATTAGGAGGGGATAATAATAATGTGCATTGCATTTACAGATAAAATCAAGCTCAGGCAGACAGTGTGTAAACACACTGAATGATAGAACAGGAATCAGATAAGTTGTGGCAAATTAGAGAGGTGGCTAGGAAAAATGAGGCCCAATTCAGCAGGAAAAAATGAAATGTATTCACATAGGTGAGAACAACAATTGGTTCAAATACAGGACAAAGAATTGTTGCAGAGACAAAGAAAGTGATTCGGGAATCACAAACGACATAAATCAACAGTGGTACATTGTTTTTGAGAAGACAAATATGACACTCGTGTGCACAAGTAAAAATGTCCCTGTAAGTCCTCTGAAAGATCCTCCTGCTCTGCTCAGCCCTGTAAGGCTGCATCCAGCTTCAGGAAGGACTGACCGGGCAGCAAGAATGCAATGTGGAGAGAAACGTGACCCAGGAGGAAAGAGCTGGGATTCCCTTGGAACAGGGCAAGCCTGAGAGGAGATATGAAGGCATTCTTGAAGTGCTTGAGAGAAAAAAGGAATAAGCACTTCTTATATGCTGAGGCTAGGATGAAATACATGGACTTTAATTGCAGCAAGAAATCCAACATTAAAAATTTAATTTGACTGACATTTGCCAGAAGTAATTTAGGTAGAGGTGATCCTAACACTGAATAGACAGATAGCCTAAAAGGTTTCAAAAAGTTCCTTCTATCCATCTTTTCTTTCCATGACACACTGTGGATTTCAGGGACACAGGTCACAGATGATTAACCAAAGTTCACAGGGGGCATCTAAAATCAAGCAGAAAATTGAAGGTTGACCTTAGCAACACCAGTTCAAGAGTCTTTACCTCAGAATATCTTTTCTCTCACTTCCTCTGCCTCAATAAAATGATTGTACATGTAAAGTACACAATAAACAGTGCATTATTTTTTTTTCACATAGTAAAGAAAATAGCATCCTAGTTGATTTTTTCATTTCTAGTTTTGCTGCATCTCTTATGATAATATGAGTAAAAAGAAAAAAGGTGATACCAAAGCACAGTTGTCTGGTGGAAAATATATGGCAGATACACAAATATGCCATTAGACTTCTGCATAATTGGATACTAGCTGATTAAAGGTCACCAACAAAAAGCCTTTTGACACAGCCCCAAAAAAAGCTCAGCTCCTTCATATAGAACGGGTCAGTACAGAACAGAGAAATGACACATCTTGTTTATTATATCACATTTACAATTTAGAATGGATTATTAGTGACAATATTTCTCCTACAGAAATAGCAGATGCCAACTTTTTTTATTATAAATGCTGTGAATAATAATTAATAGCCTTCTTTGCTGTGTTAATAATATACTCATACCCAGTAAATATTGGCTAAATAATTAAGTAAAGGGTTTTTTTTTTCCTTTCCAATCCCCAAGCAATTTGCTAAATTTGATAAATTTTAATTGGAACAGTGAAGACTAGGTTAATATTTAAAAAACAAAGAGTTAATCATGTTCTTTTGCACTGCCTGTGAGTATCAGTTCCATCAGAACTACCATGCTGTTCTGGAGGGACAGACAAACCAGAATTGAAGTACCAGAGATACCAAATACTATCTTTGAAAAATGGACTTTTAAAAAACATGTAAGTGCTTTCCTCTTTCTGGAATGAATTGGGGCCTAAAATACTTTAAAATCCCAGCCCATCCGTTGAGTGTATTCTTGGCACATATATTCTCTCAAAGTTGTGGGAATTGAATATCCAACTGTTTAGATGCCTTTGTCAGTTCCACTGTGCATTAAAATAACTTTAATAACTGCTGATTATGCCTCAAGTGGATAAAGGCAATCAGACACAGAATGCCATACATATACATAATATCCTTACATGTTTCCTGCTGAATTTAGTATTCTCCACTTTTAATCTAAAGGAGTTCCGTTTTAATCTGACATAGGAGTTATCAGTAGCACACATAAATCATTGTCTACAAACAATGGTGGCAGGGAAAACTGTTTTCAGTCCTCTGCAGGTCTGTCAAAATATTTGTAAAAGTAATTCACACTTGCAGTAACCAAACCTATGAACATTTTGCAATTCACTTCAAATAAAATCTCTATAATTAAAGACCAATTTCTACCATCATTTAATTTTTCCCTTGATCAAGGTGAATGCAGGCAGTAGGTTTGCTTTATGGAAGAGACAGTAAGACTAAATCTAGTTCATTATTATGAACTTCATGGTTTATAACAATTACCTGAGCTTTGAGCACTTCATTCCTATTAAAGGTAAGAAAAACTGGCTGTTTAAAACCCTTGACAACTTTGAAATTTCTAGCCAGCTCGTCAGAATTCTGCTGAGGAACTGACTCTGTGTATGTTCATGCAAATCCTATTAAAGTCAGTGAAAGTTGCAAGCATGTCTCTGGGGCAGAGTGGGACCCCCTGCTATCTAGTCAGTGCAAATTAACAGCTGGGAGTGGAAGGAATGTAAAAAAGCAAAATCTCTTCACAGGGCCACATTGATATGCAAGGGATTTGCTTGTCAGGGCGAGATGTGTGATATGAAGTGAATGTTTATTGCAGGCTGCAGGGAGCATCCAATAGTAGCCAAAAGGAGATATCTCTAGTAGATCTGGATCAGAAGCTGTCTAAAAGCCACGGCAGAGTGAAAAGCCTTTTGATAGAGAATACCTTTGTGATCCTACTTATTCCTGTTAGAGGAAAAAACAATTGCCAGAATTTGCAAATTGAGGAAATCGTGAATCCGAATATTTTGCTATCACTTGTTAGAACTACTTTGCAGTAATTTAAAGCATGCTTATCTGTAGGTGTGGGTGGATGCACAAACTCCATAAATTCCAGCAATGTTCCCACAGGAACTCAGGGACGGGGGGAGAAAATATTCAGAAGAAGTGATGTGGACTTCAGTCTGATAAGTCAGGCAAACTGTCGTGGCCCCTGGCCACAAACACCAGCTTGGCTGACACAGACATTCCCTTCCTCTAGCTGAGGGACTAAAATTCTTTTCCTCACCTGATGCCTGGAAGAATACATTAAGGATTTTTTTATCTGTGTTGTGTTCAGGGTGGCCTATTAGAGTCTTTCTTCTAGAAATATGGAGCAGGACACTATTTCCTCTTCCAACAAGAACCACAGGCACCTGACCAACCCCTGTTTCCTTCCACTGTGCTGCTGATCTCCATCCATGTGTGGTACAAAAACAAAGCTGCTGCTTGCTGCTGCTAATGCTACTGAACCCCCACCCTCTGACAGGGACCAGGCCAAGGGCACCAGATGCTTGCTCGGGGATGGAGAAGAAACCACGTATGGGTTACCTAAGGATTCTTTTCTCTGCCCCCATTCCCTTCTTCAGAACAAGCAACCATTCAGATGACCTGCACTGCTCCAAAAGCTTTTTCTGGAATCAGCTATAGTACTTGGTAGGAATTCAAATGCTTTGAGTCATTAAGTTAGTTACATATGTTGGTAAGTTACACACGTTACTGCACAAATCACGTCTGCAATGCTAACACAAATGATAATTTGAATGATCCCCTGCAGATCAAGAGTTACTTTCCAAAAGAAATTTGCAAATTACATTTGCTAATGGCCACATCAGGGAATATTCCACTATATTCATGAATCAAGTGTGAACAGAAAATGGGGATCTTAATCAAACAAACCACTCATCTTGAGTTATTGCCATGCTGTTGCTGGTAGTAGTACTAAACCCAAAAGCAGCACCCACACACTTCCCAGCTGGCCCAATAGACAACAAAAATCAAAGCCAGTGGGAAAAGTGCAAACAAACTCAACTGAGACAAAATAAACTGTCACATGCACCAGAGGTGAGAGATATAGAAGATGAGGATTTCCCTAGAGTCAGGTCATAGGATGAGGTTGACTGTCACATCCTCCTATGCTGCAGGACCTCAAGCTCTGACTGGCAAGTGGGAAAGGCTCTACACTGTCCAGCAGCAGAGGTGGCACAGCCAGCTGTTCTCATTGCCCAGACAGCTGGGACATTGCAGCTGATTATCAATCAGCATGTGAACCACCAGCTTCTAACATGGCATTTTGCAGTGAGCTGTCACACTTTGTGTCAGGACCCTCCCTATGCAGACCAGCCATGAGGAGATGGTGCTGCTGAGCTCTGTGGCCTCACTGGTCATCTGGTTTGCCAGTTAGAAATCACAGAGTTCTGATGCAGAAAAACTTCAGTGGATCCAGGTTTGTGGCCTTAAAGAGTGAGATGTGCATCATCCCATATGCCACACAGTATCAAATGAAGGCAGGGCTTGATCAGAAACAAATAAGAAAATTCATAAGGTCATTAAGAAATGTCTGCAAAACCATTCAGAAATGAATGTGTGGCACAGTGAAGTGCTGTGTGTGCAGCCCAGAATCAGATGCCTTGTGCCTGCCAGCCCTGCAGCCCCTTGAGTCCTTCTGAGTCCTGTTGGCTGAAGTCCACCTCTTCTAGAGCAATTATCTGCTAACACTAATGGGAATTAAAGGAAATAGCTACCCAAATGCCACTAAGGATCAGGCCATACAGGCTGTGGTTGGCTCCCTACTCCAGTAAGGAAACCAGAGGATTTGTCTCCTCTAAATGCTCTTTCTCTTCTTCCAGACTGAAAATTCAAATTTTTCCAGCAAATGCTGGGGTTATACCAGTATACATTATCAACTCAGATTTAATCCTAATTATTTTTTTCCCACTGAACATCTGCATTTGGGCTTCTTCCCTCCAGTAATGCTGGCAGTAATGCTGGATAACATGCCTCTGCAGTCTACCTCAGTTCAGATATGTGTTTGCAAAGGTGGAGAGGGGTGGTAGGAACCTTGAGCATCAGCAGGACTTTTTCCCCTGATCTCAATAGCAGATTTGACTTGGAAAGCAGAACCTGCCAGAAGATGCTGACCACCAGCACCACATTTTTTCTACTTTCCTTTGGCACTAAGTTCAAAGTGAAATTTAGCAAGAAATAGGAGCTGTGTCCTTTAAGCCCTGTGACTCAGCACCGGCACGACAGCCTCACATGTGACAAAATGTGTGTGCAAAAAATACTTCCAGGAGGCTTCTGCTTAATGCTGGGAAGCACTGATGCACTCTGGCTCCAGGGAGAGGTAAAGGGTTGATTGCCACCCACTCAATAACCATTTCCTTCTGCGTGATCGATGGAGCGTCGTCAGAGCCCCGTCTGGTGACAGGTGCCTGTTAAGTCTTGGAGCCAGAGGATGGGAATGGCTCTGTGATAGATGCTCATGGAGAGGGAAACAGCAAAGAGCCAGCAGCAGTGAAAGGAGTGAAACAGACTTCCTGCTGGATGGGGGAGCAGGCAGTCAGATAAAGGAAGGAACATTGATTGAATCGGAACATTTCTTTATACTTGGAGCCCCAACTGCAGCACTCTCATCGTGCCGTGTAAAGTTCCTTCCAGTGCATGCTTGGTGACATCTTGACACACTGATTTTAGCATTGTTCACTCTCTAATCCCCAAGGGAAGATATCTGAGCCCTGAACTGTGTTTTTGAGTAATATCTTCCAACTAAACCCATTTTCCACTTCCCTCCCTGCCAAGGTCACTAAGTTTCTGATCTCAAAAGCAAAAGCTTTACAGGAAAGGTGAGTGGAAAGAGGAATGAAGGCTTGTGCTGCTCCTTTGGGGCAGCAGCTGGCACAGTTCAGCCTGTGCAGTTTGCAGGCAGCATTAGCTAACATCAGGCTAAAGCTTTCCCATGTAGGCAGAGCAGGAGCACGGCAGGGAGCCAGGCTTTCCTGAGACACAGCCTGCCTTTGTCTGGCTCTAGGGATTGCACAGTGGGACAATATTCTCACAGGGCTGTAAGATAAAGCCCAGTTGTTCTTAGATCTACAAGGGAGACTGGGGCAGCCCTAATGGGATGGAGTTATTGGTGGCAGGGGAAGGGGCTGGTTGTGGGACGTGCCTGTCCCCAGCTCTGACTGCCACTCGGAGTGGGGCAGTGAGGAAACCTCTCCCCTTGTCCTGACTGAAGGACCTGCCTCTCCTCCCATCACTGAAGAATTACAAGATGAGAGAGCTCCCAAAGCAAGAATAGTCAGGTGTTTATAAGGTCTTTCCTTTCCTTTCCCTGCATCAACTAAGATGTTTTCTTATAATAGCTCTTTAAATATCATAGAATCCTAGAATGGTTTGGGGTCAAAAGGACCTTACAGACCACCTACTTCCATCTCTGTTCTGTGGGCAGGGACACCCTAATACCCCCCCATCCCAGTCTGAGATGCTGTTACACAAACCTGCTGCTGTGTCCCCAAATGCATGGGCCAGGCTGAGTGCAGGAGCAGTGCTCCCACACACATACCTGCATGTACCTGGGCACGGGGTGACTGGAGAAGTTAATCAGCTTCAAAGCATGCGACACAGTAATCAGAGGTTCACATCAGGACAAGGAAAGAACAGTGGGGCCTTGCATGCACAAATAAATGACCTTTGAGTCCTGTGTTCCCTGTGCATTCAGACACAGACCAGACCCTGTTACCAACACCTCGGTGCAGGCACGTTCCCCTGGAAGAACAGTCAGGGTGATGGTGCCTGGGCCCTTCTGGCATCAAAGCCAACCAATTCCAGCTCTTTCCAGGGCACTGGGTGCAATTCTATGGCTCTTCTCTTAGTATGTTACCTCCCTCCACAAAGGGTGAAGAGCTGGGGTTTGGTGCTTATCTGTAGCACGTACATAGGGAGAGGAAACACTGGGACAATAGTTTGCTTTTACACATATTTCATCAAGCCATCAGACTGCAGAAACAGTTAGGAAGGATGAAAGCACCTCAATTTTGGTTGAATAGGACCCCACCATGAGGAGCCTGGGGGAATAAGAAAGGCTACTGTTCCACTAGCATGCAAAAAATCAGAAACAATTGGGAAACAACCAAATAAACAAACATTCTGTAAATGTTTGGAGAAATTACGTCCAAACCAAGTCACAAATTTCATCCATGCAAAAATATTATAAAATACATCCACAGATTAACCTCCATCACACCCATATCCAGGGATAATGTGAAGGTACAGGCTAATGTACATGTGAAATATAAAGAACCTATGCCTTATTGCACTCATAATTTGAATTTTTCACATGAACTGCTCAAATATTTTTGTACATCTGCTAAACTGCTTTGGGAGTAACATGAGAGTACACTATGCCTAATAACTTAAGGAAAAGGTTGAAGCTTCATCTTCCAGATTTTAACTCAAGGAAGTATTAGTTATTAAACTTTGGCAATTTTTAGCTTTTCCAGAGAAGTAGTTACAATATTTCCCATTTTAATCAATCCAAAAGGAAAAAAAATCCAAACCTCTCTGAAAATAACTACTTTGCATTAATCACAAAAAAAAACTATTTAAACTGAAATATGTTTTTGGCATTATCTCCCCCCTTCCAGAGTTCTTTTCAGGGTTATTTTCTAAACTGAAACACCACATTCAACTGAAAAGTCAAAATGTTTGCAATAGATAACTCCTAGAAAAAAATGTTGCAATATTTGAAGGAAATTCTTTCTGCTTGATTCCATAAATTTGACCCAAGTTGTTAAACTGTTTTAGTCTGACCAATTTTTCTTCTGTTTTGATGAAGGAAAATTATTCATAGACATTTACTAATGACCATCTTTCACAACTGGAAAATTTAGCAGTATATGGAAGTAAAAGAATGGGCCCAGCCTAAATACAGCCTAAATAAATGTATGTGTTGTCTAATTCTGCAGTGATTCAGGATCTTATCAAAAGGGATTTCTCAGCACAGTTTGCAACAACTACCTCCACTGCCAGTGCAGAATCTTTCCAGTGAGGAATATATATAAAAATACATTTTAATTATACATACTTATATACTTGCAGGTGCATTTTAATGAGATTTTGAGTAATTCCTTTGTTTCCTTTAAAATGCATTTGAAAGAAAACTGTATTTTGATTACCAATGCAAT
This sequence comes from Chaetops frenatus, assembly GCA_013400775.1. Taxonomy (NCBI): domain Eukaryota; kingdom Metazoa; phylum Chordata; class Aves; order Passeriformes; family Picathartidae; genus Chaetops; species Chaetops frenatus. The sequence continues at coordinate 273,518 of VZTR01029164.1, read as the reverse complement.
ATGTACACCCACAGGCTTATAAAATATATCTAAAGAATGCACTTCATGAATGTTTTACTGCATGTCTTAAATAAACTGAATCTGCTGTAAGCAGACAGTTTTGAAGAGGTTTTTTTTTTAATTATTATTGATACCTTTGGAAAATTCAGAAGATGTTGAGATATTAAGGGAATATCAGAAAATTTCCTTGTAACAGCTTCTATTTTTTTTTTTTCCCCTACCTAAAAGGCTCTCTTCAAAAGCCTGGGATATGTTACATTGCCTGGCTGAACTGCCAGCATATTTTCATGACCTTCACACCTTGTCAGCCAAACCTGGGAGTGGAGGACTGCAAAGGACACACAGCTTCAGCAAGGAGATTTGGGACTGGTGGGTGGTAGTGGATGTACAACCACCAGCCCCATTGTGGGAGCCCTGGGCCAGCCTGGACACAGCAAACCAAGGCACGGAGCCAAACAGCCCAGTGACTGTCTTGTTTCTGTCTAACACAGAGAGCTGAGGCAAGGAGAAAGGAGGGGGAAAAAAGAGAAAAAATGTTAGAAATATTTATTTGAAGTTACACTATCATTCTTCTTTATGCACAAAATCCAGTAAAATTCCCGAAGAAAAAGGAAAATATATTATTTCTGCAGAATAACCTTAAGCCCAGGGCCAGACCATTGGCTGGTATAAACATCCACATCGACTTTGCTGGAGCCCAGGTGATTTATTTCAGGGTCCTGCTCCTCACTGGGTACACAGACCACAACAACCCGAGACTGTACCTGCACCCTCCACCCGCCCAGCCTGTCTTCCATCATGTCACAAAAGCCCCATAAAAACGGGGTTTTGCAAACACCACCACCCTGGGCCAGTCACGGGCAGGAGATAGGGCACTTCTTTCCCCCAGGGTCATGGCCCCCGAGATCCTGCCTCTCACTTCTAAAAAGTCATAAAATGAAGACATTCACTGAAGTATCCCAGGCCCTGCCTGGGAAGGAAGATACAGAGCCTGCCTCTGGGATGCATCCACCCTCAAAATTAGCTCAGGCATATTAGCAACCTGTGCTTAAAGGAGTTTATCAGATGAGGGCAATGGGAAAATGCACAGCCCTGGAAAACCTCTTCCCACGTGATTCTGGCCATCCTTTTGCAGGAAAGCAGAATTCACAGGGAAATAGGTGCAGACGAAGCCACTAAACTGACTAGAGAGACAGAGAGCCAGTTTAATGAGAGGAGAAAAGGTGTACAAGTTTTGTTTAGCTCCACTGGACAGTGGCTGACACAGAATGTGTTTGCTGTATCTAAATATCCCACTCTGATAAACTCCATGGAAAAATTACTCAAGCAATGGGATGATTGTTGGCTCAATAAAAGAAGCTGCCTGTGAATACCCTTAAGAGACAATAGGGGTTCTCTAAGCATCACATTTTTGGCAACATTACAAAAGTAAGAGATTTTTCCTAGTAAGTTGTGTAAATCTGTGACTTGAGCACAGGGACTGTACTCAGCAAACTTTCCATCCCTTCTAGACTCACATCATACAAAAACAAAACCAAATTTTGCCACAGACTTCCCTGAGCTCACTCTGAAATGTTAATCCTATGAACATGTACATGTGGCCTAATCAATTTTGGGTCTTTAAATGATTTACCACAATTTTTCAGAACAGATATGGACCTTATACTAAATGAATGTGTAAATTGTATCTTCAAGAGCAGGGCTCCAGACCTGGGTACAGAGATCTCTGTGCACAGAACTGCAGTGGCCGCAGACACTGTTTATTAATCAATTATCTCTGTTTATTGGAGAGCAGGATCTTCCTGCAGCTGCTAAACCAAATGACATGCAGTGACTATTATGTAAACTTTCATGGAACTCCAAAAAAGCTATCAGCAGTTTTCTGGCTGTAATTTTTGAGCTGATCTAATCTGACATATGGTGATCCCTTGAGTCATTTGATAGTGGAGAGAGCTAAGTAAACCCCTCTCCAAACACCCATAAAAGGTGGCCCTGCATTTTTTGCTCCTTTTGGAAACCCAGAAGCACATTGCTGCAAAGAGTCAAACATGAGGAAGGATGAGATCTTATAGCAGACCTTGACCTTGAGCTCACCAAACCTTTTTAAAACAAAAATACATTTTCAGGTAAACAGCCTACTTTTATAAAAGGAGTCAGCCTGCTGCAGAAGAGCATGACCCTTCATCAGAAAGTGCAAAATCTAACAGACAAAAAGTTTCCATCCTAACATAGGAATTTTGTCAACAGTACGCTTGCTAAAAAAGTTCACTTTTCAGCCATTGACTATCAAAACATTTTAGTTGACTTTTCAGTGAAAAAGTGACACTAGTGACCCTTCTGCAAATGCTGGAAATTCATTCTTCAAATAAATTTCATCCATATACCTTCCGAGGCCATATTTTTATTTCTATCTTAACTGGACTTCCATTTCTTGTTTTATCTTATGCTGTGTAATCCTCTAAGAACTGTTTAATCTCATGAATCAGCCATCTATACATGTAAAAAAACCCTAACATTTACACTTCATAATAGGATTGCATATCCAGACCTGTTTCTTAAATATCCTGGAAACACAAACCAAGAGAATACCTGTCCCAGAACATCAGTTCTACACCTGATATCTACAGAATGAAACAGATTAGCCTAAAAAGTTTGTATTAGCTAATGCTGAACTGCATACCTTGCTTACTAGTAATGCCACATCTAAGTCTAGTGAAAAGAAAATTATTTTAGAAATCTAAAATACACATAAATGTTGTGTCACAGTGATGCAGCAGCTCCTGGACAGAACTGAACTCATACTGGTTCACTTCCTTCAGCATCTTAAAAATTCCTCGTGTTTAAATGTAATTCCTTGCATCCACAAAAGCAATATTGGCTTAAATTTTCTGTTATTGAGTGACAAGCCATTGACCCCACTCGAAGTTACAAGGGAAGGTGCTGGGATGTGAAGGGATTTGGTTCCACCAGCAGTTGTAGCCACTGACTGTGTCCTGTAGCAGTTGGCACATGGTAAAAAGTGAGGTGAAGAAAAGGGCCAAACCAAAGAGCAGAGGAATGGACACAGCTGTGAAGCTGATTTCGTGCCTGCAGCTGAAGCAGAAGCAGAGAATTTCAAATGTCAGAAGGAAGCTTATCCTCTAAAGCTTTTCAGCCCCATTTTGCACAACAAAGAGATCTGGCTAGTTCAGATAAGGGGTGGATGAACATCCCAACTTTCAGTTGCTCATTTATCTGAGGCACTCCACCCTTCACTAGGCATCTCCTTTCCCAGAATGATTCAAGTCCCTTGATTAAAACATTGTGGCACATTACCAGAACACTACTCAGTCCACTGTGCTTTGTCTGTCCCACCCCCAGAGAACCACCACAAAACCTGGTTCTGTCCTCCCAAGTTAACAAAACTCCCACCAACCTCAGTGGCACCAGGACTAGGCCTGGGTATTTTCTGTCTGTGCACAAGTTGCCTTTTCCAGTCATTCTCAACATGGGAATGTTGAGAACACACACATAGACACACATACACACACACAACCAACTTTCTTAAATGAAGGTTTTGTTTGCACAGCTGTGCTAACACCTTACATGGAGGAGACTTTTTATTCCAGAATAACAACTTATCTTAGTAATTGAGAAGAGTGTGTATCAATAGGCCCTGTGAAGGAGAGAAAGGACAACCTTGTCAAGGCATAGATCTTCCTTTTCCTCTGAAATGGATCAGTCAAGTTCTTGCTCCTCTCCTTTTGTGCGTTCAACCGGTTTTAATTTGCTGTTTTAGGAGACCCTGCTTGATCAAAGAGCAAATCCCTGTATAGCCAGTTTGAGTCTCTAAAGAGTAAGCTCATTCTTCTTAGCTATCTTCTACCAGTCCATAGGAAGTGCTTCCTAGACTTTCCCTGATGATCCATGTAGAAAATCTTTTCTGCTCACTAGCCTTGCAGAGACCTTCCAAAAAACAACCCTGACTTAGTGACATGTTATTTATCCATCATCTCCATCACAGATGAATCTGCTTTTAGGAGGGCCAAGCTGCCAAACTGTTGTTCAAGTCTCAGTGCACTAAATTTGCTGTTCTGTTCATGGCTAAAAATACAGAGGGGGCAAAAGTTCAAATGCATATCCAAATGTGGTTTTGTTTTCTCTTTTAAACTATAAATTATTATCCTTAGGTGAAAAATTCTTCCCAGATTTACCCCATCATCTGTCACCCTGAAGGTGGCAGACCCTTACTATCTCACCTTCTCTTCTCATCTGGCATCCAGCTACTGCCAGATCCCAACACTGTTCAAGACCTCTCATCTGCTCTCACTTCTAAGTGAATTAGTTAATAGTTTCTTACCACATTTTCACATCTTTGGATATTTAACCTTAACATACCATTCTAGTGTCTATTTCTACGTCTTTCACTTGGCTGTTATCCAACCACTTTAGCTTGAATAACCACTTAGTCTGATTTTTCCATATGCAAATCAATTTGATGTATTGCTTGTTTGTAAGTTGCTACACATTATTAAGTTTCATTCTATGGCATCAGCCCAGTTAAACTTCTCACCTAGTTTGCTTCCTTCACAATTCCAATTCGTCTTCTAATGAACTAAGAATTAACCAGCTAGATAAGGGTCATTAGAAATGTGTATTCATTTTTAGCAAGGCCAAATTGCACAGCTGCAATAGAACACATTGTTTTGTACATTGCAGTAGAAAACTACATGACTCCAGGAATTTCAGACATTAACTGGCATTTTTCTAAGACTGATAATTATCACAGCATGCAACATACAGAATTCCCCTAGACATTGTCTGCAGATAATCTACAACTGTGGATCTTTGCACAACCTTAAGACCTGACCTGAATATGGTTCCCTGTTTTCTCTACACTCCCATATATGAACCTGTCATTTCAGCACTTTGCAACTGATCAATTAATAGGTCACTCAGACTGTGACGTAGTCAAATATTAACATGAGATTAGAGTGAGTTACCTCCTCCTGTCACAGCAAAATCTTTGCAGTGGTGACTTAAACAGGTGAAAAAAAATTAACCAGCTCTGCTGGGATCTCCATGAGTGAAGATCCCACTCTCAAACAGTAAAACTTCACTCACCCTCTGGAATATCACAGCATCAATCTGTCACATATTAGGGATTTCCCCCTCATGCTATTAACATATCTCAGACTCAGAAAAATACCAGCAATTAACAGGCTTGTTGGGGAAAGAGAAACAGCTTACACAGTACTTGTCTACATATGGAATTATTTCTATACCATTAAGAACAATCCTTTTCTTGAACTTGTGCTCACTCTAAGCTTATTTTGCACAGAGGCAGAACTGTGAATCTAGCGTGTACCAATGATTCTTTCCCTCAGAGACTGGACTTTGAGAAGAGTTGGTCAGGTTTCTTCCCTTCAAGCCACATTGATTTAAGCTCCAACATTGTCAGTTTTACAGAAGCCAAACTGTTCTGAGCCTGGATCTGGCCCAATTGAAAAGAAATAGAAATAGAAGCTGGTAGGTCATAGTTTGTGCTGCAAAACTGGTGCCAGTGATTTCGTGGCAGATAGTCACACATCTGAGTCAGATCTAAACAAATGTGGCTAGATCATGTTAGAAGGGCTCAGAACCACCAGAAGTGCTGTCTTTTAGATTAATCATAAAAGCAAAGTTCAATCCTTGCCTCTGCAGGTACATTAAAGCTAGTCCCTCTGTGTGCTCTTTGTTGGTTACTAACTCTATTGCTCTTCATAAATCTCAGACTGGTGAAAAATGCCAGATTCCCCAACAGATATTGGCAGGATAAAGATATTTTTTACTTCATAGGAACCTGCAGTCCAGCTGTTCTCTTCTTTTTGTGGGCCTTTTTTCAGCAAAGAAAGAGAGATTTATTTTTCTTATAGAGTAAAATTTCCCCTCAAAAATTTCTTATGTTTTTCATCTCTCTTTATCACTTATTACTTGTGGAAAAATTTAGCATACCACTGTGTGGAAAAAAAAGCCACCTACTTTCTTGTTCATGAAAGCTCAGTATCTAAAAGTCTATGAATAATTTTAATGAAAAAAAAAAAAAAAACCAAAAAACAACCTTCCAAAAAAGCCACCAGGGAAAAAAATCAACGACTTGTGTCAGTGGAAGGACCAAGGCCACCCTTCCCCTCACAGACTTTCCAAAGCTAGTCCAAGTTTCTTCCTCAGTTCACCATTTTCATTGCAGATGAAACTCTGGGAGGTCAGACCTGGTGTTTCAAATCCTTTTGAACTGATACAGATACCATTTCATGCTGATATAGGTATCATTTTTAAGCTGATGCAGGCAAGATGGGCTTCAAAATGCCCATTGGAGCTTACTGACACTGCTGCAGTCCTCTTGTTCTTTGTGAAACTATTGCTTTTTGTGGAAGTAGTGGAAATTTAGAGACAAAAAAGAAATAGGTAGAAAGCATGTGGCAATGCTGCTGGGTGCGAATGGGGAGTCCTTACTTTCTCTGGAGACTACAACATCTTTACAACCAGATTTGTGAACACAAAGGGCAATTTGGCTCAGTCATTTTTTCAATGAGAGTTAATAAACCCAAGCCTACAACAACATGCCTCCCCAGAGAAATCCAGTTATCTTCCCAAAGTGTTCTAGCTTCCAGGGCCAGGTACAAAGCCAGTAACCATGGTTGTGAGAGACAGGGCATGTCACGAATGACAGAAATTAGCCAGAAAGGATAAAGGACACGACAACACTGTCCCAGCTCAGCATTTGTCCAGTGAGTGTGGCCATCAAGAGGCGAGAGCAAAGACAACAAACCAAGTTGTACAGCTCCCCTCCCTATTTCCCACTCCATGGTATCAATGCAAGGGAAATTGGGCACAAGGACCAGAAGGGAGTTGCAACAGATTATTTTAACTCATTTTCAGCCCTACCCAGGAGTGCATGAACACAGATGAAGAAGAGGCATCAGCCTGTGCAACATCTCTGATGGCTGTGGAAGGTGTCAGGAAGGAGCAAGACTTGGTGGCTACTAATATTTCATGTTGTAGGCAGGGAACACAGAGTGCAGCTCAGGTAATGATGGTAAAAGGTAATTTAAGAAACTTTGAGAAAGTCATAATTCCAGATTTCAAGCGAGGAAGTGAACAGGTATATTAGGACAAAGAGAAGATGCCATGATTTAATACATGGTAAGGAAAGACATTTTCTTACTGGATTTTGTCCTGGGTTTTCTGTGGAGATATGCCTGTGGAGATAACCTCTAGCCAACCTGAATGATATTAAACCACAAGCAGTAGTGCTCTCTTGCATTTCACTAATTACTGAAGAGTTTGCAAAAGATGCTGCACTTGGTACTCAGGACAGGGCTCTGTTCATGGTGGAAATAAAAAACTATTTACTCTGTTACACGATTCAGCTGGGTGGTAGCTGGCTTTGGGGTCATGATGAAAACTTTTCTCACGCTGGCAACAAATTCACTTTCTTGAAGTGACTGCAGGTCTAAAACAGCAAGGTTGGAAAAGAGAAATTTTTAAAAGTAAAAGAAAATGGTCAAAACCCTTTCAGGATTATTCACTTTTTTGAATTACAACCTTCTTATTCCCATAATACCAGTCCAACAACTGTCCAATCTTCTCCTCTTTGTAAATTAAATCCCATCAGGAAAACACTTTTTCCTTTTCATCATAAAAACATAGGTATGTAAAAGTACTGACCCTATGAATCAGGGGTCAATTATTATTTTTTAATATGTGCTTACAGACAGGCAAGTACACACTGGACAGACCCCAAAAGACTATGGATTGTGTTCTGACTGCCTATTACAGTCATTAAGTAGGTGATTCATTGCCTAGCATTTAGTACTGCCAGACTGTGCCTTTCTATGCAATAAAGAGGGAGAAAGAGCTGCAACATCAAAGTCAGACACTCACAGTCAGCCATCTGCCTAAAACTTTGACTTATATCCCTTTATTGTACATGGATCAGGGTCTATGGTGCTGTACTCTGATCTCCTACCAAACATCAACACTGTTCTAGGTGCTTGGGTTCATACTACAGGCCTGGCTTGGCAATAAAATCAGCCTTATCTAAGCTTGGCCAAGCACAGAAAGTAATTTCAAACAATATATGAAGGAATGGCAGTGCTTCATTGAGTTTTTTTTAATGTTTCACAGCATAGGCAGTGAGTGGGCTGCCAGCCCACAGCAATGTGTGGCACTCCTCACTCCCGCACATGGACTGACCTCAAGGTGCTCTGCTTAAGTGAGTGAATGTTATTGATCCCCCTTTTCTGCAGAAAACAGAAACGTCGCAATGTCACCATGATTTTGCATTGAGAGTCAAACCCAAATGGCTGCTCCCCAGAGTCCTGCCTAACACTGGGAGGAAGAACTGTAACCTGACCTGCTACCAACCTCTGAAGCGGCATTTGGAGCCAGGACTGCACCTCCAGCCTGTGCTTCATCCACTCCAGCGCAGTGCAGCAGCAGCAGCAGTTAGCATGTCTCCTGCCACGTATGCAGGGCTGCCAGAGCCACAGGTCTGCTGTGGTCCTCTAGGTTCAGGCACAGCATTAACCTTGGAATGGAAGCAGCAGGTGGAGGGACTTGCCAAAACCAAGGTGTTTGGCAAAGCCACTCTTGCCTTGGGAGATGGAGTGCATTGCTTCCTGAACAAGCCCAGCCATGTTTGCTCACTTAATTGTACAGCTTCAGGTTTGCTTCCAGCTCTTGCTGTTGTCACCAGACTGAGTAAGAGCTGCCAGGCTCCACATGCCAGACCTGAGACCTGCATGCTTGACCTCTGGCTCTGCTAGGTCAGGCAGCACTGGGGCAGTGCCGCAGGTGACACCAGCAGAGCCACTGCGGTGCAGGAAAGCTTCCATGCATCACTGGAGACAGAAGTGGCACAGCCAGGCCAGGAGGCAAATAGTGGCAGCACACTGTGTGTCTCAGGATCATTCCAGCACACTTGATTTGGATTTCCTAGTGCTAAGATCCAGAGGAGGCCATGCTTTGGCAGCAGGAAGGGATGTAGCTGTCAGGAACAGTTACAGAAATAGGGGTGGGCTCTGGGGTGGCTGGGTGGTTTGACTCATTCTTATGCAGCAGAGCCTTTGCATAAGACATACCTGCATGCAGCCTCTCCTGCCAGTGTGAAATGACAACTCTGCAATGTCTGGGCAATTCACTGAGCAGCTACTTGTGAAGCCCTTAAAAAGGACCAGTGGTTTTCAAGTGACCTGATCAGCTTCATACAACCTGAAATACTCACACAGCTGAATACTCCACTCAGCTGAGTATCTAGTCCCTGGTTTGCTTGTGAGGACAATGTCTAGGAAATCTTGTTACAACAATAATGTATTTGTTCCTCTTTGATGATTTGGAAACTTTGAGCCTCACCTGGCTTCATTTTCTTTTTCTCTTGCAAAAACACACACCTAGTCAAGTAATTGGCTCACAGAACTCTTTGTGTTCTGCTGCTGTGTTTATTTGAGAATCACACATGCACACACACTTGAGAGGGAGATAAAATCACTCTGGCTGAGAGTCTTTATCTTGCCTATCTGTTCCTCAAATAGGTCCATTTGACTTGGAAAGGAAGAGGATAATTTGATTCCTAACAGAAAACGTCCTCCTTTGATCTGATGTTTTTGCAGTTAGCCATTCCCCAGTAGATGCTTTCTGTGTGATGTTTTCCTTTTGTTTTCCTTCATTCTTGTCTTATTTTGCAATAACACATTTGAGAGAATCCACCCTTTCTCTGGGGAAACAACATATCTAACCCACTCGCAATCAAGCATAACTCTAAAATTCACAGCACTGCCTCCTGTACCATCCTGGATCTTTAGATGGTAAAACACTATCTGTGCTTGCATTTAAGCCAGCAGATGCTAGCATTTCAAAGGACCCAAATCAATCCACTTCCTTCATTGTCCCACTCTCGCAAAAACCTAGACAGAGAAGCCTGAGGCTTTGTAGTTTTTGAAGTGCTCTAATCTGGACAGATCTTACCATTGCTGTCATAATTGATTAAGCTGTTGCCAGCATCCCCTGCATCTCCAGAGAGCTGTCGTGGTTCACATTCATCAGGGCATGCTCCAAAGTTCACACACTTCCACAAGGCACAGCTCAGTGAGAGTCGGACGTCATTAGAATAATAACACTTTGCACTTGCATCTTGCCTTTCATCACAGGCTCCCAAGGCACACTGCAAATACTCTGAGTTCATTTCTGCTACCCGTTGCCACACCCTGGGATACTGTACAGCAATCCTCTCTCCATCTAAAAATGGTCCATGGAGCTGTTTGCAGAGCAAGATACACCAAGGACAAGTAAACATTTACCACAGAAGTGTCATGATTCTTTTGAGTGAAAAGTGTTACTCCTGTTCGAAACTAATGGAAAGACTGAATGGGTTGCACAGGTCATCCCTCAGACCAGGCTTGCTGGTCTCCTGTACCTGCAAGGGTTGCCTCTGGCAGGATCAAAGTATCCCCACATAGAATTTTGTGAGTCATAAGTGTAGGCTTTGTCTGCTTGCAGACTGAGGGTGAAGGAGCCATGCAGACAGGAGTGGGTGCACTGGGGAACATACAGGGCAACATTTACAGGTGAGTTGGAGCATCTTCTTTCAGTGCTCCATGTGATTTACCAAAGAGGCTGCAGATGACTCATTGTGGGAGTTAACACAGAGCACAGTGTTCCCAAATTCCTGCTCAGTGTCTAGTCAGCCAGTCTACAAATCCCCTTTTTTTTGCTAGCCCATAGAGTTAATTAGCTATTTATTTATTTATTTATTTCCTTACTTACTGACTTCAAAAAAAGCACATGCTGAATGTATAAAAAAATCCTAAAATGTTAATTTTCTATTTGCCAAACAAATAGGATACTCATCCAATCTGTGTGCACAGTCACAGATGTAGTGGATATATAATTTTTATATAATACATATATATATGTATGTCTTCCAATTTCTGGGATGCTTCTTTACACGTTAACTTTATATCCCTACTTATCTGTTCTCTCCTTTTTTTCTGACCAGACTTAAACAGTGAGAAGATATTACGTGACTAAAACAAAATAGCTCACTAAAGAAAGGGCAAGCTGACTTGGAAAACCAGGAGCCATCTCTACTCCTACCAGCTGGAGTTTCTCCCACTTCTACAGCCATTAAAGTTATGAAATGTTTGGATGTTTTTACTAATTCCATTAAGAACCAGAAAGGCTGTTCCCACCATGACCAGAAAATGAAACAGCAGCAATCACACGGGAAAATGCTCAACTTTCCAGACTCAGCAGTTTTATTGGTGCAAATACCCTCCAGACAGACAGCCACACATTTGCCTGCTTCCTTATGCTGAACCCTAACTCAGCCTGGGGTTTCTAAGCTGGTGCTACTAACTTTCTTCTCCAGCTCATTTCACCCGCAAGAAGGAATGGCCCATTGATGAGGATTTTGACCAAGGATTCTAACACGTTTGTTGTGTTTTCTCTCTATTTCTCTCTTTTGCAGATTGCCTGAGTGACTTTGGGCAAGCTCTTAATTCTGTCTGTGTCCCAGCTCCTTAGCTATGAAATGAAAATAATAGCACTTGCATGCTGCAAAATGGCATTAAGAAGGACAATTTTGATGCATCTGGTATATGACGCTAATAAAAATATTTGAAACACCACTTCCCAGGTTCCATCTCTAGCCTTGGTCTAATTCTTTCCTAGGACTTCTCTAGCAGCAGCAAAGGCTGATGTGACAAGCATGGGATTTTTTTTTTTTGTGGTGTTGTGCATGCTTTTTCCTTAATCACTCAGCTCCTTGGTTGATGTGATTCTTCATAATCTCACTCCCCATTAAAATAAAGCCTAAAGTTTCATAGTCAGGAAATTGGAGCTAAGGGGGTGGCAAGGGAAATAAATGAATGCCAAATCACATGAATGCAAGAGGGGAGCACCTGGAACAGCCCAATATTAGTTATTTTAAAGCATCAAGATTTCTAAAATGATAGAGGTTTAATTAAGGATTAAAAAGAAAAAAATATATTTGTAAGTGCCAGAGCTGACAATACTAAGGTTCGTTCTTCCTGTTTCTTCCCCTTCAGGTGCTATTCCAGTAAAGATCAGATCAGCACAATTCGCTCCAATTCAGGCACCTAAATTACAACCCCAGCACCACCCGAGTCTTTGGGAAAGTGAGACACAGCTCCTGCTGTTTTGAAGCCAGCTCACACCACGGCTGTCTCGCTCGCTAGGCAGCAATGTGATGAGTGTATTAGCATTTAGCAAAGGTGTATAAAGTCATGGTCCCTGCCTCAAGGAGCTGACAACACTGCAATACAGAGGGACAAGAACAGGAAGCCACATAAAAAGAAAAAGAATTAAGCAGACATGTTGGTTATGCATTCTTGCAACCACATCAAGCCTGGTCACTAGGGAGGAAACTATTGTGCCCTTGAATGCGATTCCCACTCCTGAATCCGGGCCCTGGCAGCCACAGGCAGGCCGGCACAGATGGGCACGGCTTCCCGGCAGCCTTTCCAGGGCCAGCCCACCTTCCCGCACCCGGCTGCTCGGAATGCACTGACAGGCATGCATAAGTTAGTTGGGAGACACACATGTAATTAAATCACTGGCTGCTTCAGCTAGTAAAAGCAGGCACGAGTACTACAATCTGCTAACATTTCCAAACCCTGTCATTAAACATTCCTCACTGCAGCCTGTGCCAAATGGGATGGGTACAGTCTGCGGGTCCCAGGGCCCTGGTGCTCCCATCACAAACCTCCTTCTTCCTACAGCAGCCAGATTCCAGGCAGAGCTGCTCAGACCTCACCCTGTCCTAGACCCCTGCACCCCAGAAGTGCTAAGATCGCCTGCTAACTGTTTCTACTCCAGGGCTGGGGTGAATCGTGTGTAGTCTCAGCCCAAAAGGAGGGACAGCTGTGTCTGGCCTGGGCCTCATCAGAGAAGGGTTGCCTGTTATTCCTAGGAAGCTGTAAAATTCCCAGGCAATCACACAAAGGAGAGAAAATCTTCTTAAGAGCCAAGGAGGAAAGTCAGACGTGCAGGACTGTCGAAGGACTTGCTCAAGGTCACACTGCAAGTCACTGCTGGAGCTGAACTGAGAGACGAGCACCCCAGTGCCCGGGCTGTGCTGTGCTCCCTTCCCCTAGACCAACTCCAACCAAGGCAAATCAGGATAGGAAAATGATCAGACTAAAGAAACTTTCTCTAATATTAGGAATACCAGCACCTGCAGACAATTATTCTGGTAGCAAGAACATTTTCCTAAAGCTGTACAGAAAGCGATTTTTCCTTGATTGCTCGGTGGAATTTATAACTAACACTACTCCAGCTTCTTTGGGCATTTCAAGTCCAAAATAGAAAATTTCACTGTTTAAGCCAACTCATAGATGCACAAGGGCAATATAACCCGATCTTACGTAGCAGAAGTGGTCACTATCTCTCAGGTATTTAGCATTCCTCTGCAGAATCCCATCATGCTGCCTTGTGGAGCACTGCACATCCTGCTCTCCCTCTGTATACTTTATTGCTTTCTTAAAGAGAAGAAGTAAATGGGCCAGATCTGCAGCTGACGTAAATCAGCATCTCCCTCCTGAAGTCAATGAAGCTACACCAGCGGGCACTAGCTAAAGATCTGGCCCAGTGAGTTTAGTGCCACGAGGTTATGAATCACTGTTATTATGTGGCACTGCATGTAATTGCCTGATCCCTTCTCCCCATCTCCCCAAGGGGTCCAGAATAGCTCTCCTCCTAATGCTGCCAGCAGCAGGGGAAGAGGAGAGTGTAATGTTCAATTATCTTTTGCATGTTTTTCCAATAGTAAATCACAGCAGGGGATGTGACCCCCTGCTAATTGGAAGTCATGTCCTATGAGGTTCTCTTCTTCCCTGTTGCTCCAATGTGTATCTATTTGTATTAAATACTGATAAATGGCACAAGTGCAGAGAGGTGGTAGTTTTTGTGTAATTGGGGGTCTAATGATGATTTCTATCACAGGTCTGTTTTTTTCTCTAGTTTCAAAAATGTTCAATCATGTTTATGCCAGGTTTTAGTGTACGAGGCTAAAGCTGATGGAAATTCCTTCAGCCAAACCTGACTTAAGTCAACTGAGTGCTCCCCTTGTTGCAGGAGGATAATGTTTCTTTCACTACCGCCTACCACAAGGTCTGAAATCCCTCCATGGATGCTTTGTGTTTCAGAAAGGGCGAAACTCAGAGATGGTAATGCAGGAGACAGGAAGTGTTTCTGTGTAGCTCATCAGCAAGCCAGTTTAAGTTTTCAAAAGGATTTAATCCAGGAGAAATTCAACCCGTGGTCAATGAAGCGCTTACATTCCTTCCAAAGCTCAGCAATAAGGCGTAGGCACCGAGGGGTGAGATGGACAGGCAGAGATTTCCTGGGGGGAAGGTGCAGGCTGTGACACCCCAGCGGCAGTGCAGGGTGATGGGTGTGCTCTGTGTGCCCCCCTCGGCCTGGCAGCACAGCACACCTCCCCCTGCTTCAGACCGGGACCACCAGAACCCCTGCTGGTGTGGAGCTGCTGCTTCAGGCACTGTGCAGAGAGACCACTGCCCTCCCTGTGCTCCCCTCATGCCTTGGGTCAGTTCCTCAGGCTTTTATAGCCTTGTCAGCCCATGGGACACAAGTACCTGTCCAACCTGTTCTGCATCATGTCCCCAGCACTGGGGTGGCTGCTCTGGAAAGAGCACTGGACCATAACCCTGCATGACCTCCCAGCAGCTTTACCACCAACCTCTTCTTCCAGCCAGTTCCAGCCTATCAGATATGCTCTCATCCCATAAACCAACCCAGCCCTGTCTCACACATGGAAGGATGATACCTGGGAAGCCTGTTACCTCACAGTGCTCTGAGACACAATTAAACACCTTTGAAATGTACCCAGCACCTATTGCATCATGAGAGATGTACCAAGAATATGATTAGAGAAGGATAAAAGGTGTTCCTTTAATAACTCATTAGCCAATGTGTTTAATGAATGTATTTTAAATGCCAACTATAGACTGAAGAAGGTGTATTTCAACACACATTTGCTGATTAAGGAAAACGTCAGGAGGAAGTCTAAAGGGAACAAATGAACTTGGCAAACTGGAGAATCCAGCCCACTGAGAATTCAGTGGGAATTAGGGCCCTAATTCAACAAGGTATTTAAAGACAGATTTTTAAAGGTACTTAATGAGTTAAGTATTTAAATACTTTTAAAAATCTCATCCACTAATACATAATGATCTCTGAATCTGTGTTCAGATGCATCCCTATTCATTCAGCAAAGTAAGCAGTACTAAAATGCCCTGCTGAATCAGGACCTAAATCAAGTTCAACAGGCTAATCCAGAAATTATCTAAATCCTATACAAGCTACTAAAGGACAATTCCTTCCCTCATTTTCTGGTTCTGGAACCTTCTCATGAAATTATTTCTCAATATTTTATTAAATTCAGTGGGTTAGATGGAAAAAAAATCCATAGCTAAGTAATCATTTTGTGTCAAATTCTGTCAGGCCTTCTGAGAAGACCAGAGGTTTGCATTTCAAAGAGCAGAATCAATAATCAACCACTGTACAATAATTTGGGATTTGCTACACAGAAGCATCCACATGACACATAAAAATTATGTTCTATAAGCATCTCTTCTCCCATTTTATATCTGATTAGGAATACAAATCACTGTTCCTTCTCAAAACTAATCCAAAAGGAATCTTAGAGGAGGAGGAAGTGAGAGGAAGCTCAAATACCATGGGAATGGGCACTGTCTCAGAGTACAAATCAAATATAGTGAGTCCTACCCTGGCAGAGAATTAGGGCAAGTCAGATGTTTAAGTATTTGTCTCATTTGGCTGGGCAGCGAGTGAAGAATTCTCAGCACCAGAATTCCCTCACTGCAACTGGCTTGTCATGAAAAGAGTTTACAAACCCATTTTAAGAGGGAGCAGAAGGGATTGATAAGGTGAAGAGACCCTTGACACTCTTTAGTTCCTTCACCCCTGCAGTGAAAGCCAAAGTTATCTTGGTGAGATCTTGAGAGAGTGAGAAAATCAGATACTGGTGATGCTACTTTAAAATATTGCCAGAGAAGTGGCTGACAGCCCACACTGCAGTGAAAACCCGGTAAGTACTGAGCAAAGCTTCAAATATGAGAGTCTGAAGTGTTATGAGCTTCTTTTCACCTCAAGGAGTCTCTGCCCACATCTGCAGAGCATGAAATGCCCTGACTGCTGGTCGTGCTGCACAAGCACATGGCTTTGTCAGGTCCTCAAGCCACTCTTGTCAGAAAGGGTGCACATGCAGGCGGCTGCTGCAGCAGGAGGGTGTGATGGTGTGATGGCATCCTGTCCCTGACACCTCTCTAGCATCAAGGAGCAACAAGCTCCACCACTGCCCTGCTTCCCCTCCTTGCAGCTCCCACCCTGGGAGCTCAACACCCACGGGCAAGTGTTACCCTCAAAGGCTGAGAGCGTTTCTTTCTATAAGGGCAGTACAGGAAATGTTTTGGTCTGTTCTGCAAAAATAACCACTTGGCAAGTAAGAGCCACCTCATGTTTGTCAATAGCCCCAAAGGTGCTACTCTCAGTATGCACAAGTGTAAGAAATTGGACTACACATCTTTTACTCACGTTACTATGATGAGGAAGGTTTGAGGAGTAATGGGGTTTCTGGTGGAAATAGTAGCTCTTTCACAAAGGCATTTTAAGCTATGTTTTTATTGCAAATCATCATATGCTTTGGGCCCATCCTGACAAGCACAGATATTCCATTACGTGTGTGAAAGCACCATGTCCCTGAACAAAATTGCACTGCTAAAACTAACCTGCAGTGCTGTGAATTATGCTGACCAATCCTCTCATCAGGCAGCAGAGGGTTGTTGATGTGATTGTGATTTTGCTGCTGCTGGCTTCACAGTGAATGAGAGTGACTGATATTTGTGGTAAACTGGTATTACAAAACATTTTAGGCTGAGAGGATCCTTGGCTCACTGAGCAGCAGCAGCACCATGAGATACTGTTGAAATGTCATTGCCTTTACAAAAAAAATAAATGTTTCTGGCCAGAAGCTCTGACTATTTCACTTCAGGAAAAGTCACCCACAGTCACTCTCTCAGTGGGCTGGAGTGTGGAGAAGGAAAAGTTGGAGATGGGATGCTCTGCTGCAGGATCCGTAGCCTGCTGATGGGCAGGGCTTCAGTCCACTCAAAAGCATTGGGAAGAAGGTTATTATTTACAACTTCTTTGAGAGCATATCTTGGACCAGGAAAACTTCACCCTTGATGTCTAGTCTTTTTTAACAGCCAGGCAAAATCACACAGGCATCACCTAAGATTTTCATCATACTCCTTATCATATTCCCAGCCACAGCGACAAAGGTCCAGGGTGTGTTTTTGGCCTCATTCTATATTCATATGTGGAATTCTATGGATGTAAATACACAATTATAATTTTTAATGTAAATTTGCCTGTGCAGGCAGAGAAGTGTGATTTTTGTCCACACAGTACTTCCCTGCTCAGGAGATGTCTTGTGACTTAACTCCTGTGCAGTGACAAGAAATCCAAAGAATCCAAGACTGCCAGTGACCTCCCTACCATCTCCAGACATGCTGTGTGCAGCTTGATCTGGACTGTGATGTTCCTTCTTCATCTGGCTCTGGCTCTGCTGGTTGCCTGTGCTCAAGAACTGTGAGTGACCATCCCTCAGCTCTGCTGTTGAAGCAGAACCTGTTGATTCTTCCTCCTCCAATTCAGGACCATTGGCAGACCTGTTTCAAAACAAGTACTTGGAGTATTTTGAATAACCTGACTCAAACTAGGCAGTGTCCTTCCTACAGACCCCTCCACGGGCAGCCTTTGGTGAAGACTCTCTTTGGCAGAGGGTTAGTGACAGACAGGCAGAGGACACTCATGAGTTAAACCACAGATTTATAGCCAGCTGTGGCTGGAAGGATGCTGGCAGCTCATTTCTGTGCTTAGCAGCAACATAGAAATTCTTGCAGAAACCCATTAAAGAAATAGCTTGCCCTGGTCTGCAGTGATCAGCATCAGAAGCCTCTCCCCTGTTCTGCCCACTGGGACTTGTCCCAAACAGATATGTGTAAATTTACAGTAAGAGCAGAACTGTTAGCAGTTTGTCAGAGTCCAGTGGTACAGTTACAATGGGCTAAGAACCAATAAAATCCGGGGAAATCTCAAAGTTTAGGGGAAAAAATTAAAATGTTCCATTTCAGATGAGAAGCAGNAAAAAAAAAAAAAAAATCTGTGGGGCATGGAAATGGTGGGGAGAAAAAGAGGAAACCATGAAATAATAAAACATTTGAATATTACCCACTATTTAGAGAGTATTCTAATGCATCTTCATATGGAAATTCTAACATCTTTGAAGGCCTGTCCCAGTGCAGACTTTCAGAGTTGGTGAACAGCATCTGCTAACTTTTGAGAGCCTGGAAGAAAACCCTGGCACTGTCAGTGCCCCAGTTTAAACTGAGATGTTCAAATTTGCCAAATTACCAAGAGCACAGTGATGGGATGAACAGTGGCTCCACAGCCTGGTGTCACACCAGCTCCATTTCCCTGCATTTGTGATGATGTGCTGTCAAAGGCTCTATAACCTCTAGAAAGCACAGCCATTCAGCCTGCCTGAATGAGAAAAGTGCTCTGGATCTGGAACTTCTGGAAGCCCTTGCTCCCTGATAAAATTCAGCGAGCAGAGGAGAGATGCACAGGTTTTCACAGAAGTCCCCTTGGCCAAAGCCTGTGAAGTGAATCTGCAGCTGGCCATGTTTCCTTTGTTTTTTCCTGAGGAGCCTATGAAGACCTGGAGGAAACAAGGAGTCCCTCATTTAAAACACTTGGTGAGCCAAAGGAAAACCCAGAGTCAAGTCCTTGGAATGCCAGGATCAAACCTTGCCTACACTATTGACTATGGCCTTTGGGGGTAATGTCACTGTTTACTCAAGTTTCTGCACAACACTACGGTGTTGGAGTTATCATTTCTGAAGCACCTGGGCAATATAAAGTACCATGTAAATAGTTATTCCCACAAGTTAAGCATTGCAAAGATGGTTGGTTGCTGCCAACTTTGGTTTTTAAGTGGGTTTCATGTTTGTTTTCCTACAGAAATGTTTCTTTTAGTGGCTGTGTGTACCTAAAAACTGTCAGGTTCAATTGCATGTGTTGGGCAAAAATTAGAACTAGGTTGTATGTGTCTGAATCATACAAGAAATCTTTACAACTGCCCATTGAGACAGTCTATGAAACTTCATACATTGGAGTGGATATTTCTCCTGGTTTTCCATTGAGAAAATGAAAGGAAAATATCTATTGTTCTCCGATGAGGTTTCTTTTTTGTGCAAATGTTCTTTGGGCTTCCTGTGAATGGGAAACCAAACATGATGATGTGAAAAAAAAAAAAAAAAGAAACAACCAACACAAACACACATCCCCTGCACATAAAAGAAAGACCTTTGATTTTTGTAAAAGCACCTCTCATTTCAGGTGCTTTCTAGAAGCACATATTTGATGAATAACTCAGCAAATGGGAATGAAGAGGCAAATTCAATAATGCAAGCAGATCACAAAAAAATATTGCAAATGGAACAGGCCTGCTGGAAGGATTAGGAAACAGAGTCACTGGTATGGGCCTTGAGCTTCGTAAGTAACTACTAATTTCAGGTCATTAACAGGAGGTGCCTGAAAAAGTCTTCTCTTCCTGAAATCAGTAAGTTGCAAAGGATTTCAGTAAGATGAGCCATTTCCAAAGGTAGGCATGAAGGAGCTCAAAAGGTAAATTAAAACCCGTAAGAGTTTTTTTAATGTAAATAATTTTAGGATTTACAGACGACTTGCTCCAGATCTTAATGTCCCAATACTTTTGAGATAAAGCATAGACCTACTTCCCACAGAAAAGTCTTCTGGAAGTGTAGCCAGGGGGCTCTGAATACATCTGGACACTCCTGCCACTGGAATAAGTACCTGGGAGTAAAGGGGTCTCCTCTTCAATACCAGCACCATTTAAAAACCAATCCAAGCTGTGCAGCAGTGAAAAAATTTCCAGGTTAAAGAATCTCAGCAGATATTTGTTATTTTTTCAGCATCTTGAGTTAATGATTTCTTTTCAAGATGATGACTTTAACAGATATTAATTGCATTTTTTCCTATCAAGTTCTCATGCAGCTTGAGTGTGCATTTCACTTGCATTCACAATAAGTAAAGAAATAAGAAACAAGTATTCTCAATCCTTCTATGTTTAAAATCCTTAGCAACCCTAAGACACTTGTTTCTCACCAATCCTCCTCTTGGTTAAAGATTTTATTAGTACACAATATTTGTGTTGTAGGTACCAGAGTTACATGAGTCAAACACATTTGCTACCCTAATGTTGACCAAAGGTAGTGGAAAGGCTGGTCATGGTCCTGTGTTGGACCTTCCTGTTGGTCAGCAGCAATCCTGGAGTCCAGTCAGTGGAAGGAGTAATTTGTATGTAGGTTTCAAGTTTTTAGATCAAATTTATTCCTCTAACATCCGCTCCTTATCACTGTGGTTGCAAAAAGGACAGGCTTTCTTGCAACTTCTACCATGGGTGTGTTTGAGAGACAGAGCATGCTTGCTCCCCTTCATTTAGTGTTTTGGCATCATTTCAAGGCTTCTGTGCTTTTTGACGTACTTCGTGCCTTGTATCATGTTGCAGGTACAAAGATGTAGCAAATCTGGGAGCTGGGGATGATAAACGAATTGAATAGACAGAGAGACAGAGACAAAACATCACATTACACTTACCCAGAGTTGGAGCAGCCACCAAGAGAAGACAGGCAGGTCTTGTCCCTCCCCACCCAGCAGCACTCCTCACATCAGGTCTACCATCACCTTGAACAAATGGGTCTGTTTGCTAAACCAGCAGAAAACAAATCTTTTTTTTCTTTCACGGTGTTAAATTCCACATCAGCTCACTGCACACTCTCATGACCTCACTGTGTGAGGGAGGGGCAGAAATATGTGAGTGGGGGCAGAGAGCAGAAAGTAGGTTGTATCAGGTTAAATTGAAGATAAAACTGCACCCCAAATCCCCAGTGACACAACTAAATTTATCATGGCAGTCATCAGAAGTCTTAATGGGATGCTGAATTACTTAAGAATACATAAGACTTTTCAACAGCAAAAGAGAAACCTGAAGGTTTGAGGAATTTTAGCAAAAATTTTCAGACTCTACATCACACTAGAATATTCAACAGAGAAATTGGTGTTTAGTAGTTTATTTTAATATAACAAAGATAATTTAATTCCAAGCATAATAATAATCAACCTGCAGTACATTAATATTTAAAAACTAAAATGGTGTTTAAATGGAGAGCAAGGCTGTGTTAGCAGAAATAGTCCTTGTAAGTTAACCCTATCATTAGGATTTGTTTTTCATTAAAATTTTAATGTTCCTTAACTCCATGATACTGTAATAAAATAAGTACTACTTATGCCAGTTACAGGAAATGTACCAAATGTTACATAGGGCACCTAGCCCATGGGCCTACTTCCTGCAGCACATATAATTTGGATAATTTATGGATTTTAAAGAAAACTAAGATTTATGTTTGAATTAGAAGGAAATGTCAAAAGAAATCTTCAAATACTGTTATTAGAGATCTTGCTTTTTATTATATAATAGCAGACAGTTAAAATCTCCATATCTGAAGCTTGCAATGAAGAGTAATGAAGAGTGTTTATCTTGTAACTTGTATTTTTTGCTGTATAAGCAAGCAACATTTTTACCATCCTCTGAATACCTTTCACACAATTACAGAAAGCTGAACCTTACTAGAGGATGTGCATTTGAATATCCTAGATTTGTCTCCATCTTTGCTAAAAATGTGCAATATAAAGTAGAACTTGAAAAGTACTTTAGTAATATATACAACATTACTAATAACTTTGCTGGAATAGAAGTTCCAGTCATCATATCCATTTTCAGAAATTATTTTGATAATGTAAGTTCAGAAAAGAGCTAAGAGAATAAAGTGTTTTATCAGCTAGATCTATCAGAAACCTGATTGTAACACAAATAAAAATTTTGAACAAATTTTAGAAATTAGTTCAGGTATTGATATTGAAGCTTATGCTGAAACATGCAAATTCCTGCCTGTGCCTATGTTACCCCTATTAAAGACACCTCAAGTTTCTCTGCAGATGCCCACACCTGGACTCTAGACTAAGCCAGAGAGTCTTTTGAAGCCAAGGTTAGGAAGAACTCCAAAACATAACCCCAGCTCAACAGTAAACTCTGAATTCAAATATTGAATTCAATGAGACAGGAGCAGAAGTGCAAAAGTAGAGATGTGCTTTTCGGAATCACAACCCACAAGAGAGCTAGAACTATTAAATACTCTACAGACAACCAGAAGACCATCAATAATTTGGGAACTGACCCATTGAGGATCTGTCTGCTTTTATGGTTCTATGGCCGAAGAACTTCCAGTCACATACTGAATTTTTTAAGTTCTGAATCTGCCAGAAGGGAAGCGTATTCCCCCAAATGTTTGTGTTGCAAAACTACACATCCTTTCCCTGACACACACACAATAATGTGAGAGATAAACTCACCATATTTATGCCATTAATCTGATAGGACCTTGATGTGTAAACCAAATGTTCCTTTGCTAAAAACTGGGCCACTCTTGCTGAATCTGATAGAGAAAATATTTATGAAAGGTGTGAGGAGCCCATTTGTTAAGATATGACTGGCGTTAGCAGAGCAGCTCTGACATGAGTAATTAATTAAAAATACACTGAACTGTCTCACGCAGGCAGAATACAGATTTGAGGGGGGAGGTCCAGGCTAAACCCATGTTTCTCCTACCAGCAGATGGTACTGGAATCCTGTTGAGAGAAGACCACATCCCCTCCCCACTGTCACCTTTGTGGCTCTGTTCTGAAAAACACAGAATTGCCATGGTAGGAAAAAAGAAAGGAAACATTTTTCCTTTGGCAACAGAATGATGAAAAAGTGCTGGTTCAGCAGAACAGGAGAAGAAACAAGGGACCTGACTACAGCTACACAGTACTCCCTTCTGGTTTTCCAGTAATAATTTGACAGTAGAAACCAGTTTCCACATTGATTAGTTGTTTCATTTAGCAGAATTACACATGTGGAAAAGATAAAATATTTACTGAAGATTCTAAAAGTTAGAGAAGTCCAATGAGAATGAAAAGCTGTCTATAAGCCATGTATTTGTTGGAATAAAGGGTCCATTATGTTTAAAATAAGGATGAGGTCCATGGGCACCTATGTCACAGTTGCATCTGCAGTTCTTGGTAGTGTTACAACGTTTATTGAATGAATGAACCAAAGGAATGGAGATATGAAGAAATTTGGCTGGGGGAAATAAGAATTTGGCAGCAATGCCGACATGTAGGTGAAGTCAACACAAGAGATCTGTGCCACTCCTTGCTAACAGTGGCAATTCTTTGTTACCAGCCCCATGGTCCCAGCATGAACACCTTGCTCCTGCTTTAGCCTCCCCTTTCCCTTTCCTTCCCTTTCTCTTCCCTAGAGGAGAAGCAATACATGGAAGGGCTGAAGGCTCTGAGCTTTTTCAGCCTGGAGAAGAGGAGACTGGGAGAGGATTTATTGAGGTCCACAACTTCCTCATGAGGGGAAGCAGCAGGGCAGGCACTGATCTCCTCTCTGGTGACCAGTGACAGGACCCAAGGGAGTGGCCTGAAGTTGTGTCAGGGAGGTTTAGGTTGGATATTAGGAAAAGGTTCTTCACCCAGAGAGTGGTTGGACACTGGAACAGGCTCCCCAGGGACATGGTCACAGCACCAAGCCTGACAGAGCAAGAAGCATTTGGACAATGCTCTCAGGCACGTGGTTTGAGTCTTGGGGATGTTCCTGTGCAGGGACAGCAGCTTGACTCAATATCATCTGGGTCCCTTCCAACTCAGAACATTCTATGATTCTATGATTTTGACAACATTTACTTCTTTGGACAGAACAAAAGTACACTTTGAAATCTGTCAGCTGTACCTCTGGTAGGAGAAGTTGCTGCTTCATCCAGTCCAAAAGTCCTGTCTACATTATAGGGTTTTCTTGGTGTGAATCTCAATAAGCATTTATAGCCTTGCCTGCTCACAGGCATAGCTTCCAACAAATTCTGAGGATTTAGTCCTACAGGCTTTAGTTTTTTGGCATGTAAAGCTGAAATTATAATCTTTTTCTTCTTCACTTGAACACTATGATTTATTCTTTAGTCTGCTATTATAAATTATGTGGCACCAAGGACTAACTGGGAAGTTTTAGACAATATCTATTCTAATGAGTTAAATAGTGCCAGGGTCATTCCCAGACAAGAGGGCTTGATTTGTCAGTACTGTTGATGGTCCCTAGCACAGTTTGGTTCTGTGCAGGTAGTATTCCCTGAAAAAAATCCCAAAACCCAATTTAGAAGCTTGCATGGACCAGAGATCATTTCCAATAGGCACTTTGGATTCAGCCAGCCCATCTGGTATGATGAAACAGATTGGTTATAGGAGATGGGGCAGCTGGGCCCAGTGCCAGAGAAAGGGTACACTGCATACAATTTCTTGCCTGTGTGTCTGTCCAAGATATGAGTGAGGGAAGAAGGAAGAAATTAGTTAGTGGCTCTAAAACCATATTTATCACTGCCATAGTCAAACATGGAAACAGATGCACAAAATGTTGCTATTCTTAAGTATCCTGAGCCAAATCTCTGTGACTATGTTTGTCCTAAGTGAAAAAAGGCCAGAACCTGTCCTTGGATGGGATGGCTGATGCCCAGACAGCTGGACTACCCCTTCCCTCCCAGACCAGTGTCACAGGTGTTGAGCCATTAGCACAGACTGGCCCCAAACCATGCCAGAAAACTGCCCAGGGGATTGTATGAGTGAGCTTTATCCCATGCTCTGACCCTTCATGTTAGCTGCTGGTAAGTACCTCTGTGTTCTGGAGCCCTTTGCACATGTAGACAGTGCAGCAGGATGAACACTTTTACTGAACACCTGTAGCACACTATTCTTTGTTCCTTATTTTCTTCAGCTCCAAGCCATGGCATCAGTTCAGTGAGGTGCTGTGAGGTCCTTGCATCTTCACCTCATCATGAAACTCCCCAGCCAGTGAATGATGCAGGTGGAAAGGGTCCAGGGCTCCAGAAGGAAAATCTCTTTTGTGGGAAGCAGGAGGCAGAGGTCCCCAGACTGGGGTTTTGTTGATTCGGCACTATGAAAACTCTTTCCATCCTCATTCAAGAGATGCAGAAATTCTTTTAACATCTTTAAGTGCGGAGCTGGAAAATAGGTCAGGTAGAATAAGTGTGACAAGACAGGCCACTCACAGGGAGGTGGAAAGTTGAGCTATTATAAGTACAGCTGTGACAAGTTTAGATTTGGCATTTGCTGATCAGGATCTCTCAAACCTCTAATAACTTCAACCTTCTCCTGAAAGGACGGTGTGCTCGTATTTGTCCTTAAAACATTTTGTGAAGTTAATGGCAGAAAGTAAAGGATTTATTTTAGGGGCTGAGTATTCCATTAAACAAGCAATTCCAAGGTACTTAGAACAGCATAATATGGTAGTTTCAGAAATTACATTTAACATTACACAGTCAGTTTTAGGGCACTTCATTCTTAACTACAGTGTGTTAATGAGAAAGATCTGATTAACAATAAAGCTAACAACTGTGTGTGATGATCCATGCCTATTAAGACTTATTAACGTAATGTAATGGAACATTTTCAAATCATAACATTATTTATTATGTACAAACTCCTTAACCTTAATTTGGTACAGAATTGAGCAATACTGGTCTTGGTTATTTCACTTATAAAACAGTCCTCAGCTTTTAGAGAGATGTCAAAAAATAATTATAGTAAGTCCATACTTTTAAATGTGTTTAATATTCATGCCAGTAAAGCTGGAAATCTTGTATAATCTAAATATCTACAAAAGCCAATTAAAACCACAAATTTCAACCACAGCAGTTACAAGCATGATCCCTTACAAACTAACAGGTGGTAACATAGAGTTCATATATTTCTGCAATCTTTGTATCAGACCCCACCACACATCCACAGCACCACACCCATGCAGCTCAGCTCATGCTCATCTCGTAGATCACCTCCAACAAGACAGACCTGGTCTGACATTGCCACTGCATTGCAGAAGTTTGTAACAACTTTGTCACCAAATCTGACAATAGGAAGAGGACACTAACACAGGATTTTGGAAATGTCAGTTCTAGTCCCGCCTGGGTGACATGAGTCATAGACCACATATTTAAAGACCACAAAAAGATGATTGCTCCTTTTCCCACTGAAGTGTGCAGGAAAGAACAAGTGATGCTCCACGGTGCTCAGGTACACCAGTGATGAGGGTCACAAAGCACCTTCAGTCCTTTAGTATTTTTTTGTTATCAGCACCACAAGTCCCCACTCAACATTCGTACACTTAAGATTTACCCTAATGCTAAAAAAAAGTGTTCATCTTGAAAGGTGAAGAAGGATTTTTTACAAGGGCATGTAGTGATAGAACAAAGGGGAATAGCTTTGAACTCCAAAAAAGATCAGTTCAGATTAGATGTTAGGAAGACATTCTTTACCATGAGTGTTCCAGACACTGGAACAGATTGCCTAGAGACAAGGTGGATGCCCCATCCTTGGGAGTGTTCAAGGCCAGATTGGATGGGGCTTCGAGCAACCTCCTATAGTGTAAGGTGTCCTTGCCCATGGCAGGATGGGTGGAACTAGATAATATTTAAGGTCCTTTCCAAATCAAATTACTCCATAACTCCATGATTTAGGAGGTTTGGGTGGCCTCAAAGTAATCTGAGAATTCATTTGAAATGCAGTTATTTGCATACTTTATGTACTAAAGTGTAATAATTCCTGGCAATAATTTTTTCCTCTTTCCCAAAAATGTCAAAGACCTGTGTGTTTAAAGAAGAGCCACTCCACATGCTGTGAGATTTTCATCATAAACATGTGGATGGCCTGCTAGTACCCCCATACTGTAGAAAACGTTACTCCAACATAGAATAGATTCATAGAATCATCAAGGTTGGAAAAGACCTTTAAAATCATCCAGTCCAACCATCAGCCCAGCACCAGTGTAACCCCTAAATCACTATACCACATTGCCCAGCACCAAACCCAGACACTTCTTAAACACCTTCAGGAATGGTGACTCCACCACATCCCTGAGCAGACTATTCCAATGCTTGACCATCCTAACAGTGAAAAAAAATCTATTATGTAATCTGAATCTCCCCTGTCTCATCTTGAGGCCGTTTCCTCTGGTTCCTTCACCGCAGGCACAGTAGAAGAGACCAACCCCCACCTCACTACACGCTTCTGTCAGGTGGTTGTAGGGAGCAGTGAGGTCCCCCTGAGCCTCCTCTTCTCAAGATTAAACAAACCCATCTGCCTCAGACACTCCTCATAAGAAATGTTTTCTAGTCCTCTCATGAGCCTTGCTGCCCTTCTCTGGACACACTGCAGCACCTCAATGTTCTTTCTGAGCACAGCACTTGGGGTGCAGCCTCACCAGTGCAGAGTACAGAGCGACAATCACTGCCCTGGTCCTGCTGGCCACACTGTCCTCCATACAAGCCAAGATGCCATTGGCCTTCTTGGCCACCTGGGCACACCACTGGCTCGTCCTACCTCCAGCTCCAGTTTACATACTGACATTTGCTTATCTGAAGCACAAAGGTATCCTAGGACTAGCAGCATGTTTTGTGTGGTCATGCTCAAGCCAGGCAAAGCTTCAGAGTTCAAACCAAATTTTCAGTCTCACTTAAACATCTACAGGCATTTTGCTGTGATGCTCAGAGCCGTGAGACTCTCTTGTGAATAGATTTTTGGTACAGAAATCACCATATGTCTGTTGTTTACACTCGAAATAATAGGTATGACAAATAGTGCAGTTAATAAAACTGACAAGAGTTTTTAGAATTACTTGGGCATTGCTTTGCAGGGTTTTCTATCTGGGGAAGTAACAGATAGCAAAGTGAGTGTAAAACATTTTTCAAATTAGAAAGGCTACATTTTGCACTGCAAAATCACTCTGCTGCACTTCATATTCTTTGCATTTTTAGTCTATATTAATAATAAATTAATATTTAATTGATTAATTATAAAAATCAGATATTCTGAGTTACAAGAAAAATTTTATGTATGTCTTCTATGGACATGAAAAATTTTGTGAGATATCATAACTTTTAGAAGTTCCTGGCTTTTCAGCCAGACTCTGAAAATGCCAGGGGATTTTAAGGGTGACAGGAGGTGAGGGGATTCTGGTTTTGTTTTGGCCTCTTCTTTTGACGTGGGGATGTGTTAATTCTTGTTTTGCGTATAATTTCTTAGGTATTTTTCAGCACAAAATAAGGAAACAAGAAAATCTAGTGCAGTGTCTAAATTTTACCTATTCTCACACTTTTTAAAATCTTTATTCCATACAAACCGCATGGGTAAGTTTCTCTTCGTGGCTCTCCTCAACTCTTGCCTGGCATCATGCATGGAGAGTTTTACCTTCCCTTAAATCTGTGTGTGCCTCACAGCCTGTAATCTTATTTAAGTTTCCCAGAGTTTGGTTCCTCTTTGAGATGACTGGCACGCCCATAGGTCATGCACACAAGTTGCACACAAGTCACTGTAAGTGTATTACCTGTTCAGTGTAGAGTGGAGCTCTCATATGAAACCCAGGTAAAGCCCACGTGACATCAGTGTGTACCACACCATAATCCAGAGCGGCATCACATGAACAAGCACAAATTTATCCATTTAGGCTTGTGTTTAAGGACTGTGCAGTATCTGCTCCTTAACCAGCAAAATGGAAGCACTTCTTTCTGTGCACCATCACTTAATGGCCATTCAGTCACCTGTCATTTCTTGAGGGGCCAGTGGTCAAATGGGCCATGTTTGTTTCACAAGAGTGAAATCAAGGCAAAGTGAAGATCTGTAACAAGACCTCAGAGATGTCAGGGGTCTCTGCAGCTAGCTCCTGGCTTACACCTTTTGGTATTTAATGGTTGCAATGATTTTTAAAAAGCCCGCCATTCTTCACCATGTCCACAGCATGAGATAAAAAACAGTACAGAGACACCTGAAAGGATAGAGATACCACACAGCATTTACTGATTTCTAGAAAAAGTCCATTCCCAAGACATTTTAGGCTTGGTACAGAAGACATTTGCAACCAGATTCAGAAACATTAAGGCATTTGCATTTAACCCATTCCTGGGTTGCTGAGGCCACCACAGAGTTGTGCCACACCAAGGGGATATGCTGGCTTGATCTCTACACATTCCTTTTTCACCCAAGGGCAAATGCATCCACAGCCATATGATTATAGCTTTCCAAAGTAAGTGTACTACTGTGAAATGTGAACTGTTTGGATGTGCACTGCAACCTAGCCCAGAGTAAGGAGACCTCACAGGCAGTGTCAGGCACACTCAGCAGCAGAAGTTTGGAAAACTCTGGCTTCTAAATGTTGGTATTAAGCTCAACTTCTAGGCAAGAGCATTTCCCATCCCAGGAAGTCTGATGCCCAGAAAGGATTGGCCTAGATGGCTGAATGCTTATGAACAAAAGTGAGCCTTCCTGAAGGGTCTCTCAATAGGGTCTTCTCCTGGGAAGCTGTTTGTACCTCTTCTTTCAAGCAAGGGCATGGGGTTGTGAGGTTTGTTTGGTTTTTGGGTTGGGCTTTTTTGTTTGGTTGTTGGGGTTTGGTTTGGGGTTCTTTTGTTGTTTTGGGGGGGTTTTTTTGGTTGGTTGGCTTTTCTAATTTTTGGCCACTGACAGCATGTGATTTCATTAGACATGTGAGTAAAATTGTGAGTTTTGTGTCTTCCTCTTGTGAACTCCCCTCCCACTTACCTCATTGCTTCCGAGAAAAAGAACCTGAAAAAGGCTGCTTGAGATTTTTCTTTCTGTCGAACTGAAAGTGAGAGAAAAGCTGAGAATTTCTGAGCACATCTGTACTTTCCTAATCAATAAGAGCTGATTGAGAGCCCAAAATGCTCTGCACACAGCTACAGCCCTGCATTTCCTGTCACTGCCCGGGGTGAAACCTTCCATTGCCTACTGCAATGATTCATTTCCAAAACTTCAGTTAAATTATCACAACGGCAGGTGACCTCTGATTTTCACCCATGTCTTTTCCCCACCCTTGCATTCTTTTATTGTTTTTCAATTAAAATGTGACTCACTGTGGTGGAATTTTGTCAGAGTCCATCAACCCCGATCCTCTTGCTCTCTGAACCTTGCTGCTAATACATCTGTCACAAATTTTATTTTAAGCCTCAGGATTTGGTGCTGTCATTTTGTTGGATGTGTCTTCAGCTCCAAAAACTGAATTCAGAAGGGCTCTGTTGTGCCAGTTGCTGCACAAACATAATGAGACCTGCCCACAGGAGCTACTTTAAAAGGTCTTTTCTGTCCTTTATTGATAGGCTTGCTCTCTGTGTGGTTTTTTCTGTTTCTCTTGCTGGTTCTCTGTTGAAAGCAGTAGTCTGGCTGCAAACTTATCTTTTGCTATCATTGCAGCAAACTGCATTGTCTTACTGAGAGGGAAGAACTGCTCCATCTTTCTGCTTTGAGTATCTGACATCAGGACATGCTCCCATCTTTCACTCATTAAAAATTAGTCACGATAAAATGGCATGATTCATGCAATAGAAAAATCTTTTAAGGTTAGAGATCCAATAAACCTTCCTTCTTTTTTGATTCAGTGCAATCCTACCTGTTTTAAGAGACTTTAATTACTAATTAACTATGCTGTTCATTTGCTCCATTATATTCATCCCTGCTTTCTTCTGGGATTTCAGCATCTGTTGGGGAGGAAACCTTGGAGGAAAGCCAAAAAACCGTGGCTAGAGGTGTTAGTGATGCTCTTTTCAAGTCAGAACTGGAACCAGGGATATCATTTGATGGTAGTTACCCCACTGTGTTACTGTCTTGGATCATATCCTGGGAATGTGACACACCATGTGCTCATCAGAGCTTAGAAGTCCTAACAACAAACTGCAGCACATTAAGTAAAATTCAACAGACTAAATGAAAATTATTTTTTTCTTTTAAGCACAGTCTTATAAATTGCCCACTCTGATTAAGTGACTACAGAGGAGCCCTTAAATTGAGCACCCTTGGGTGAACTCATCCTCGTAAGCAAAAGCCTCCCACTTTCTCTGTGAAAAATTATCTCCACTTCAAGAGATAATAGGCAACAGCCTGGCCTACAGGCAGCCACATGCTGGTGGTGGAGTTAATTGATGCAAATGGCTCCAGGGTGTTTTGCAGAGGATCTCCAGAGGATCTTCACTCTCTTTACCATCCACATTGCAGCACAGCTTTCTTAAAGAAATAGGTTACTTTCACAAGACCTTCCCTAAGAAGGAGAGTCTAAACAAGGCTGAGAAAGTCATCACCAAACTCTAGTACCCAGTATCTGAAACATGAAATTAGGTGTCTAGTCTTCTACACATTTCAGCCAAACTCTAATAATATGTTTTCCCACACAAAAGTGCAAATGATCCTATGTGTCAGAGCTTATGTTTTCACTTTGGAATTAACTCAGGTGAAGCTGTTGTGTCTTCCTCCTTCGTAGAGAAACCCCAAATCTGGGGGCGTGTATTTCATTCAGAGCAGGATTACCAACTGATGCTCAGGATCTCTTTGCAAGGGCTGGCACCCTCAGTGCTGAAAATGCAGTCACAACATTTGAATGTTGAGTTCCTGTGTTTTCCCACATCTCTCTGTCCACAGAAAATCACTCGAATTTATGTACACTTGCCTGGGCAGGGGCATGTCCATACCATCATCTCACTCCCCACAGAATGCCAGTCCTGGATTCACTGATCCTCCATATTGCACAAACATTAATTCACTCTCATGCTATTTTTAGAAATTACCAGGTAGGTCCTTTGAAAGAAAAATCAAAGTGTTATATGCCTTATCTGTTCTGCTCTGGGAATATCTCCCAGCAGGAAATATGGATGAGAATGTACCAGGCTGGCTTTTTTCTGCTCTGCAGAATCCTCCAGCAACTCCATACAGGCTTTGCAAACGCAAAAACTCCAGACTTGTCATGTCATACATACAAGACAAAAATGTAGAATCTCAGCTTCATCCCATGAGTGCACCAAGCATCAAGACTGCAGCACAGCTCAGAATTTTAACTGAGAAGGGATTCAAAATGACAGATATGTCTTAGAGGAGGAAGGACCAGAAGAAGGACATAAGGTCAAGTGTTGTAAGGAAAGGACAGGGCTACCCTGCTGTCAAGGAGGCCAGCCAGTGTAGTGGGGATGCAACCACTAGTAGATGTATTCAGCAGGGTAGATGTAGCCAGAGAACATCACTTAATGCAGTAAAAATAATTATGGGATATTACTTTGGTGGGTTCAAAGATGCACAGCGTGTATACGATCTTTTTGTGGAAGGAATGAATATGGGGTATAGCCAAGGTTTGCTAAACGGAGTTTAGAGCCACGTGGAATTCAACCAAATTTCTGTAATAAAGACCTTAATATGTGATTCATAGTGGTTCTTTTAATGCATTCCCAAATTGGAACGTTGTCAAGTAACAATACGACAGAATCCTTAGATTAGGATTTTGTGGAAAGGAAATGCCATTGGTACTTCCTTATGACTCAGAGATTTTTGTGCTACTTTTCTTGAGCTGTGAATTTTTTTTTCTGGTGCATTATATAGACCATCAGTTTTGGAGACAGTCAAAGCCAGAGAGCTCTCTTACATGGATAGCTGCCCACAGTCTTGTTTTGAATGTGCATTTCCTTCTGTGTTGTTCTTACATTCAGAAAGGATTATATGCATTGTGGGTCCTCTAACATTGCAACTGGAGACCTCCTACCTGCAGTGAAAATACAACCTGTTACAGTTGTCAATCCACCTTTTGAGAAATGACCTACAAGTCTGTGCCATTCCAAAACCAGCTTTCATGCCCAGGAGTTCCCCATCTAGTGCTGAGAACCTGTCTCAAGAAGAACCATGAAATTCAAATCTGGGGAAAACACAAGTAGTTGGCTGTTGCTCACGGATGAGGGCAAACTCTCTGCTGTGACCTAAGATTAAGAGGTTGCATTAATTATTCTCATTTAAGATTGCAGATTAGTCTTGTGTATATCTACAGAGGTAGAAAGGAGTGGAAAATCCTCTCCATGCTCATCCCAGCTGAGGATTGTGTAGGCAAAATATGTGTACCTTCAATGCAAGACACTTAGAGTGACCCCATCGTTTCTGAGGACTTTCTACAATCTGGATTTTATCTGTGGACACACTGAAGGGTTAAGGTGGGAAATTTTCTCAGGAACTCACTGTACTTTGTGTACTCAGTGTCTGCTTTATCTAAACCCCTTATATATGCATATTTGGCTTGGATGTCTCAGAAGGACAAATATTTGCATGAGATTTCTTCCAATTTTTACTTCCAGAAAAGTCAGAAATAGTATAAGAATTTTAAGAATGTCCTCTTTACTTCTGCTTTGGGTTCTCTGTAGAAGGAGGAAGTACAAATTTCCTAATGTGTTAAATTCAACCTCATTTTTTTCCAGGTCTTTTTGTCAAAGTAGCTTCTCCATGTTTAACTGTGGAGAAGCCACAAAACCTGCAAGAGGACACCACAGGTACCAGAAGTGTTGGGTGGAAGGGCAGTAATTCAACTGTCCTACCATTATGCAGAGCAAGTGTGATATTGGTGGAAGACCCAAGACTTTCTTATGCTCTGGAATCACAACATCACACTAATGCACATATTTACTGTGTGGTAAGTATTGCTGAAGGAGAGGAAAAAAATCTTTTCCTAAGTCTGCCCAGAGTCCTGTTCAATAGCAGACTGTTGATCTATGTGATCATCTTGTTTAAGCAAAAGTTCTTCCAGACCACTTCAAGCTATGTGGGACAAAATATCACAGTAATTGGCAGCTCTGTAGCTCCAGTGTGCCTGACCCACTAGCATGGTCCCTGACTGAGCACACACACCAGAGGGGCCAGGAGCTTTGTTAAGGACAAAGAACCATTTACAGCTGCTTTCCTCTGTGGTGTGTCTCTGCTTTCTGATGTCAGTGGCTTCTTTCTCTTTTTTTTCCCCCTTTTTTCCTTTTACCAGAAAAGCATTTAAATCTGCATCAGGGACAGCATTACCGGAACGTGACTTATTAGTGCCAGAGGTATTGTAACATTTTGTCTGCACTGCAAATAGGATGGGAGATAAGGGACTTCTTCCCATCTGGGGTGGGCTGCATATCTCCTTCACACTGGCAGAGTAAGCAAACGGCTTTGCTGAATGACAGTTGTTGCATCCAACAAACTGTTGGCTCTGTCCCTTTCCACATGCTGTAAATATCCATATCAGAAAGCCCACAACTAACCCATACTGAATCCTTGGCAGATAAAAATCAAAGAAGAGATACTGAAGTCTGATGTCTTCATCCAAAGCTGACTGAAGACAATCTCCTAAAAGATTTGGCATTTAAAGCAATCCGTAAATTACCCTTTCATCCTTGGGGATATTAGCCAGGGCAGAAATCTCTCCAAAGAAGGTTTCAGGAGCAAGAGCATGACACTATATGAAACTGATGTTGCCTTTCTCAGACTGTGCCCACAGAATCCATAAGACAAGCTGGAACCCACACATCTACTGTCAGCCCCATAAATCAAGGCTTATTATAAAATAAATAAATAAAATTAAAAGCCTCCCTAGTTAAACTGCCCCTTTCAGATTCTCACTGGCAACAGAAACGTCATTACCAATCATGCAGTGATGGGAGCACTGCAGATTATTTCTAACATGAGTTACTGCCCATTTTCAATGGCTTGTGCAATCAGTGGGTTTTCTAATTGCTTTGGGGATTAATAACACAATAGGAGGCCATTTTGCATTGGTTGACAATTATTTTATCCAAATGTATAAAGAACAGGTGATAAATTAATAAATTATAATCAGCCAGTTATTAAAGCTTAATGGCAGATGGCTGTAACAAGAATAAAGAGAGACTGAGCCTCACAAAATGGTATTTTGCTAGTATTTTTCAATGCATTTTTAATGAGAGGCATATAAAATGCATAAAACTTGTAAATCATTTATAGAAGAACAAACTACAGAGTTGAATGGTCCAGTTATAATGCTATCATTATATTATTAATATCACAAGAACACACAGCATCCAACAAATCTGACTGGCAGCTTACTGTGTCGGGTGCTGTACAAAGAGAGAGGGCTGCCCCGGTGCCAAGGAGCTGCATGGCCACAGCTGGGTGCTGGAGGGCTGCCAGTGTCATGGGAAGGTCCCAGGACTGAAGCTCACTCACCAGCACAAGTTCTGCACTGAAGTCCTTAGTGGCTGTTGAACCCAGTCTAGGACTCTGGAATTTTAATCCAGACACGTGCATGTGTTTAAGGCATTTTAGTGTGCAAAGAGCACTGGGCTGTGAGACCAGGAAACATCCTGTATGCAGGTGGGGGAATGGATGTGCAAGACCTTGTTTGCAGGCACATGACATTTCACAGCACAGGTGACTGTGCATGTAAGTATTTCTTGAATGTTATTTCTTGGTATATTAGTCTCAAAATACAGTCAATCAAATCAGTCTAGGACATCTATTGTTTTCTTGTCTCCTTTTGCTTTCTTTGGAGTACTGAATAGCCTATTGTATGTATTTTGTAATCTCTGTATACTTTGATGAAATTCTCAACCTTTTTAGATCAGAAGTAAAACAGTTATTGAGTATATTTGAGCTGGAATTTCAAAAACTGTCTTTATATGCTGGGTTACAAGTGTGAAGAATACAATTTCTTCCCTTGTACTAATACAACACTCAGCTAAGTAACACCTAGGAGTCCTGGTCCAAGTCCTTTTAAGAATAGATAGTAGTCTCAGAAGCCTGCCTGGTTAGTGACTGGCTCAAACTCACCTCAGTCAATTGCAAGTTAGGGTTTTCCCCATGGAAAATTTGGTGTTAGAAGGACACTGGTTATGGGACATTGGTACACATGAGTGCACACAAAAATTCAAGCTCCTCCACCTCAAAAAAAGTCTTCCTTTATTCCTGCCTGCTGAATGTTAGCCAGTAATTTAGTAAGATGTATTGAATATTCCAGCTCCCTAAAACCAGATGCACTGCTCACAAAATAATCATCATGGGTGATATTCTTCCTGGCTGTATTAAACCAGAGATCAAGAACTGAACAACCTCTGGAGAACAAGTTATGCTTCTTATCCCAAAAGTAAATGCTTTGTCACTGCAGAACTTTAAAAATGCAGTTGACAGCCAAGTGATCAGCCCCAAACATCATCTGCCACTGCAACTGGTGCTGTCTCTTGGTATCCCCCAGCTACTCTCTCTCCCCTCTCTCACTAACAGCGTTGGCTGCTTGTTTCCACCTCCATCCTATACCTGAGGCTCTGTAGAAGGAGGATCTCTTTGTTTTCAGTGCTTGTACAGACCTTACAGTAATTGGCTAGCCCTTGAAAAGAAGCCCTTCCCACAGAACAAATCAGAAAATAAGGACAAACACTCAGGAAATATCTTGGAAGCATCTTTCCAGCACTGAGTTTGCTGTAACCAGCCTTCAGCTGAGCACAGAAACATCAGTCTGGCACCTTTTCCCAGCAATGACACTCATGCTGTTTTTCCCTCAGGCAAGCAAAAGAAAGAGTGGCTCTTCTACACACACACTGCCAGAGGCTTTTGGGGAGTAGCAGACAAGAGAGAGACCCTTCTGAGGTCTTATGGGGCAGGGACAGTCCAGGCGCATGGCCTGGACCCTGGCTGTGAGCTGACCCTAGGGGGGTGTGGGACAGGGGTGATGCTCAAGGTACATTTGACCCAGCCCTCATCCCTGAGTGCTCTCCCTCCAGCAGAGCTACTCATGCCTGCTGCTTCCCTCAGGCAGGGACTCAGTACACTCCTGACCCCCACCTCTATGTGCCCACCCTCTTTCATCAAAGTGAAGAGTGATCAGTGCTCAGGTTCATGCAAAGGAGCCTCATCAACAGAGGCATACAGGCAAGAATCTTTCACAGCACTTAAAATTTCATGGTTATTAAAAGAAACACAAGGATTTCCCCATTTCCTTCCCTTCTAACACCTGTTTTCCATCCTCTAATAATGGTCCCTTTGCTCAGCAAGAAATAAAACCTTCCCTGAGTCACAGGACTGTTTCTCAGCCCCCTCAATGAGCTCTCAGGGTCCAGTTGTCTCTTGCAAGCAAAAGAAAGTAGCTGACTTTCCCAAGAAATCAAGATGGAAGGGCTGCTTATGTAGAAAATGGGTCAAGGGGCTGCACCTGAGTGAAGGTGCTACAGCTGGGCTGGGAACAACCCCCCATCCCTACAGTCTGGGGGATGAACAGATCAAGAGGAGCCCTGCTGAGACTCGGGGGTGCTGGTGGCAGAGAGGCTGGACATGACCCAGCAGTGGGCACTGGCACTCCAGAAAACCAAACCTGTCCTGGGCTGAATCCAAAGCACTGTGAGCAGAAAGGTGAGAGAGGGGATTCTGTCCCTCTGCTGTGCCCTTGTGAGACCCCACCTCAAGTGCTACATCCAGCTCTGGGGTCCCCAATACAGGAAGGACATTTGCCTGCTGGAGTGAGTCCAGAGGCCACCAAGATGATTAGAAGGATGAAGCACCTTTCCTATGAGGAAAGGCTAGGACAATTGGGACTCTGCAGTCTTGGGGTGACCAAATTGCCTCCAGTACCTGAAAGGAGCCTACAAAAACATGGAGAGGGATATTTTACAAGAGCATGTGGTAACAGAACAAGGGGGAATGGCTTTAAACTTCAGGAGGGTAGGTTTAGATTAGATATTAGGAAATATTAGGAACAAATTCTTTCCTATGAGGTTGGTGATGCACTGGAATAGGTTGTCCAGAGAAGCTGTGGATGGTCCATCCCTCGAAGTGTTCAAAGCCAGGCTGAATGGGGCCTTGAGGACCTGACCTAGTGGAAGACATCCCTGCCCATGGCAAGGGAGCTGAACTAGGTGACCTTTAAAGTCCTTTCTAAAGCAAGCCGTTCTATGAATCTATGAAAAGAAAGGCAATTGGTCTTTTGAAAGCTCTGAGGAGCACAATGGGATCAAAACCGTGCAGTTTCCCTGGCCTTGAAGGAATTTCCAGGTGGTGGAGAGCTTGAGGACAGCACCCTTACTCTCAGCAACAGACATGCAAGAGGGTTCTGAAGGATTAGAAGTGGACAGTTCTTCAGCTGGCCCTCAGCATGGCCAGGCAACCAGGTGAGTGGCCAAACTGGCCCCATGCCACCCTCAGGTGACAAGAGCTAAAATGGCTTCTCTGCTTCCACATCCCCACTGACCTCAATCCCACACCCCAACCAACCCTCCCTCTACCATGAGCTCTTGCTCTCCCTCAGCTGCAAGACCTACCCCTGCTCTACTTTTCCACAGTCAAAATGTGCATTACTTTCCTTTATGAGCAATTTCTCTCTCCCAAGTATAACTTTAAGCATTTTAGATTCTGTTTCTGCAAAGGTCTGGGAAAACTGCATCTCCCACCATTCCCACATTAAAGCTGCCAATATGCAGAGAAATCCTGCATCCACTCCACCTTTTCCCTCTCCTGATTCTAGCCTCTTTGACTTATTATCATGATGCTGCATTTACCTGACCTTTATTGAATATACCATCTGCCATTCTAGAAACTTTAAAAAGCATTTAACTCTGTCTGTATCTAATTGCAATTTTCCTCATTGTCCTCCAAATTTAGCACAAGATCATTTGGAAACACTGAACCTTTCATTTCAGCTGAATCACAAAAGCCAACTAGATTAATAATAATAATAATAATAATAATAATAATAATAATAATAATAATAATAATAATAATAATAATAATAATAATTTGATTTTTTAAAGAAATATAATATTAAAAGCCATAATGAACCCAGGATTTCAAGAACAAAGAAAGAGTTACTATCCCTGCAGGTTTAAATATCAGGTAATTCTGTGGTATATTTTTACCCACTCTGTAAATGTAAGTATCAACCCCAGGCCTTCCTAAATGTGTTTTATTCTCTCACAGCCCACTGAGGTACACAATGGTCACAGTGAGTTGCCTTTTCTTCGTCTCCCTGAGCAGCAATATCCTCAAAGAATTCCAGCCAGTTAATGAGGCATGCCCTTCCCTTCCTGAAACCATATTAGATATCCTTAATTAGGCCATGCTTTTCTAACTGTTCCTCCCTTAGTATCTCAAAAGAGGAGCTGAAGACTTTCAACTGCACAGATCTGCAGCTTCCTGGTGCATCCCCAGGCCCTTTATAAAAATAGAAAAAGAGATCACATTACCTCCCCCTCAACCCTAAGATGTCTCTCCCCTGAAGGAAGCAAACTTGTAAAAATAGTAACTACAGCTTCTCCAGTTTCCTAACCAGAGCAATAGCAGCCTAAATAGATGTGTATTTTTCTTTCCTCAGCAAGGATGAGCCTCAGAAAGGTTGGAAATGTGTTTCAGATGAGCTTGAGAAAGCAAGGGGGCACATTCTCCTGCTCATCCAGAGCTTGTCTTTCTATTGTTTATTCTGTTCACCTGAAACT
Source organism: Chaetops frenatus (assembly GCA_013400775.1). Classification (NCBI taxonomy): domain Eukaryota; kingdom Metazoa; phylum Chordata; class Aves; order Passeriformes; family Picathartidae; genus Chaetops; species Chaetops frenatus. Next base: position 233,949 of record VZTR01029164.1, on the reverse strand, counting down.
TCACGAGATAATTTTATGGTTTTCTAAGATAGGAGTTGCTTCTGTTTTTCTCGGTTAGGGTTCACAGCCATAACTAGAACTGAAACATACCTCTTCAGATCATGCAAAACTTGGCCTTGTACTGGAAATACCAGAAGCTTCTGGAATTTCTCGTTTTCATTTTTCTAAAGATTGACCCAACACAGATGCTTGAAAGCCTCATGATTTGTACTAGCTGAGTTTAGAATTGAGGCTTGCAAACCATGGCTTAACTGATAAACTCTACCAAAACAAAGTGATCACAGTTTACTCTCTGATCCTGCCCTGGAATAAGCCCAGATCTGGCCCTTCTCTGCCTGCAGTTACAGTGCAGCCCACGGCTTCCCCATCACTCTTGAAAAAAAGTCTGATTTTCAAGCAAAACAATTTCCTATAAAGATCGCTTTCTTACCTCACCCCATCACTACATATTTCAGTGTAGCAGCATTTCATTGTATTTCTCTCCTCTTTATTTTCTTGATGTAGATATAATTTTTTTTCCTCTTGGTGGAACTAAATTAATTCTATATGGGCCAGCCCAAAAAGGAGAAGTAAAAACTGAAGTCCAACATCAAGCAACTGCGAAAGGTGTGTGCAGAACCCAAGTCTTTCACAGTGGTCAGACATGGACTGAACTCAGTCTCCCCCCAAGGTATGGAAGCTGTTACATCTGACTGCAAAACTTTACAGGCTCCACAGCAGCTGCAGGAATGAACATCTGGCACACAGAGGTGGCCACACAGATCTGTGGGACTGGGGATTAGGAGGTGTGAGAGTCCGTGCTAGCAGCCTGAGCACGATGCTGCAGGGAAGCTGAGTTCAACACTGAGGCTGTGGTACTCAGAGGAGAGGTGGAAGCAAGACAGCTCCTGCAGGAACAGAGCAGGGTTTCTGCCAAACTCATCTTCCTGTTTACTGATGACTAACATTATTTTATTCAAATTACACCAGTAGAATTGAAAGAGTAATTTCTGTGGCCGATACCTGCACGATAAAAATTACTGCCCCAGAGAGCTCCAGATTTTGCCAATGGGTGACAAAATTGACCTGGAGGTAATCTTGTGTATGTCTCAGCTCAACAAAAGTTTGACTCCAGAGACAGAAGCTACTTTCAATATTCTGAAAAGTGTAAGAATTTATTTACTCTTCAAAAAGTCTTGCAAATAACCTTAATCTCATGAAGCACTGGTGATTGTCCGGCTTCAAGTGGCAGGTGAAATTGGAAATACCCAGAGATTGCAGCTTTTGAACATTCTTACAGACCTCTGAAGTTCAAGTAGCTCTCTACAATCCCACAGAATAAGAAAATATAGTTAATAATTGTTTTTATAATGATGGTCTACTGACAAAGACATAATTTGTGACTTGTGAGAAATAATTAGTGTGTCTGAAGCCACTGAACATACACCAGAATTAAAGGAAGACAAAAACGTGTGACTATTTCTGTGGGAGACGTTCACATTTGCCTCTATTCTTACAATCACTGCCATCAAAAATATCTTTCGATTGTGTTTGCACACAAAGAATAATGTTTCCCCTCTTGTCATTTCTTCAGATCAGTGTGAGAGAAATTTAAAAACCTTCTGCAAATAAAACGTATTTCTTATCTCTGGCTTGATCCTTTCTCTCTTTGTTTCTTCTTTCACTGAGGACAGTGCTTGGCTTATCTTCTTATCTCTGTGGTTAATAACAATTTGTGCTTTCCTTTAGGAAAACACAGACAAGGCATCATAATTTAAAAACACAGCACAGTCAAAGCATTCAAGTTTTACCTCGAGGTAAATTCGTAAAGGTCAACGTCAAATGTGGGTACAGACCTGACCCTGGGTAAGGTGAAGAGCCTTTTATGTGCACACATGCTGCATGTCTGGGTGGTGCAGGGTGTCCATCTCTGTGAGACTGCCTGCCCTCCAGCTTGCTGTTCAACCCAGTGAACTGCAACCCTTTGCAGAGGAATTTCCCTGAGTTTCATGTCAGAGAAAGGCCCCTGCCAATATCTGGAGCTGTGCACAGCTGGGGCTGATCCTTGGTCCCTGCAGCTGTACCCCCACATCCCTTGCTGCCATTTCAGGATGGCTGGGTGCAGATAATCTCCCCTTCGCTGCTTGGGTTTGACTGGGACTTGTGGGGAGCTTTTCCACTCACATTTTGTGCCTTACACTTTAACTTGTGTCATTGTTCATTCTCCTTTTATTGCCATAGAGGGATGCTTCTTTCACTTCAGCCTTTGCTCACATCAGAAACAGATAACGCTGTGGGAGGCAGTGGGAGGCAGAATTGTCCTCGGAGCTCACCCTCTTTGCAGGGAGGGGGCATTATTGTCTCACCTTCCTTCTTGAATTCAGCATCCCTGCTGTGCCAAGCCGTGCTGACTGTCAGTCCCGCCTACCCTCCCGCTCGCCCCTCTGCCATCAGTGCTCCTGCTCCCTGCTTTCCTTCTCCTAGGAAGAGCATCAGAGGTCAAAGGGACCTTCAATACCAAATTCAAAGCAGGACTAACGTTGGTGCACCTCTGGTGGGCCAGCTGGCCACCCTGTGCTTGCCAAGAGATGAAGCCTCACAGCCCTGTCCATTCACACATCAGATCCAAGTAGCCCTCCTCTCCTTGTTAGCCGTGGACTTATCATCACAGACTTCACAATATTTAGGAAAGACTATTCCCTCTTTTTCACAAATAAAAACTGAAAATCATAGTTCAAACACCATAGAAATGTTGGGTTTACTATATCATACTGATTTTAGTACACCATTGTTAAATGGGAAGCCTCAAAGACATATAGAGAATCAACACTCTCTGAATACAGCCCAGGTCCAAATTTCCAAATTATGAATTAGTTGTTAGAAGAGCACAAATAGGAGTCAGGTCTCCACACCACTTCCTTCCCATCCCACTCTTCCTCTTCACCTCAACTATTAAAAATTTTGTAAGAGTGGGAGCAGTGAAAATTAACCAAGTTAGAGGGGTCACTGTGGCATGTAGCAGGCACTCTGTGCTGGAGCCCTGAAAATCCCATAAGCCATTCATTAAGTGGGAGTGAGGCTATTCCAGTGATAAGCATTTATGAAAAACCCACCCTCAGAATCAAGTTGGAAAAAGCTTCTCTTCCAGCTCTGCAGTGGAAATACAAATGTCTCCCTTGATATATCACAGGCATTTCCTTGGAAGAATTTAAGTGGGAGTGAGGAATTCCCAAAAATATTTCAATCCAGACCAAAGATGTATCAGAATAAAAAACTTTCTAAAGGCAATTTACATCATGAAACACACATGAATTTCAAGATCACAGAACTATGAATATTGGTTCAAATCTGGGTCTGTTCTCTGAGTTTACCTGTGGGGCATGGCAAGAACCAACCCCTCAGTTTGTGGGGATAGAAAAAGCCTCTCCTAGGATGCAATTGCAGTTCTAAATGTACCCCAGTTAACCCCCTAAACGGGTACTCTCTCTCCCTGCCACTTTTCACCCCTGGTTCTCTGCTCTCCCTGGCCACCCCCTCCCTGTCCCCTCGTTGGCCTGGAGCCCCCAGACCATTGGCTCCCCCCACCCACCTGCCCTCCCTGTAAAAGCCCCTGCACTTCCTAGTTCTGGGTTCTTTGTCCCTGGATTCCTTCATGTGTGGAATAAACCCCGTGAAACACAAGAACCCTTCTGGTGTTCTCATCGTCAGAGGGTTACAAAGCTATCCGGAACCCCATGCAATTACATTCACCCTTTAAAGGAGTTTGTTTAAAAACAAAAAAGAGAGACATGCTTTACATGCAGTATTATTAATATTATAATTAATAGCTGATGCAGAATATTAAAAGCAAGATGCATCCTTCTAAGAAATTACTCAACAGAAGTAATTCTATGGGAATTCAATTACCTAGCATTGAAATTGAGGTTGGGGCTGAGGTGAAGGTTACTCTTTCTCATTTTTGTTCAGCCTTTTATGTTGTGAAGACATCAGTTTGAGATGTCTAAACATGTAAAGACATCACAGGAGTTTAGACTGTCACATCCAGCCACAGTATGGACCTGAAGATGTCAGATGCTTATGCAACAGTCTTGACTCCAGACAGGAGTCTACACGATTTGTGTCACACCAGGGCTTACTGTGTCACTGCTGTTGCACAATTGACCCTTATACCTGTGCAGGATAACCTTCTGGGCAAGAAGCCACACAAAATAAAACAAGCTACACCAAAGCAGTCAGCTTGCCCCACAAAAAGCAAAGTTTGTGCCTGAAGAGAGAGTGGCTAAAGCTTAAAGTGTGGCTGAGGATTACTCCTCTTCACAGCAGAACCCTTTCTCTCTTGCTCAGCTCCCACTTGGGTCACATTTACTTTTGCAGCCTGAGCCCTCACTGGTTTTCAGACTGTGGTTGTTGAGACTCTGAAAACAACAAGAGCCACTGAAGCAAGTAGAAACTCCTTCCCCTATGATTTTACATCATCATGCTTTATAGAAGTTGCCTAGTTAAAGAAACAATCTAAAGTAATCTTTTCTGTAGTTGGAATTACAAAGGTGCAAAAATAGAATGGTAAAATCATAACCTGTAGCTTTACATTTTCTTATAAAATTATATGAATGTAAGAAATGGGCCAAATATCTCTTTCTGTGGAGAAGGTTGAAATTCCTGGGAATCCACATGAAGAAATAACGGATAATTCTTTAGATTAGTTTAAAATAGACCTTCTGAAATTTTCCTGTTTTCCTTTTAACTAAAGAACTTTCCATACAGATGATATCCAGCTACAATATAGCTAATCTTATGATGTTATTTTAATTACAAAGATAAAACAACAACAGTTAACCTCTGTCTCCCTTGGTATGAAATCCAAAGAGCAAAAGAAACAAGCCATTGAAGTAACCCTTTTTCCTGTTTTGTGTCTGAAACATCCTCCAATTGGACACAAAATGACCAAAGGCATTGCTTCTCATTTACACTTTTTCTCTCTGTAAGCCATAAACTGCCTTTTAATTGATTCAATAGGTGGGTAGGGATTAGCAGAATCAAAGTCATATAGGAAGGGGAGATGTTTTTAAAGACTTCCAGTCTGTAATATAGAGAAAGGGGTAATGCAAACACAATTAAACTCTTGATGCAAAGGAAGCAAATGCTCATATTGTGACTTGCAAGAGAATGAGTCAAGAAATGAAGACAATCGAGCTATGTCATGTTTTAGCTCACAGTCACTGTAAAGTCTGGGGTTGTAAACTCCTTCCTTTCAGACAGGCAAACAGTGAGAGCTCTGTTCTGTTTTCAAGGGATGGATGCTATCACTTAGACAAGATCCTAACTCCCAGTGGGTGATAAAAGCTTATCACCCCCGTGAAAAACACAGCCCAGTAACTGGTAGGCGCCTCTATCTTGCAGCCCCAGCTGCTGACTTCCTCTGCCTTGAAGTAAGGGAAACATAAATAAAATAATCACCATATGGATATTGCATTATATAAATGGCAATGGTTGTAAGAAATGCAGTTTTATACAGTATTGGCAAAGAACTGAACTCATCACCAGTATTTCGAGGTTGGTTGAGCAGAAAGAAATGTTTCTTGGGCATGTTCCTCCAGCAGCAAGGGACAACTGAGCATTATCTTCAGACCACAGTCTTCCTGGCTAGCTGACATGGGGACCGTGTTGGAAATGAATAGTTGTTGGCTGAGAACAGATGGCTCAAACAAGCCGACTGAAATGAGCAAGGCTTTGTACCACCAGAAGAATGTGCTACCCCTTTTTTTCTAGCTGCATTACACTTAACATCACCTTCCAGCTTGCTCACACAGCAAAGGGTGGTTTGGGACAAAGAGCTCCAGGAAACACCATCTTGGGCCTGATTCTCTTGCCTAGTTAAAATCAGCAATGGTAGCACTCAAAGGCGAAACACAATGGTGCAGTGTGACTCCTGGATTGCAGTTGGAGGGACTTTTATGTTTTGCTTGAGCATGAAAAAGGGCTTTTCTAAACCTTCCTCCATCTCAGCAGGGCTCTGCTCTGCTGGGACTTAGTTGCTGCTCCTGTCCATTTCCAGACAAAGTCTGTTATTCAGTTAAACCAATGCAAATCAGGAGCAGCCCCAGATGGAGCTGATGAGGTATCCTCTGTCTCGTAGGGGTGTATCTGCCAGCAGATTTCAGCCCTATGTGGTCAGTGTTTATTACTGTAAGCATGGAGTTGCTCAGCTCTGGATGGAGGGCCAGGACCAGGCTGATTTACAAGTTAGTCACCAAAGTCCACCATGAGCAAACCCCCTGAAGGACAGCCAAGGACGTAAGTTAAGACCTCAGACAATTTTTAATAGTTTCAGCATTAGTCTTGAATCATTGCAGGCCACCTAGAAGCAGTTCAGGATTTAGGAATCTAACTGATTCTGACCAAAGCTGACCATGAGTGCCAAATTCCCAGACTTAGAGCAGTAGCCCTGCACCCTCCTTTCCTTACCTTTCTTTGAAAGATCTGTGGCACACGTTTACTTTTCTGCACACACTCAGTTCCAGGCTGGATTCATGCTCTGCAGAGTCAGGGTGATCCAAAGCCCAAGAGTCTGGTCCACAGGTGTCCTAGGTTGACTGTACGATGCTTTTATCCCCATTCATCTGTTTAGTTCAGAAATAAGCATTGTAGCTTTAAGCCTGAATCTCAGAGCAAGGGCTGGAACCAACCTCGTTATTGGCCTCACCTGTGCTGGAACCAACCAGAACCCCATAAAAGCTCTCACTAGAAGATTTCCTTGGCTGCTGCTGTAGGAGGCTCCTGCTCTGCTTGTCCTGGGTTCCTGTTCAACTGCTGAAGCCAAAAGGGGTTTTTTGGGACTATTCTGCTATTGTTCAATCCAGGGGACACCAGGACCATCACTCAGGGGCCCCCCTGAGCTGCATTGCAGCTGGGATGCTGGGCTCGAGACTGAGAGAAGAGCTGAGGGTACACCCACTGAAAGGACTTTTCTGAATTTGCTGTCTCTCCAGAAGAGCAAGAGGGTTTATTGTGTAGATGTGGTCATTCTTTATGCTTGTAGGTGTTTTTGTTTTGTTAAATAAATATTTTTTTTTCCACTTTTCTCCAAGGAAATCTATTGCCCGAACCATGTGGGGGAGGGGTGGCTTAAATCTGTCTTTTGGAGGGAACCCCTTTTGGAGGTTTCCTCCCAAATTTGTCCTAAACCAGCACAACAGGATATCTTCAGAAGGTCCTCAGCATGTCTTCAGAGGTAAATGACTGATCAATTTTAAATTCTATTTCATGATCTAAAACCAAGGAATTGGAGAGCCCTATGCCTGTTATTGGATCCAGCCCTTCATCTCTGTGCCAGGCTCTCAGCACAGGTGTGATTTTCAGCCTTAAACAGCTTGAGAGACTTGATTTAAATAAGCCATCAGTCTGAGTTCTCTTTAATCTCTGAGATAGGGGGATTTTTTTCTTCTATGTTCTGTGGTTGTAAGAATGAAAAATGAGTGGTCAGACCGGTAGTTTGCAGTTATATTGGCTGTTTCCTTTTCCAAAGATAATTTTTTTTTTTTTTTTTTTTTTTTTTTTTTTTTTTCAAAATGAAAACATCACAGAAAANTGTTACTGAATGAGGTGGTTTTCTTAATTGCTTGCATTAAGGTTTTTTTTTTTTTCTGTTTTTTTGTTGTTGGTGTTTTTTGTTTTTTTTAACTTTCATTGTTAATAATAACTCTGGAGCAGTCTTAAAGCAGAGAACACAATTTTACAGAAGTGTGAATGTTCTGCTGTGAACCCCATGCAAACAGACCACAAACCCTAGGAGAGACACAAAAGCCTTAAAACCAACAGAGTTAAATGAGTAAACCTGCTTACACAAACCTCCACATAGTCTAAGAGATAACAAATTTTCCTTACCCTTTTTTAATACTTAAGCAGAGGAATCTTCAACAAAGCAATAGACTGGTAAAAGTTCCCACCAGTTCAGAGTCTCTGAGAAAGCTGTCCCTGTCATTCAGTGCAGGGAAAATGTCTTCTGATAATGTTAGGAACACACAGAAATAGTAGCAGCCATTCAGGGGTTTTAGAAATAAATAGATTTCTGGGGTCCTTCTCATGAGTTACAAGCTAGTGTTACTGAAAATACTTTTTCATTTACATAATTTTTCCCGTTATAAGCCACTTAAGAATATTCACTTTTCTCTCTCCTCCAGCAAAGTCAGATACTGACAAACTTGAGATCAGCAGGAAAAGCAGGGCCTCAGCTACCAGTACAATCCTAATGCCTTTTGTTCTTTGTAGTGGATATGTTGTCCTGAAGACTGAGGATACAAGAAAAAAAAAATCCTGTAATCCTCAGGATACTCCTGACACTGGTAACACAGTGATTCCTTCAACTAATCCACAGAAGATATGGAGCCTTCAACCATTCAGGTACTTACAGCCTGCCTCAAAACAGGGCTTGGAGACAAGCCTCTGAAATCAGTTTGTTGAATTGCACCTGTCCAAGGGTTCTTGGGAAGCAACTTCTACAAATGAAAATATGAACCAGAAAAACTTTTCATACCTGGAAGTATTTTCTGATTGTTGGGACTGATTGTTCCAGTGTTCACAGTTTGTGTTTTCAACATCCTCCTTTTGCCAGTAGAAGACAAAAACAACTTTTGAAAATGAGATTGAATCTTTTTGCTCGACACAGTTTGACTGGGCCTGCATATGTGCAGCTGGCTAGACCTATGGGGTCACCGAAGTATGAAAACAGAGCACTCCTTTCAATGTTATTGTATCCTTCTCTGTCCCATGGATCATCTCTAGCTTTAGCTCAATCAGACCAAGATTTTCTTTGCCTCAATTCCTTACATAGGTCATTATCTTGGAACATCACCCAGCCCTTTGGATTAATATTTGCAGTATGCATATAGCTTGCATAATTTTCTGCAGTAGAAATAGGCCCTTTGAAGTGATGCCTATCCAGGAATTTAACAATTTAGCAATTCTTGATGCACTCACAAGGAGAGCCGCCTTCTTCCTACACAGGCTACCATTTTCTCTTGCCAAAACTTGCACTTTCTATTCCTTACTTATATAAGTAAGAAGATGTTTTCTGGATTACTCATGAGGTATGTCTCTTGTCACAGAGACACAGAGCACAGAGTTAATTTCAGGATTCAGACTGGCCTGAGCAGAATAAATACCCATGTTACAATATCTACATCACTTGGATGTGTGAACCATCTTTACTCAGGCTAACTCAGAGGTGCCAACAGGGTAGAGCAGAGAATTCCTAAAACACCCAATTTAAATTCTGACTTACTGGAAAAATCCACAGGGTTTGGATGCTCTTGGGTTAGACAAAATAGGGCAAACATATTTTCAGTCCTGATATTTGCAGCAAATGGAAGAACTACATGGTCACAACAGAGACCAGAGTTCACCACCATGGCTACAGGAAGGACCCATAATTCCCTACATTGATGTTTAGCACTATTTCAATTTTTGATCCCTATAGCAGTTGCAGTGCTTCCATGTGCATTTCAACATCAGAAAGAACTTCCAGAAAACTTCATAAGTCGTCTGTCCTCAGTTATTGCCACAGGCTGCTGAGCATACAAAACCATGCAGTTACTCTTTCATTCATTGGCAGAATGAATAAAACAACCACTGAATTTTTTCCATATATAAGTCTCAAAGTTGACTGAATATTTTTAATTCTTTGTATGCTTAGGCCAGTGTATGAAACCTTGAGTGGCAAGCAGCAGACACTTAGGGAATAATTATTCATTCTTTCCCCTAAAATGAGACTAGAAAGCAAGCAATGAGTTATCAGTAGAGGATTTAATCCAAAAGGAAGTACCTTTTATGTGATGCATACCTAAACAAATGGAACCCATTGCTACAGGATATTGTAGGTGCCAGAAGTTTACATGAATTTTAAAAGCCATTAAACAAGTGTATTGAATGAAAATCCATTAGCAACTATGAAAAATAAATATATGCCTCCTTGACCATGTGTTGCTGGAAGGAGATGCTGAGGGAAGTTAAACTAGAGGCTTGATTCATTTTTATAACTCATCTTTGAACAATTACAGCAAATCAGTGTCAGAGATGGAAATCCTAGAATACCTGGATCTTGACTGTGGAGCTGCTCTTGCATTTCTGTATTTAAAAGGCATTACATTTCCTCAACTGCTGTCAATACCCATTTCTTCTTGGGGCAATTCTTCTACCACCTGTCATTAAAACAAGGAATGACCCATTTACTAGGAAATAGTTTCCATTTTTTTCTTCTGTGGTGTAACCTCAGTTGCCAGCAGTCCCCTCTTTGCCAGAAGTGGCTTCCATTTTTATTTAGATATTATTAAAACATTTACAGAGCTGTTGGTCACACTTGCCCTCTACCATTTCTTATTTTTTATATTTTCAGCTACCATAAATTGAAAGTTTGAATGAAAAATGTATTGCCATGCCCTGTGTGTCGTGCCACTATCCATGGAATAGCTAATTATACACAGTATTTCTAAAGTCACTGGGCTTCATACTTCCATTGGATGATAGAACGGGTTGGATTGGAAGGGACCCCTTAAGGTCATCTAGTCCAATCCCACTGCAATGAGCAGGGACATCTTCAACTCAGTCAGGTTGTTCAGAGCCCCATCCAGCCTGGCTTGGAATGTTTTCCATAGGTGGGGCACCTACCACCTCTCTGGGGAACCAGTTCCAGTTTTAATATACCTTTGCCTATGTCCTTGTGCTGTTAAAATGTTATTTTCCACTACTTGCAGAATACCGAGCTGTTCACTCTTGCAGTTTCTCCTAATTGGTCTCATGTGAGCACCTCATGAAATCACTCTCTAAAAGACCGACAGACAACTCCTTCCAGGCAGCCCTGTGTGTTTTAGGATTTCTTGTTGCTTTGGACCATTGCCCAAAAGTAAAAGCTGTTCATGACATGAAAACTCTACACTTGAAATCTCTCCTCATGGGAGGGATTCTTTTCCCTTTATCTTCTGAGTCTGTATTAGCAGTACCTGGAAGAGATCGAAAGATGCACTGGCAAACAGAAATATGTGATAATTGTGGCCACAAACTCCCACTTCCCAGACCCTGGTAAAAATAAAGTTCACATTCTTTCAGTATGTCCTCAGAAATACTCTTATTTATTTAGGGAGCCCTCCTGGAAAAATCAGTTAAAGATTAGACCAAGTGAGGATTAACGACATAGATGCAGAAGACAGCTGCTAATTGGCTGTCAGTGAAAATAATTTTGTTCTTAAAGGAGAAAATATTAAGCACAAAAGTTCCACACAGCATCTTAGATTGAGGGCCTCATCCTGCAGCCACATCTCTTTTCCAGGCAGTGTAATCTTCCTGAGGGATATTCTCTAGAGAGCTGGGTACAAGTCAGCACTGCCCAAAGTCACTGGGCAGCCCATAAATGCTGATTTAACTTTGGAGCTGGCTGTTCTGCACAGGTGCAAATTTTGTCCTTGGCAAATAGAAGCAACCTAAGTGACACAGAAGCAGTGACTTCTGTGACCTCTCTTAGATGATTTGCATCTGAAAAGAGACGGTTTTGGAAATAGAACAGTTTTGTCTCAATGTCGCCAAAATAAAATGATTTGACTCTTTGATTCAAATTGACTTTTAATTCTGAAACTTCCCTCAATGCTCAGCTATTCAAGTCTTGGGCTTTTTTTTTTTTTTTTTTTTTTAAAGGTTAGGCTCCAGAAGGATTTTTTTCTTTTGATTTTGACCCAGCTCTGACTAAAGAGCACATTGCCAGAAGGGAATCAATCAAACTGAGTTATTAACAGTTGTGTCAAAGTGAAACAAGGGGGAGCTTATCACCAAAGGTGTTGCCCACAAAATTTCCAGAGCTTTGCTCAAAACATGGGGGCCTTTTTTGCTCTTTTGGAGCTATTCTTTAAATGTGTGGACAGCAACACTGACATTTAAAGAATTAACAGCTCAGGCTACAAAGAGATCTGTGTGCCTACAGAATTCTGTCCCAGGGACCTCACTGTAGTACTGGGTTTTTGATATCCATGGAAATGTGGATTCTCAGGAACTGTAAGTAACCCTGTGGGCAAATTTATCTTATAACACTTGGGAAAAATAAAAGGCATCCAGCATGAGGTCATCAGTTCTTACTGGGGGGAACAACCAACAAAACGTGGTTGAAAGCAGCAGAATTTGCTTGAAATCCCTCTACATCTGGAGCTTACTTCTCGTGTTACAGGAGTCCCAAATGTTCAAAATAGCAAACCATTAGTGACTGAAGGAGCAGCAAAACATCTGTATAATGCATGAAATGTCTGGAAGTGTCTGACTCTCTGGGAATCAGCTGAAGCTTTCAATTGATGCTTTAATGGTGGTAATTGAAGTTTCCAGCACCGGCACATCCTAGCTCAGTAATTAGATGGATTACAATCTTTCTTGTTTGGCAGCATTCTTTAAACAAGCTTCAGCTTTTCATATAGTCAACACTCTAGCAGAGATAAATGTCACATCAGTTCTGAGTGAAAAGTAATTTAAGGAAAGACTCAAATTTATCTTCACTGAGTACCAAAGAGGAGATATTTCAAAGACAGGACAATGACCCTTTCTGTCTTAAAGGAATGGCCCATTTCTCCCATATAAAGCCTAGCTTGTGAGGAGGAATCTATGGGTGTGCCTTGCCCAAAATCACTGAAGCTAAACCTGCTAATAATATTTCAGTACTCAGTGTATGTATTAATGAACGGATGAAATTCTGGCAAGTAGAATTCTGTAGGGGAAAGAAGAAAAGAATTCCAAGGGAGAAAAATATACTGCCTATCAGTTATCAAGATAGAATTTGTGACAGTGATTGGTAACTGAATGGCCAGTGGGAAAAAAAAAAGTGAAAAATTAAGGCATGGGAAGAAGCTCTATGCTGGGATTATTTGAAGTGAAATTAAATAAAATCAGTTGAGATCAAGAAATAGCCTCAATCTATAGTGGAATGGTAGACAGGCTTTTCAGTCACTTACAACCAAACATTGCTTCTGTAAATCATTTTCACTCTTAGCTTTAAAATGGCAGCATCTAGCTGGTGCTTGCTTTAAAACTCCTGACAAATGTGCTACATTTACCATTCCTATTTTACTGGCAGCCTTTGCAATTTCAGAAGCAATGTTTTGAAACAGGCTCTGTTTCCTAGAGCTTATGTTTAGATTTTCTCCTACCTGGATGTTTTAGTTGAGTGAAATGAAAATTTCTAAATATCAGTGAATTGTTTCACCTAAAGAACTGAACAGCCTGAGGATTTCACTGGGAAAATCCTGGGAACTGGATTGCATGGTTGTGTCACCACTGTGATGGGAGCAGACCTCCAAAGCAGAGTAGACAGGTACGGTTGATCTTGTGGTCACGCTATTGCCTCACTTTCCTCTACATCATCACATATCCCTTCACCTCCTTCATTTCTCCTTTAGCTATTCTACCATACACAGAATCAAAATATTTAATGTCTGGGGCAAATCAGACTGCCATCATTCCAAAATACCAAAAGGGGATTGAGGAAGGAACTCTACATCCTCTCCCAAGTTTCATTCATGGCCTTCCAGTTGTGTGCACAACATTTGGAAGAAATTTAGTACCTGCCACCATCATTATTCTCTTGTTACAGATTTGGCATCATGCTTGGTTACCCAATGGCTGAACAGAGTTTCACAGTAAAACTTCTCCCCACACTTTTGCTTTAGTACCTTGAAACAAGAAGAGCCTGTGACCTCCCTGTGTGAGCTGGTGAGTCCCATTTTGGTAAAATTTATGAAGTATATGGCTATGGAAATCTGAATCACCGAGGCATTTGCCTGGTACCCATTGCCATCAGTGAAGGACCCTGCTGAGAGTAATAGCCAGGATCTCACTCAGTCTTCAGCAAAGGTTCCCAAGAAAAAACATCACACAGGACATGCTTCATTTTCTCTATAACTTTCAAGGTGCACAGTTACTTCATTGGTCAGAATAAATAAGCAGAATGACTGACATAGACAGATGGCTGATAGAGACTTTTTCTGACTGCAGCAAATCACGCACTCCAGGTTGCATTTCCAGCTTTGCCGTGAGCTGCTGTCTGACCTCATGAAAGTCCCTTGAAGGCCATTTCCAGACTGAAAGCTACCTCCCTGCATGTGACAACACCTTATTCAGCAGATCTACTTTCTTGAATAGTCATAGCGCCTTCATTTCATTTTAAAAGGGTAAAAATTAAAGGGCTGCTGTTTTTTTTCTTTTTCAAAGGTTTGGGCTCAGCTGTAGTCTGCCTTCTGCTTACTCAACAGAAAAAAAAATAGTCGTGTCCCTGCAACCTCAATGTTACAAGCAGTTCAGGCAAGGTCCCTGTGGACTTGCTGGTTTGCACAATGTCCGGTGCAAAATCTGCCAGTATTTCCAAGAATGAATGAGTGTAAACTGATTTTGATGAAAGACTGCAGAACCTCTAAACATCAGGGTAGTAGTTTACTAGAAAAAGCTTCATGTGAGAACATATGGGCATAAAACATATTAACCACTTTAAGTCTAAGTTTAATCAGTTCATAAAAGGGATTATATAATGTGATTGCCTACACACAAGAGACCCCTTCCAGGCCTGCACTCCTTAACTGCATGATATATCTTAAGGCTAAGAGATCAATCGATGGTAAGGACCCTTCAGAGATTTGACCATGTACAAGAGGTATAGTTTAACTGAAAGTGCTTTAGCTGTACATCCCTTCCTGTGCTACAACACATTCAGTAATGTAGCACATAGGAGGATTATGAGAAATAGGTAGCAGAATGATAAGGCAGGGATATCCTGGGTGAAAGAAAACCCTGGGTAATGCTTCTGGCAGGAGTGGTTCAAGTGCCACAATCCTTACACATTGTGGAGGCCTTTAATCCAATCTGGTGCAAAATAAGGACTTCAGTGGAAGTACAACATGAAGCACTGAACCATAACAAGAAGCTTTGAGAAGCAAGCTCTGGGGATGATAGACAGTGCCTCCCATAAGGGCCTTGCAGGATCACCCCCACACTCAGCAAGGGGCACATAAAACCTCTGATTGTTACAGGGTGGTTTCCACACACCTCTGCTGCTTATGAACCAGTGCTGAATAGGGACCTCAAGATCTAACTTAAAGCAACGGGGCTTATCAAATGACTCAATGCCATGTAAATTACAAGTATAGCAAGACTATTTTGAGACCAACAAAGGCTCTGAGAGCAGCATAGGCCCTGTGCATACTTGGCCTTATGCCTGCACTAGTAAATGATGGCTTGGATGGTTCAGGGCTGGATCTCTCAACACCTAC
This sequence comes from Chaetops frenatus, assembly GCA_013400775.1. NCBI lineage: Eukaryota > Metazoa > Chordata > Aves > Passeriformes > Picathartidae > Chaetops > Chaetops frenatus. The sequence goes on along the minus strand of VZTR01029164.1, from coordinate 218,686 downwards.
TGCATGGCTTAAAGGCAAAATCCATCCATGGATAATGGTCATTTGACTGTACAGCTAAATAACTTCCTCTCCCATATGCACTGCATCAAATCAATGGCCACACACAAATACAGAAACTGAAATCTCCATGGGAAGCTGAGATAGAATTGCAGTGGCTGCAGGAATTACTACTGTCCAATGCAGAGGAATTGCCAACAGCTGTCATTCACACACACAGAGTCATCTGCTGCTAAGCTTTACAAAGCCATTATCAACAGCTCAACTGTATCGTTCACAAGCACATTTTCCCTCCTTCTCCAGTATGGATCTTTGAGCAACATAATTTGAAAAAAAACATTTCAAAATTCCGTCACAAAACCTAGCACCTCATCACCAGGAACACAGCTAGGGATTCTTCAAGGTGGCAGTGAATACCTGCAGCATACACAAGGTACCAGGTATAAAGAGTTGGAACAGCTGCAAATGTGGAGCTGGATGTTGAATTATTACCATTGCCATCTGATTTGGGGGATTTGGCACAGGTGAGACACAGAGGTTGATAATCCTGTTTTGCTGAACTTTTCAGTGGAAATACATTATAAAGCATGTTCTCCAAAACACTCAGCTTCCAATGACTCACTCAGGTGGCATAAAAACTGTATGGACTGTTGGAGGTCAGACCTGCAGCCCTTGGAGGTCTGCAAAAGGTATGGAATTGATACAGCATGATTACAGACAAAGAGATGATGTTGGCTCTGAAACCATGGCCAACTGGCTCTACTTTTCTGCTGAAAGGTGGCTGGAGGTCAGACTGCTGGCACCCCAGTGCAGCTCCATACTTCCTTTATATTAAACAGAAGTGTGTTCTAGCAGTTCCTTCTTTCTTCAGACCTTTCTTCATACCATCTCATAGTAGCTTGCAAGTTGCACATACATGAACTTCCATGATCCTTGTGGGTCCCATCCAACCCACGATATTTTATGATCCTTAATATGTATAATTTTGGATGGGACTGTAGCATTTCTTTGCGAATAAGATAATATTCACGGACCTAATTCATGCACAGGTATGAGTGTGATCAAGGCAGGACAGAATGATAGCCGTAGCTTCAGCTGAAAGAAATTCAAGAAAATAAAGAAAAAACTATTGTGAGTATTTTCAGCCAGACACAATTTTATCCATTGCTCTCTGTGGAATCCAAGTGGAGAAGGTCATTCACACAGCAAGGAACTAATCATAGTGGGCAGAATTCATTTGATCTGAGATCAGTCATCTAAGAGGGAAACATCTAAACTAAGGCAGCTTTCTAGGCTTCGTACTCAATGGAGAGAGAAGGCAACACACCTCGGCAGGACCAGTGACCCTCTGAAGACCATTCCTTCCACTGGCTATGGAGGGACATTGAATTAATTACTACTTTATTTAAAATGTTTGACTTTTATGATGTTGAGGTTGCAAGAGGCAAAAATCCCTCCAAATATTTAGCACTTGCAATATTCAAGAGTCATGTGTAGCATGCCATTTTGCCTCTCCCATCTCTGATAACAGTTTTTTGCCAAGATTGGAATAGAACAGATCAGAAAGGAGTAAAGAGCATCACCTTTGTGGTTTTCTGAATAACACACAGAGGCTGGGTGTCCTTTCCCTTCACCTGTAAGAAACTTGGGTCATTATTGGATTCAAGAGGAGGAACCAGTCCTGAATTTCAGCAGGATAATCATAAATATGTGGTACTGCAATGGCTGAGAAACCTCTATTGTTGGGTCTAAGTGCTGCTTAACAGGGTAGGGATGAGAGCCATAAAGCAAGTGAACACTCGTGGGTTCTTGTCTCCTCAGAAGTGTGTCTGAAAAGCACTGACTGGTTCACTGCACTATTGTTCAAAGATTAAGACAAGCAGAATAAAAAAGCAGCAAGGTCATCCAGTCCATCACAGAAGACACATTTTCCACAGTGTGTTTCTGACTGTTTTGTCTGATCTCCTTTTAAAAGTCCCATATAGGGGGTGCTATGCCAGCTCTTCAGGGAATTTTTACTCATCCAAGAATAGATTTTGACATTTTTCCTGTAGTTGCCCTGTTATTCTTTGATTGCTATTACTACATTGCTACATTTAGCTCTTTGATATTTCCAAAAGGTTTTCCTGCAAATTTGTGATTTTCATATACCTATACACAATCTTCATTTCATCATCTTCTAGATAATACTTCAAAACTTTGCTGCTTAGAGACAGCAGAGGCAAAAAAGCCTAAGATGTAAGACTCAAGATTGGAGTTCAAGCTCATGTAAATACAACAGATTTCTGTTCTGGTCGGTATCAAAGGCTTCTTTCCATCCATGTAGCTGCACATAAATGTGAGCTGGAGGAGTAAAAGGCAGTTTCTCAGGTGCCTCCAGCTATGGAAATCTCATATGATTTATCTGACCATTCTAGTTCCCAGCACTCAAGATGTTTTTCTTTGTCTTGGCCTCACGTTTTCTTGATAGACTTTCTGTTTGCCAGCATTGTTTTGATGTAATAAGTGTCCTGCACTGAATATTTTGTCATAGGTATGGCTATGGAAAACCAAACCTGTTTCTCTGAGCATCACTGATGTTTCTGCTGCACTTAGAGGCTTTGATGCCATTGTACACATTGCAAATGAAAAAAATGTTCTCTGTGTCATAATTAAATGGTTCCTTTTTGCAAGGGAGCCCGAAACAGTGTAACATGCTAACTTTCACATCAGACATCAAATATCTCATTATTTTCATTGAGAAACACCCAGTGCTTGATTCATTTTTCAGTACTAATTGAAAGGAAATTATGTCAATAGATTTGCTATTTCCCAATAAACCAAATATTCAATGAAAGTGAAGGGTTTTTTTTAAAATTGCAACTACAGTTAAAAGCAGAGATGATATTCAAGATAGAAGAAAGAGAAATAAACTCTTTTTCACTAATAAAACCAAATTATCTCTAAGTGGAAGTATGCAAAAGCAGGCCTGAGGAAGTTAGACTGAAAAGGCTCCTAAATATCAGAGCACAATGAAAAAGATACAGAAATGCAAGTGAAGAAATAAAAATATGTTTGTATATAGACTTGTGCTAGTCTCAATGTATTTGATATAATTCCTACAACCATGAAAGTTCTAACTTATGAAAAATTTGCCACTGGCAGAGAAAATAATCATAGGAGGAAGTATACAGTAGATTTAGACATTCACACACCCACATATTCTTCTTCTGTCCCTCCACTCCAATTGTGTCTGTCATTTTTCTCATAGAACTTAGTTTATTTTGTTTTCTTGATCAGTATCTGGTCATGGTCTTGGCTGGGGCAAATTTCATATTTCAGCTTCATAGCCCCTGTGTTGAGAGCAGATGTGTCCCATTCAGTAACTCAGTGGGATAAAACCATCCAGTGCTTAACTTATCCTTAACCCAATGACTCTTCTTATGAGTGGATTTTTTATCCTGCAATGCACACAACTTGTTTTTACATTTCCACCATGTAAACTTTTTCTACTCTTCCTTATTCTTCTGACTCTGAACAGGCTTTCATTCAGTCAAAGCATCAGTGGCTTCCTTTTATACTGCTTTTATTGACAATTGAGCCTGGTGCACTATTCTGTGATATGGGGGGAGATAAGGCTCTTGATGCCAATCAGTCGCTCTACATAGGAGATAGAGCATTCCTCTAACAAATATTTGACTAACCTTTCTCCCAGCCATATATGTCTGAGTGAATCCCTAGAAAATTCTTCCTACCAGGTCCATGTGACTCTTCAGGGAGAGGACTTACTGGAAGTTTTAGGGTAGGAGGAGTGGGGCAAAGAAAAGAAAATCAAATTAATGACCAAAAAATTCACCTGGTATGAATTAACAAAGCTTTACTGAAATTAGGAGCTATGTCATTTTACTTTGGTTAAGAATTAGATTACAGAAGTTTATATTCCCAGAACCTCTCCTGGTATAAATCTTAGAACTGAAAATTGTTTCAGTCAGGTCATGATTTGGCACTAAGTTCAGCCACTTAATGGGTTCAGTGCAGAAAAAGTCATATATAGAAGTCCAGATGAAGTCAATGCACACTGATGTTTCCAGTGGTTTTAGTGTAACTCTTTCATCTTTGGAGAAGACCTGACTTTTAAAACCTCATTTCTTTACTGACTTCATATGAATGTCTTACTCTCAGTTTGACTGGCAATCTTTTGTAAAAGGATCTCTCTTGGAGGGTGAAAGCAAAGGAAAAATTTCTTCAGAAGCCAAAAGAGGTGGGCAGGAATTCAGCTGGTGGGAAAGTCTGAGAAAATAGCTTAAATGGATGTTGTGTGAATGGGACCATGGAGCAGCCCACAGTGATCAGTGCATAGAGAGATGTGCTGGCTAGGGCTACTGTAATTCCATATAAACCCAGCTAAACCTCTGACAGGGATGAAGATCTCTTTCACATTGCCAGACTACTAATGCTGGGATAGGAAGCAAGACTCGAGATTTAGGCAATTAGGGTCCCAAGTCTGAAACATGCATGCAGAGCTTGCTACCAAGGAGTGGCCAAAAGGTACCAAACACACGTGGATGTGCTTCAGGATCCAGCTGCCCCCATCAAGCTTTGGCTGGGACATGTTCCAATGTCTGGGATGTGGTGACAATGCAAATTTAAAATGTGAGGCACTGTTCAGAATTGGAGAGAAGGAACTGACTAATGGGGAGATGACAATGGCCTGTGCACAAAGTGGAACTTTTGGGTTAGAGAGGATATTTTTGGAGTTCCTCAAGGACTGGTCTCAAGACTGATGTGACAACAATTTCTTAAATAGCATTACTAAAAAAAAAAAATAAAATACGTAGCCTGTTGTAAATGGAATTTGCTTATAGGAAGTTTAAGATATCCACCATTATCAATAAAGTAATAAAAGTATGAGGAAATCATACAGAAAGCACCAGATAATGTCAGTGATGGGCATAAGAGAAAGAGAGTGACTTTCAAGAGGCAGAACAAATTTGTCATTTCCCTTACAAGTCAATGCAAAAAGGATATGTGGATCAATGATGTGGGTATATTAATGCAAATCTGCAACAATATGGATGGATCCTGCTAAGTTTCTTGCTCACCAGCCTGAAGGAAGAGACGAACCAACAAGATAAGTCAGCCTCAGCATAAGCATCTCAGTTGAGAGTTGACCTGACTTGCAAAGTCACCAGTATCAAAAAAACCTGGGGACAGTAGTGCCCTGTGTGCAGCCAAACATTTCTGAACTTTCTCCATTTAATATGAAGATGTGCTTCCAGTGACATGAAACATAAATCATTGCCTTGTAGAGGTTGCAATGTAACTTAGCAAGGACTGGGACTCATTTGGGCTGGTGACTTTTTGGCCTTAGTGTCTTTGTGCAATATTTCCTTCCTTTTTCCCTATCTCCCCAGTGAGAAGGAAGCAATAGGCACCAGGGCAGGGTTTCTCTGCTGGGCACGTAGGAGGAACCCGAGGAACACTGCAACCAGTGCAACACTGCAGTGGCCTGCACTCCTCAGTCAGTCTGGGACAGGCTGGTGGGTATGGGAGAAGGAAGAAGTCAGACAGAGCAGCACCCCTGGCCTAGGCAGCCCGGAGGCCCCAGCAGGGTGTTAGAGCACAGCCAGTGAGTCAGAGAGGAGAAGACAATGCTCCAGAGCTGGGTGGATGCAAATCAGACTCTGCCTGTGGGGGTGGGTCCCAAAGCCACTGCTAGTGCTGCCAAAAGGCTGAATGCAGAAACACCACCCAGGTGTCCATTGCTAATCCCTGCTGTCTGAGCTGCTGGCACTCTCACAGGGATCAAAAATCAAAAATCTGGCCAAGAAGACACCAAATCCCAAGGCACCCACTTGACAAATTTATCCTGCAAGCCTGGCACACACATGCTGCAAGGCCGGGCATCTTGGAAATGCTTGCTTATACCACCCAACATATTAATTTGGGATGCAACAAGTACACAGATGAATGCACTGTCTGAGAGAAACACAGCTCTGACAGGTGTACAGAAGCCTCTACCCTGGGACAGAAACACAAAGCTACACCTGCACTTTCCTATCAAGCAGAATAAATTACAGTTTTGGATCATAGCCCTTGGGCTGTAGTACCAGCCAGCAGATACAACCCTGAAGTGTTTCCCCTTAAGCTATAAAACAGAAGGATTGGATTTTGTCCTAAAAACTACTTTTTGGCATTAGCATTGGTTCTGGTTTTAAGCAAATAATTTTAAATGTGATTTTTATGGGTGGGAGGAGAAGTGATTACACCAAGTTTTTCATCTCTGCAATATGTCTAAGAAATATGTAAGAAATGGTAGGCACCAGGATCTACAGGCTGAATATTGCAGAAGAAAAGGAAGAAAAAAACCACTATAATTAAAATTCCAGGGAAATTAAGTCAAGGTCCGTAGATTTCCCACTATCCACTGCTTCTTACAAACAAGACAAATATGCCTGAGCAGTTAGCAACTCACTACTCCAGTAAGTGAAATTGCCCCCTTTACATCTAAAGCTTCAACCAAAAAAGAACATCTAAAACTACTGCTGGACATAACTGCTAAGACTTATGTGGCTCAGGATTTTCAGTCAATCCATCAAACCAACAGAGACACACTTGCAAGTTCCTATTTACCTACATCCCCTCAGTCTTAAGTTATTCAAACTTAAAAGTTTGGTTCAGGCCCATTCCCAGTGAAGACGTTATCAAAACTAAAGATGATTTACACTGCTGGTAAATCTATTACTCAGAGAGTCTACTTGTCTAGTTTCTTGTCAGCCTACAGAGGTTTTTTGTTGTACCTTTTTTTTTTGACAGCATAGTAACATGTTCTTTCTTCAATGCTTCATTAGCTTGTCTTACTCATGCAATTTTCCCCATTTTATTTCATGTAAATCAAACTACTCATCAGCTCTGTAATGCCATCAGTGTACAAAGAGTCTTCTATTAAAAAAAATAATCACATAGTAAAAAAAAAGAAAAAAAAAAAAAACCCTAAAACTTATTCAGGTAGTATACGTTGCTGGAGAACTACTCATAAGTGGTATATAAAGCTAAAGGCTCTAATATGGCTGGAAGGACATGGGAAGAATTTTAACAGGGTTGTATTCTCTACTATGTGGCTGAGGTAGGATGGTCAGGAAATACTTTACAAACGACAGGATTTTTGCCTTACCATACCTGGTTTTTCTTGCTTTTAGTAAGTACAGCTAATGGTGCTCATGCTTCAGTGCCTTAATCCACCTGCTAAATATTTCCCTGTTAAAAGGATGTGTCATAAGCAGAATATTCTGTTTTATCACCAGCAGAGACAGGTGAACTGCAAGCAGTTTACAGCTTTACCTGTGAGTATTTTCTCATCTCCTGAAAGATCCAAAATGACAGCAGAACTGAGCAGTGGGGCTGTCAGTGCAGAGCTGAGTTTGGCTGTGTGTGAGAGAGAGGTTTTGATGGGAGGCCTGGGCTCACCCACAGCCGTGGAAAATGGAGATGCAGAGCTCGGGTGAAAGAGGGGGTGAGAGCATGGTATGTGCTAGGACAGGACATGAGATGCACTGACAGAGACCCTGCTCCTGCCTGGGTATCTCCCCACTGAGGACAAGCTCCTCCTTACCTAAGTAGGATGCAGGGCAGAGAGGTAGAAAGCAGAGGGAGGGGTTGTAAGGATCAGTGCCCTAAACACCCTCATAAAACACAGAGTCTGAAAAAAGCAGCTCAGTTAGAAAAAACCCCAACTTTTCAGTTATTAATCCTGTTATACGTCTGATGACTGATATTCAGATGCATAAATATATGTTCATGTGCACACAATTCATTATTTTTGTCCCATTTTACCACTGCTTTTTATCCTAACATTAAGATAGAGTCAAATACTAAGAAAAAATCACACCATTAAACCAATAAGAAAGCAAATGGCTGAATGCTGAGTAAGCAGATGAGAAAACAGTGCAAATCACACCTAGCAAACCCCTGGGGGCCTTTCCCGAGCATGATCAATAACAAGTCAGTGTTCTGAGCAGAAGGAGTTTCTTTTAGGACAGACAGGCAACAGCATCTGACATTTCTATATCATAAACAGTGTATATAGGCAGAAATTTACAGATATCACTATTGGGAATGCAAGAGATCCAAGCAAAACTGGTGAATTATAGGATTGTTTCATATATACTGAAAGTGAGGAGGGAGAGTTCCAACAATGTGGAATTTAATCCAGAGAGCAAACACTGAAGAGGTATCAGTATGATGAGACACAAGAAGGAACCCCTGGAAGAATATTTTTTTTAAATATTGAAATATAGACAGAACAGCTGTTAAAAATTTCAGGGAGAAACTTGGTGTCAATTTCATTAAAAAGAAACTTTCACTTGAAACTAATGTCCTTGCTTGCAAAAGCCTTTTGGTTTTAACAGAAAAAGCAAGCTGGACTTAGAAAAGATCACTGCTCATGGCAGGAGAGCCCTAATTAACTGGGGAGGACCCTGGGGAGTAGATCTTGTGCACAGTTGTGAGGCTCAACATTTCTGGCTAGATCTCCCGTCAGTCTGCAGTGAGGCAGGATGCACAACCAGAAGCAGTCTTTTCTGACAGTACCTCTGCTTTCAGTCCTGTCTGACGCTGGGAAGTGTACCAGTTTGTGTGAGTTAAAAAATATCAGCCAGTTTTTCACCACAGACTTTGGTTTTCCCTCTCATTCTGGATTGCATTTCCAACAATTTAGCCAGTAATGAAAGCAGCTGCAGAGAGCATACCAGCTGGGGCTAGTGGCCTTCAGCATGGTTTGCACTCCAGCTTCCATTCCCAAGGACTTCTCTGGGTCAATTCAAGGAGAGAAATTATGAGGAGATTCCAACATCTACCCCAGTTCTTGCCTGTCATGTGTCCCTGAAACTTACACAGTAGCATAACAGCAATCCAGAGCCAGCACCTGACACATCTGTAATCAGCATTGTTCTTGCAGTTCTACTTTGGATTTTTCCCCTGTGAAATCATTCTTTTTTGAGTCCAGACACTCACTGCAATTCAAAGCTCCTTCTGCTGCATTTGTTTGAGATTATTTGTTTCTACCCAATCGCATCTAAACATTCTTGGAAAGGATGGCAGTATCTATCTTTTCAATCCAGAAGAAATCTTCAGATAACCAAGAATTTAGTGCAAAAATGTTGTCCTTCAGTCCACTTACTCATTCTTTTACATTATTGCAGCTGACTGGGGTGGAAATTTGCAGAAGGTAAATGCTGAGCAAAGCTGTCTCCTTGCACTAACCTCATTTTCACAAGAGAAATCTTTCTGAACTTTTTACAGACTTATTTTATGATTTTTTTTTTCTTTTTGTTCTTCATACTCAAACAAGTCAAATCCTTACCTCTAAGAACTTCATCCTGTGTCATTCTCAACTATTGGGAATCACATCCACCCCAAATACCCCATTTTTAGTAGGAATGGGACATAACAGAGCTGTTGTTTCCAACAGCTTGGTGAAATAGAAGTGCCTTACCAGTGTGGGGCATGGATTACCCCCATGAATAACTTTTTTTTTTCGAGCTCTGACAACTCCAAGGTCTTCACATACAGGAAGCCATGGAGAAAGGGCTAAAGGACAGAGAGGTTCAGATGGTCTTGCTAGCTTGGTGGCAGCATCGCCACCAGGCTGGGAGGAAAGTGGGGATACAGGAAGGGGTGAAAACATGGCCAGTCTGCTCAAAAGAGGCTTGGCTATTAAAAGGTTGGGAGCTGCCCATACTGATACACTGCTACCAGGTCCTGCTCCACTCCTGCAACAGAGAAAAAAGTCAAATTGTAGTTAGTCATCCCCAGTTAAAGAAAGAATTTTTAGCTGGTCAACTTGTATCTGTCCAAAAGCTGAGGGGATGGAGAGTGTAAGAGCTCTTGTTGATTGATGGAGTTTGTATTAGGGCTGAGAGAGCCTCATTTAGGCCTTGCTGCTGAGTGATGCTCAAAACCTGTTCTGTAGGTGGGACTTGCAGAGCAGGCTCCTCCCTGCATCCTGTCATGGTGGCTGGGTTGCAGTCCTGGGAAAGTTGGGGTCCTACAAGGGCCGCAGGTTCCTATGGAGTCTATAAAAGAAACCAAAAGAAAAAAAGCCTATTTTCTCTAGGATAAAACTTCCTACATGGGGATCCTCACCTCTGGTCAAAATAAGAGGATTCATTCCATGCAATTTAAATGAAACCTGCAGAGACGCAGTAGCATGAGATGCAGGACAAGAAACTTCTTGCATTTTCTGTACATGCTCTACTGAAGGGGCACAGCATCTTAACAACATCTTACAGAGTCTCAGCTAAAGTTTCACTTTTGCCTTCCACTTGTGATGGCTTTCCACCCCCACCTTGACATCACCTCCAGCTGTGTCTGCTGCGTTTCCCTTGCCACTTTTGGACAGATAGCTGCCAGAAAAAGGCAGCCAGGGTGCCCAAGGCAGCATCTCTCTGAATACAGATTACATGGCTGAAGACACAGGGTGAAGCTTACACAGGCAATCATCCTGCATCAGGAGAAGCAGGCACTTGCACTGACCTCACATAGCTTGGGAGGATTCTGGTGCTTGTCCCAAGATAGTTTTAATTTGACTTTGTGCAAGAGTGGATAATAGAATTTTGGGAAAATAGACAGTGCAGGGTTATTGCAAAAGGGCCCTCAGTCCCTCCTTGTCAGAGGAGAGCCACCTGTTTCCTTCTGCCCCTCCATATTCTTCTGAATTGCATAGCTATGAATAGGGGTAAGACCCAAGAACATCACAGCCCAAATGTTTTGCTGTGCTTTGCAACTGCTGTGGGACAACCTTTGTAAGATTTCTCAATTACAGGAGGACATCCAGTGTTGCACCATTCCAAATAATCCCTAACTCCAGGAATTCATTGGGAATGCACATGTCCCAGCTTCATGAGATTCACTGAACTGAGGGTCCTCTGATTTGTTGCACTGAATCAAAATATCCATCTGGTGCAGGGATCTGGAAAACACAGGCATGTGAGCTTCACTAAGCTACTCAGTCTTCATAAATATTGCCAAAGGGAGCTTTCTGAATCCTCAGGTTCTATAGGTATTGTAAAGAATATTTCAAACTCCCTTTGAACTCACTACAGGAGTATGTTTTGAGGAGGAAGATACTGAGATTTTCTCTCTTCTTCCTTGGAGGCCTGTAGATTGTCTGTGGAGGGCAGGAAAAACTCCTCCCTCTCTCAAAGAACTGGGAAACCAGTGGTGCTGTTGTTCCCACCCTCCCTCACCTTCCTGCCCTGTGTTGCACCTTCAGCAGAGATATGCCCTCATGTTTGCCCTCACTGGCAACTGCTTCATCCTTAACCCTCCCAAGAGGTTTTTCCAGCAAGTTTCAGGCTCCTCATAATAATTCAATGAGACTATTAATGGTGTTCAGTAGAGAGGACACACTCCTTCCTCTGCTCAGCACCAATGGCATCTGGAGCAACCTACACAGAAACTGCACCTCTAAGGCAAAGGAGACACAACTTCCCTAGTCCTCAGAAAGTAAAAGTATTTGATTTCCATAATATACCAAATATATGCAAGATACAAGCTATTTTGTGCCTCCTATATTTTCTTATATAAAGTCTGAAGTAATAACAGAATAGTCATTTCCTTATTCCACACAACTACATCATCTCCGAAGCACTGGCAAGCAGTTCTCTGAGCAAGTCCAGTGCAGTTGTAAACAAAATTAAATGCACCTGGAACTGAAAATATCACAGACAGCTACAGGACTACAACTCTGGCTGCTTTCTTCAGTAGATGGTGGAAGAAAGGCTGATTTAGGTCCTTTGTAATACAAGCACCACAGGTGAGCTTTTACACCAGTTACAGTTCTTTTTCCCCTGATAGTGTCCTGTGCCCATGGTGGGAATATGCAGTCATTCCAAAACCAGTGGTCCTTGAGATTCATGAAGACTTGATGTTTAAAATGTCATCCAGATGATACAGAAATTAATACAAGATAAAAAGTACTACAGCAGTCTATACCTTCCCTTTCTATGGCAGGGACCTTCCCTAATGTGCATCATATTGTGGTCTTCTCATCTGATTTGTAAAGGTCAAGTTAAACATGGACCTATCAATTTATAGGTGGCTCTGACATTTTCACTGCATTTATCACCTTTCTGATATATTCAACCCTCCCTTCACTTACCCTGACTTACTATGTGGGTAAGATACCCTACTTAGTGTCTCCCCCTTTAGCATGGGTCCCTTGGTTTGATAACTTAAAAGACTGATGAAGTGGTTGTGGGCAGAACTAACTTCACCATCCACACAGTGCACAACAGTCAGCTCTGGTATGAATTTTAATTATTCACATAATTCAGTTTCCCTGACTCAGATAACACATTTTTGGCACCACAAGTCTCAGAGCAGCATGATGCTCACAAGGCTGAGGCTCACCTTTGCCAGGCAGAGATGGCCTGTCAGGTCTGTAACCTCTGCCGACGGGGCTGCCGAGTCACAAGGTCATTAGTAAGAGTTTGCCAGCATGCCACACAGTGAGTCATACTTAATAGCCCATCTGCTGTCACACTTCATAAATATTTTCCTATTATTCCTCCTTCCTGTTCTATTCCTAAGGAGTAAATCAATCCTCAGCGGATGTGTCAGAACCCATTTTTGCAAATAAAAGAGAGGAAACAGTTGTTGCCTTTCCCACTACCCCAAATATCTGATACATCTTATCATTCTTGCTGACATTTTAACAGGGGCGGCTGCTGCTAGGGATAAGCATTAGGATTCCTAGTCACAAGCCAGTGACCCATTTTACTGTGGACTGTAAAGACAAAGCACAAAAGCTGCACCCCAAACAGCTCCAGACTAAAGGCAACTCCCCTCCCACTCAGCATGGATTCCCTTTTGGGAGCAGCCTCCTCATTCTTGCTGCTGACTTTAAGCAGCCTTTATGGGGACTCTTTCTGAATACCTAATTCCTCATTCTTTTCCTTTATTTGCATGCTCAACTCTAAGTTAATATTAACAACATTTCAGTAGGTGTGGTATTTTATTGTTGTCTCTGTCTCTTCTTTAAAAAAAAGTGAATGAAAGAAACTGGCCTGTATTTCTAAAATTGTCTAAGTAGCAACAACCTTCACAGAAACTGTCTTCATCCTGCCATTGTATACTGTGTAAGTCCCATTAGTCATCCTGAGTTTTAGTGGCTCCATTTTGCTGTCTGTTGGGGTTTATTTCCTAGAGGATCTGAAGGGGGCAGGTAGAAGGGATCATTGTGAATTAACTGATCATTTTCTGAACTCATTAAATATGCCATCAATTATCAATAATTAATGACAATGGGGGTACATTCCCCTCCTTCCCATGAAGACAAGAATGCTCTTTAATAGCTGTACAGCAATTCTTGGAACAAAAAAAGACAATGAATATGCTCCTTAGGGGTAACAGTAAATGATCTGAATTGATGCTTTCCATTCCTCTTCCACTGCACTTTGCACTTAACATGAACTTTAAAGGGAAAGGATTTGCTTTCTAGTCTGTTAATATTATGTTTACTTCAACTCTGCAAATGCCTCGAAGTCCAAGCAGCAGATGTCACAGAGCAGCCCCTGGAAACCTTTTTACTACTTCAGCTCCATGATGAAACTGCACTCTGCAAATGCCAATAGCTTTCCACTGAGGAAGCCTTCAGAAACATCAGCTCCTGAAACCCTGCAGCAAACAAGGCACCCTTCCCCTGCCATGGAGGGGAGTGGTGCAGCAGGAGTGACTTGCAGGAGCCTCAAAGCCAGAGGACAAGAAGGAAAAGTGAGGGTGAGCACACTCCTGAGACTGGCAGCTGGGCTGTCCTCGTGAAGCCCGGGCAGCATTGATCCTGGTGGCCATGGTCACAAACTCCTCACCTCCTCTTTCCAGTCTGGACCAAAGCAGTCTCTCGTGGAATGCTGCTGGGTGAAGCACATGCAATTTTATTTCACCAGTGGGTGATACAGCTACAGCAAAGGAGGGATCTGAAGGGAAGGATGAAGCAATCACACTCTGAATGGATGAGACTTAGAAGATCTGCTTGTACTTTCATTGCAATGAATATTGTTTGTTTTGATTTTATACAACTTAGCTGTCTACCCACAGGCAAAGGGCTGATGTTTTCTGGACATGAAAATAAAAATAAAACAACTGAGAGAAGAAAAGAAGAGGGAAAATTAGATAATGATCAGCATATTTTTACATAAAAGTTTTATGTAAGGATAAATTTGTCTTAATGTCAAAGGGAGAAATGAGATTGCAGGTTAATAACACTAGTGAAATTTAACAGATTTTTAATGTAACACAAGCAGAATCTTTTCAACCTTCCCATTCCAGTAACAGAGGATGCACTTATGCAAAAATTTAAGGACATGTACCAGACCACAGTACCCTGTGATTGGTCTAATCATGCATACACCACTTCTACTGTCCTTTGCATCTTGCACTGCATTTTTCACCTTTTAAAAATAAACACATAAATTAGAGTTGTCTTTCCTTATTTATGTGCAAAACAAATGCAAAACTGGAACATTACATATAGAGGGGAAATAAAACAAACCAACCAAACAAACAAAACAAAATAAAAAACTATTTAAAGACAGAATGGTATTTAATAGATTTGTTTGACAGGAAAAGTTATGGTTTCACCGGTAAATAAAGAGGAAGAACAGGCTGATTTGCTTTAACTGAAAATAAGAAGACTCATACTTTCAATATTTCCATCTAAAATACAGGTTCCTTTCTGGTGGTTGATGAAAAATGGGGCACTTTTTAAAAAATTATTTTATTTTTTGCAGATAGGGTAGTGAGATTGCCTGTATGGGTCCATCAAAGGATGTGTTACTGATCCTGACAGCAGTTTTACTCTATTTCATAAACTGGCAAAGAGGAAGGAAATGTTCATCTAAAAAAGTAATAGCAATGAAAAATTGAGATTCTTCCTAGCATGTACAGCATGGGGAAATAAAAATACAGTGTGAAGGCAGTTGTGATCCTATATAGTAAGGCAAATGATACTTGGAAGTTGGTGTCATGTTAAGTTTCACAGGAGCAGAAGAGACCCATGCTGTTCTAAGGGACAAATAAGAGGTTGAAGCACTCAACAATGTTTGGTGTCCATGCTTGGGCCTGCAGGGAGCAAATTAGGAAAAAGTCTCAGGTTACTACTTTGCAAGTGGTCCTGAAGTCTGGGAGAAAGCCAGACTGGACAAGGCCCTGAGCAACCTGGTCTAGCAGGTGGCATCCCTGCCCATGGCAGAGGAATTGGAACTAGATGATCTTTAAGGTCCCTTCCAAACCAAACCATTCTATGAGAAAGTTGAAATCAGCAGCCAACCAGCCCAATCCTCACATTGTGATGACTTCTGCAAAGCTGAGTATATGAGCCCTTGTGGCAGCTCTGTGAGAACTGGTTTTCCCAAACCACTTCCACTTCTGAGATTTCTCTTATTTCACACCAGGACACTTCTGTGACATCTAGAAGATTTTCTTAGACCTCTGAGAGGTACCCATCTCAGCTGGGTCAGTAATGTCATGGGCAGGGCCTTCATGCTGGACAGGGATGGCCAAAGTTCAAGTCCCTTGTTTTTCCCAGTCATGGGCTGGAGCTCAGGTTTCTCATGTGCCAAGCAAGTCCCATAAATACCTGTCCTGTGCAAGGCAAGATTGGTTAACTATAAGAATACAACCTCATATCAAGACTCTCTATGAAAAGCACAGATGAAAACCTTAGAGAACTATCAGGAAAATTAGTGCAGCTAGGAAAGATTTAGGTCTGGGGAGACTTTCTTTCATGGGCTGAAACAATTTTCACTTATACAGACCATATGAGCTTCAGGGGGAAGAAACTGTTCCGTGTAAACAAAAAAAACCCATTAACTTGACTGTGAGAAAAGAAAGACAATGACTTCTGTAGTAGGCAGCTCCAGGAAAATGGAAAGGGAGGAAAAGAATAGGAGATATGTACTGGAAAACTCCAGAGTGAAGGGAAATAGCATGAGAGAAACCAAAGGGAATATTAAGATTTAAAATTAATGGGAAAAGAAAAATTATGAAAGAGGTCTCCACAGGAAAACAAGCAGAGGTGGTGACTTAGGGGAAGTTCAGAGGGTTTCCTCTGTAAACAAATGTAAGAGATTTCAGAAAAAAAAAAGGGAACTAATAGTAGCAGGAGGAGGTACACAGAGGAGAGCATTTCAACATCATGGGCATAACCAAATCAGAGGGAGGAAGTGAAAGTCTGAGAGGATGGGTCTGAGATCAGGGAGGGGAGTAATGTAGCAGGTAACGACACAAAAGCTTTCAGATTTTAACCTAGCAAAATTGAGATATTTTGTCTTGCAGTGACTTTTGAGCTCAACTGCATGTCAGAGCTGCACTTCAGTCAGCTTCACCTTCTTTGTTAGCAAAAAACTGCCCTCAAGACCCCAAGGATTGTGCATACATGCCCTACCTGGGAAAATTACTGTCAATCTAAAGGATCAAGTTACCACTGAAATCAAGAGCTGGAAGGCATCTTAGGAGGGAGGTTTCCTAGTTTATCTCTGTGCTCAAGACAGTTATCTGAGCCTTTTTCAATCCTGACATATGTTTCTCTAACATATTTGCATCCAAATTAAGTCACTGATGTAGTAAGACTGCATCAATTTTTAATAAATAAATCTGTTTAAAACTTGAATCTATTTCTGCCCAGAAAGTTGTCATCTCTACAGACTGAGTGAGTGAGAAGCCAAGTCTCTCATGGGGCTGCAGGAGGCAGACCCTCTTTCTTTATGAATGGGAGTGAAGCTGTATATATGGAATAGTGTTATGCTATGCACAGGTTTTTTCCTTGAAGTACATATCTAATTCACTCACATACATTCAGCATACAAAGAAGAAATTGGAAGTCTCAATGCTCTTTAAAAAAAAGAGCTCTTTTTTTTTCAAAAACAAACAAACAAAAAATGGCAAACATTGCTTTAAAGTGCTCCAGTTTAATCTGAATGTGAAAGTGGGTGATGTCATGTTGTTCAGTGCTGGAGAACAACCAGCAGCTACAGACCAGCCTTGGGTAAAGCAAACAGCCATGGCACCATGCAGCTTCTCCTCCAGCCTCCACCAGATGCAGTGTTCACCTGCTTTGTACCTCTGGCATTTTTAAGCCTCTCCAAATCCTCTGTTTCCAAATCGTGGGGGCTGCCAGACAGATTCCTATAGTATGCCACAGCTGAGAAGGGTCTGGATGGTTGGTGTGGAGTCAGGCAAGGCTGCTGGCCTGAGCCAGCCTAGCTGGTGTGGCCACCCCATCTCACTGCTCTTTCACCACCACTGTCCCACAGCAGCAGCCGCTCAGCTGGCCCAGCACTGGTCTTGTGTAAGCAACCGCAGCACAAAAAGTTCACACTGAGCAACACCACACTGCCAGTTGCCAAATATTTATTGTACAAGCCTGGCTAACCATAATAGGAACTTAGCTTGACCAAAACCAAAAGAAAAAGATGCTTTTCTTGGGATGGAAGCCAAGTCAATTATTTCATAAACAAGCTTGGTCCTCTTCCTAAGAATGGAGGTCAGGTCCTCATTTGGTGTAAGAGGGCACGACTTAAACTGGTCTCAAAGAGCAAGCCAGCAGAAGCAGCCAGGCACTAAAAGTTACTTTATAATGCCTGTCCTGCTATCTGATACTCTTCAAAAGGTCAAGCACAACCTTCCCCTACTCTCCACTGTCCTGCACAGGACACCTGCATTGCCATCTCTGACACAGACTGGATCACCAAGATACCAATGGCAGTGTATCAGCAGCTGAATAGAAAAATGCTTTAAAAGGCTCAGGACTTCTGCTCTGGGAGGAATGCCTCAAAAGATGATCAACACCTCTCTGTAGTTTGCTGCTTTACCCACAGCAGTAGAAAATCAATGTAGGAGGGTCATCTATGTGGGTTGAGATGACCCTCCCTCAAGTTGCTCCTGAAGGCCCCCAGGGAGGTGGCAGAAGATGGAGAGAACTTTGGATGCCTGGTGAGGTGGCAGGCAGGAGACACAGTGAGTAGAAGAAGAGCCAAGCTGTTCTGCTGTGACTCATTCATTTGCCACTTGAATTTGTGTCTATTCTTAAGGGGGGAAAAAAATACCAAGGCTCCTTTGGGGTCTTATTTTAAATCTTCCTGAGACAGAGCTTTTCTGCATCTTTTCTGGTTTTCACCTGACATTTTATTTCTTAGTATGGGAAAGATGATGCTATTTTTCTGTGTTATCCCATTTGATAGTTACAGATGATGTGGTAACATTTGTTCACATTTATAAATATTGCAATGATTTTTTTTTCTTATTATGCAACAAATTTGGAATTTGGGCTAGATCTGATTCTGGATGGAAGACTATCTCAAAGACTTGCTTTTCTAACTCACATTTAGAGGATCTGAATACATTTACAAGCTTTCAAATAGTTTGTCTTAATCCCTCTGTTCTTTCTTTTCCTGACTAAAAATTTATATGGTTGGTTTTTTTACTGCATCCATGTAACACAACACTTTATATATGGCTTTTTTAAAACACATGGCAAAATATTTTTTTCTAAAGGGGAATCTGAAACTCTATGAAAGGAAAAATAGCAAAGAATCATTCCCCTGCACACATACACACACAACCAATGGATTAATTTCAGCAAGAGCGGAGGGAAAACCTGGCAGATGAAGTTTTCCTTCCTCTGAGGCATTTTGGCTAATTTACATCCTCGTTTCAGAGCTAAAGGCTCCCACTGAAAGGCAACCATGTGTTCCTTTTAAACAGGTAGATTTGATTAAAGGCTGGATTTCTGGAGCATGATCCTGCTGCCTCTGTACAATCAGTCCTACCAAGGATAATGAGATTACTCACAGGAGTAAAACACTCCAGAACAGAACCCTGGAGTCTCACCAATTAATAGGAGAATTTTCTTCTTTTTTTCCATCCTCCTCTTTCTTTATTGCCCTTAAAATGCCAGGGGAGCTTCAGAGTTATAGCAATTATTGTTATGGAGAATAGGGCATAAAATGAACTGTTATTGCCTTTAAAAGAGCTGGAATCTCTTTGCCTTTCAAGAGTAGGGCACAAAAATCTGTATGCAAATGAATAAATATAAATGCAAATATAATCTACACCAGGAAAAGCTGTTTTTCCCTGAGCTAAAGAAGCATAACGATAATCAGGCTCCCAACTGTAAACGGCACTCAGTGTTTTGTAAGAGCTGTGGAAAAATGAGGCAAGGGTTTAATCCACTTTCTCCTCTGGTTGGAGGAAATAGGTGTGGCTCCATTTGCAGGTAGCTTATTATTTTTCATGAATATATTAGAGGCATTCTGCATATTTCAAGTGATAGGAAATTTTGCTGTTCCTGCTCAGGAACACTCACAGGAAACAGAGCAACATGGACTGAGGTTTAACTGTGCTGCTCTGCTCAGCTTCGATGGTTTATGAGGACTTGAAGAGGCAGTAAAACATCCTTTGGCAAACAAAGGTTTCCAAGTGGATTGAAGATCAGGCATGCTTTGTTTATCAAGGGATAAACAAGAGTGGAATAAAACAGCAGAATTTCTTCTCAAACAACCCACCTTGCAACATACATTCCATGTGTGAATCCTCCAGGAGATGCCTTCCCCCAGCCCATGTGGGGCAACAGGGATCACATGGCTGAGATCTTGTTGCCAACAGAGCTCCCTGAGGAAATATTTGCATCAATTCACAATTAAACACCAAGAAAAATGGTGACAGAATGAGGAGGGCATAGAATACTTATCTGGGCTGGGGAACACAGGAGAAAACACAGACACTTGAGTGCTGAACAAATGAGAGCCACTTAAGTCCAGCTCAACTGGAGGAAAAGCATTGGTGTTAGGACTTCAATTTTCTATGCTTATGGTTACCATGGCCCAGAGAAACTCTGTTGAAACAAACCCACTCAGTACCACTAATCACTGTGGTTTCAGGACTGGAAGGAAAAGAAATGATGTACAGTGTGCTCTGGTCTTAGTCAGAAGGATTTGGAGCACTTTGGAGGAAACTTGAGGGTGTCAAGAAAGGGGAAGGAAGCATTAAGTGATCCCCAAGTGTGTATTATGTCCCAATATTTAGCTTGATACCTGTGGCAAGTTGGTGGGAATGAAGTCCATTTAATGAAAAGGACAGCAAAGAAAGCAAGAAATGTGATAAATAAAGACAGTAGGCTGTGGGGAAGGAAAAGAACCAAAATTACTCAAAGAATACCTTTTCAAAGGAAAACTTCTTAAAATGCTAAATGAAAAGACCAGTAAAATTCAGATGCAGACAACAATCTGAGAGAAACTAAGAGTTCAGCAAAAGAGACAGGTTTAAATCCTCACAGGATGTGACACAATTTATTGGCAGAATAGAGAAGATGTTAAAAAGTCCCTAGCTAAACAAAAATTAAAGGGCACTATTTTGCTGCAACATTCACAAAAAGACAACAGTGAAACAAACATACATTTTCCACAAGGTGCGAAGGTCAGAGCAGACGGAAAAGAAATCGAAACTGCTAGAGATTCGATTGTGGTGATAGGATTGTTGCCAGCACTGGGAAGAATTACAAACTTCTAAAGAGAATTTGGCAATAAACTAATGAGTAAGGAGACAGCAATGAAAGTAGGACACAATGATGACCTTGACTTCTGTATTAGGGGGCAAGAAAAGCAAGGCACAAGATACTTTTATCTGGTGTAGGATAATGTATCATTGAGACAATAGGTAATGCGGGAAGAAAAGGAAACAATAAACAAAATTAAGAGTCAAGAAGAAAACCCTGGGAAGTTCCTTCAGATTTGATGGAAACTTTAGCAGAGATATATTATCACAGAATCATGGAATAGTCTGGGTTGGAAGGGACGTTAAAGATCACCTAGTTCCAAGCCCCCTGTTGTGGGCAGGGACACCTTCCACTAGACCAGGTTGCTCAGAGCCCCAGTGAATCTGACCTTGGTCACTTCTAGAGAGGGGACATCCACAACTTCTCTCGGCAGCCCCTTTCACCCTCATAGTAAATAATTTCCTTCTAATGTGCAATATAAATTAACCTCTTTTAGTTTAAAACTTTCACCCCTTACCCTGTCACAGGGCCCTGTTAAAAAAGTTTTGTCCATATTTCTTATAGAAAGACAGGAAGGGAAGTTGATGCTGAATGAAGTCAAATACTCCTGATTCCAACTGGCTCTACTGCATCCCAGCTGGAAGGGTGGCAGGGAACCAGGAGGGTGACAGCCAGGAAAAAATCATAGTATCAGTGAGAAGGGTGGTCAGGAAAACCATGCATGGGTGGGAGGCATACCACCGGCCTGGAAATAGCATCTGTAAAAGAAAGGCTGGAGAGGATGCACAATGGAGAAATGTCCAGGGAGCCAAAGTGTCTCAGTATGGATCTCTGCACACATTGATAAGTCTCTTGTGCCCAAAGCAGGTGGAGAACAGTGTATGTCCACAGCAAGGGAGCCAGATGGGACACAACAGGCAGGGTGCTTTGGCAAGGGGAGCCATTTCAAGGCACAGAGGAAACCCTTACAAAAACGCACACATCAGGCAAACAGCTCTTGTGTGAAACTGGACATAAACAGCCTGCACTGAACAGATAATAAATGGGGTCAAGTCCAAGAAGATCATTATCAAGTGCAAGAGAGAAAAAGAGGCCCTAATGTTGTGAATCGTTCTGCCTGGGCAGGCCCCTAATCTTGCTCAAAATGGTACTCATTTCTATGACTCTCATATCTCTGCTGGCATGGGTCAGAAAAAAACACCAGGATGAGCTGAAAGGTGCTTACACACTTCAGTACCTCGTTTTTCCCTGCAGCAGGCCAAGACCCAAAACAAGAAAAGCAGCCTCTCCATGGGCCTTCGTTCAAAAACATGGCCAGCGTAGAGATGAATCATTGGGAATGGAGGAAATCATACTGAAAGCCCCAAAATGATTAGCAGAGTTTTCAACAGCAGTTGGAGAATTACTCACTGGTGATTCACATATTCTATGCTCAGAAGGAGCTGGTGATACCCTCTGATCTCCTGCACAAGAGGCAACTAAATCCTCACCTTGCTTCAGGCTCTTTATCAGTGGCAGGTCTGGAGAATGTAATTAAGGCTGAGTTCTTCAGAGACTGCATCTAAGTGTCTGTCATGTCACCTGGTGGTCTTTCTCCATCTGGTGGGGATGAGGTCAATATATTCACTGGAGCTTTGGAGCTTTCTTTGTTTCATCCTAAACTGACTCTCTGGTTGGTTGAATCACACCCTGGTGCTGACTGGATCCTCATCCAAAAACACCAAGACACAAAGTCCTGAGAAGTGGATATAGATGCATCATAGGCATCAAGAACTGGGCAAGATACATCCCAGGCCAAGAATTCTAAGGTCCAAACCATCCTTACATTTATTATGATTATTAATCTCATTTATTCTGAGTGTGTAAATAAATCACACCAGAAATTAGGTATATTTTTTCTGCCTTCAGCTTCCAATCATTGACTTCTTAATATCATTTTCTACTTAACTGAAGAGCTGTTCACAATTAAATTACTCTGCTATTATACTTTCATTTTCTCTGGATCAACAGAGTTCATTATTGTCTAGATCTGCTATCACTGAAGGCTAGATAATGACATTGGATCAAATCAAATACTTCCATTAACCAGAAAAGAAGGATCTAAAAGAATTTGTGAACCAAATGCCCTATAAATGGGATTTGGTTTGCCACAACTTCATCTTGCCCNAAAAAAAAAAGCAATAGCAACCTGCACAAATTCCCCCAACTCGTTTACTTCCAAAGCAATTATACACATAGGTAAGTGTAGATATTAATAGATGAAATAGAGGTTCCTTTCATGGAGAAGAAATATGTTAGGAGCAAAGAACATGGTAAAGGAATTCCCCCTACTTTTTTGCCATAGTGGGTTTCCTCTTGGATTGCATAGCAAGTGCTCACAAGGTGAAGGCTTTGCCCACAAAAATACACAAACCCAAGTGAAGAGCCATCAGGGTTTTCTTGCTCTCAGTCTCAAAATACAGTTTCTTCCTAACCCACTGCATCTGGATCACAGAAGAAATTCTGAAATCTACCTGTAAAGCCGCCAATCTGTTATTACAAACTACTGAATGTTTGAGTAGAAAATTGCCACGCTGAATGTTATATTCATGCATAACTTATCTGGAAAGGTGCGGCTTTCTTTTTTATTCATGCCTTCTTTTTTCACTAAAACTATTTTTATTCAAAAAATACTTTTTATCTTCTTTTTGTTTCACAAGCAGACCCCCAAGCCTGAGGGCAAAAATAAAAACCAGACAACATATGCTGGCAGAAAAGTGATACATCATATTTTACACTGCTAAAGGATAAAAGGAGCAGCTCAGAAAATACCAGGTTAGATTTGGAGCATCTTCACAGTTTGCTTAATAAAAACTGATGCCTGCTTTGCTGTTTCTCTTCCCTTATTTCAGTTAGCTGGAGTGCAGACCAGCCTCTCTCAGAGCAGGATGCTGTTGTTAGTGATAACTACTGAAATACAGTGTTGGCAAAGACTTCAAGAGACATCCAGCTCAGTTCCTGGCAGGATCAGGAACACCTAAAGCATCTCGGACGAATTCTGATAGCAGATGACTCAAAGGTGTTTTGATACTGCCTGGAGGCTGTGGGAGGTCTGTGCACACACTGACAGCCCAACTCAGACAGCAGGGACTGGGTCACACATGCATTTGGAAAATGCTCTTCCCACCAGCCCTGAGGACTCTGGGAATAGTGTATCAACATTCACAGCCCAAGGGCTTACCTGACCTTCAACAGCTGATCTGCTCCAAGAGCTCAAAAGGAAAGGGAAGCCAACCACAGCTCCCCAGAGGGGTTTTCCAGCATATACAAGGTCCACAGATAGAGAGGAACCCAAGCAACCCTCACGAGCTTTGCAGCCCCAGAGCTGGAGGAAAGCAAGAATGGATTCCTCAGTAATTTCACAGAGGACACCAAGCTGGGTGGGAGTGTTGATCTGCCAGGGGGCAGGAAGACTCTGCAGAGGGATCTGGACAGGCTGGGTTGATGGGCTGAGGCCAATTGTGTGAGATTCAACAAGGCCAAGTGCCAGGTCCTGCCCTTTGGTCACAACAACCCCTGCAGTGATACAGGCTGAGGGCAGGGAGCTGGAAGGTTTCTTTAAAGAAAAAGCTCTGGGGATCTTGATTGACAGTGCCAGAACATGAGCCAGGGTGTGCCCAGGTGGCCAAGGAGGTCAGTGGCACCTGGTCTGTATCAGCAATAGTGTGGCCAGCAGGGCCAGGGCACAGATTGTCCCTCTGTGCTGGGCCCTGGTGAGGCCACACCTCAAATCCTGTGCCCAGTTTTAGGCCCCTCACTGCAGGAAAGACATTGAGGGGCTGCAGTGTGTCCAGAGAAGGGCAGTGGAGCTGGGGAAGGCTCTGGGGAGTGAGTCACATTAGGATTGGCTGAGGGAGATGGAGCTGTGCACTCTGGAGAAAAGGAGGCTCAGGGAGACCTCTACAATTCCTTGAAAGGAGATCACAGCAAGGTGGGGTTTGGTCTCTTCTCCCAGGCAGCAAGAGACAGGACAAGAGGCAATGGCCTCTAGCTGCACATGGGGAGGTTCAGGTCGGTCATGAGGAAGAATTTCTGCACTGGTTAAGTATTGGAATGGGCTGCCCAGGGAATTGGTGGAATCACCACCCATGGAAGTGTTCAACAAATGACTGAATGTGGCACTCAGTGCTCTGGTCTAATTGACATGGTGGTGTTTGGTCAAAGGTTAGACTCAATGATCTTGGAGGTCTTACCTAACCATATTGAATGATTCTATGAATGATTCTGTGAGGGAAGGATGCATGCCTGAGGGTCCACTGGCTGACAGATACTTCTTTTGAGCTCTTTTGAGCTGTTTCCACAGTATTTGCTGTTGCTCCTTTACTGATTGAGGTCCTGGGAGAAACGTGATCATTACAGCACCAAGGCAAGACTCCAGGCCCTTCAAGGCTGTGCCCCAGAGGGCTGAGGAGTCCCCAATGCCACCTTGCTCCTCTCCCTTCTACATAAAATACCTGTTCTCAGGTACACCCAGGATGTCCATGTGATACTATCAGGCAACAGCAGGTTCCAGCCTTTTTTCTAACTTAACATCCCCATCTCCTTATCAACTGGATCTCTAGCAAAAGATACAAAGAACTTCCCAAGCTTTGGGCACTTAATGCATTAAAAACTCAATGCCCTTCAAATTCAAGTTATATGGTAATACTCTCTGCAGACAGACATCTGATGCTTGTAGAAAAGAATGAATAGGTAGGAAACAGTAGCACAGAGGTAAAGACTGGAAATCAAAGTCATCAGGGAAAAAAATAAAAACTACAAAAATTCAGAGACAAAATCTCTATAATAATAATGATAATAATAATAATGATAATCTAGGATGGCTTCATTTCATTATAACATCATCAAAATTGCTCCCAAAGGAAAAAAAATGAAACATACTTTTGCACCTCAGGTCTAGATTGCACCAGCCATATTTAAACAAAACCAAAGCAAATAAATCCGAAAGCTCTTCCCCAATCCCTCTCACAAAAACCCCAAGAAACAAACAAACAAACAAAAAAAGTGCTCAAATCTGACAAAAATAGTTTCTAATTAATGACTATTGACAATTTGGGTGGATTTATATGCACAACAACAGTGAGCTAAGTCTTCCAGTAATTTTTTTATATATCTATAATCATCAGTGTAGCAAGATGAGCTCTTTTTACCTTTGCACATGTCAGTTTTGTTCTCTGGGAAGAGCAAGAGCAATGTCTGACATTCTCCAAAAGCTGCTCTCACCTAGTCTTCTTTCCAGTTCTTTCTCAATACCAAACTGGTCCCTTGAACAGTGAAATTGAGACATTTCTGCAGCAGGATCCCACTAAAGTGCCTTCTAGATACCATATAAATGCCATCTTCCCTGCCCTACTTTCTTTCCAATGATTCAAATGGCCTCTACACAAGCTGTGGCATTCTGTGCATAATTCTTGTCTCTGAAAAATGCTCTTACCCATTTAGAGTTCCTTTTTATCCCAAATACTAGGGTAATTGTTGCCATCACCTCCCTTTAGTCCCCTGTGCAGCTCACCAGCAGAAGTGATGTGGCAGATATGTGAGCATGGAAGCTGGTTTGGGAAGCAGACAGGCACCCAATTTACATGAGAGCTGGCAGAATTACCTTTCTGCTTAGTGATATCTCAAACTTCCTAAGCAACACAGGGCCTTCCTCTGATTAAAATCCAAAGTTATTTTAATTCAGTTATTTGTATTCAGCTATAGCCTTTGTTCTGGGAACACAGCCAAGTGAAGTACTGAATACTTAGTGAGTATAATTAGAAAGGTAAGCAGCTCCAAAAGGAATGAAGTCAACACACACACACACACACACACACAGAGCCATTATACAGGATGCATGAGGAGAATGCTGAAGAGTGGAGGGCAAAGATTTGGACACATACACAAAATAAAACTCCCCACACCCTAAGAGATCTTTCTCTACCAAACTGACATCTCTGTCAAATGAACTCCATTTCCCTGATAATTAGGAGAAATGTTTGTGGAGTGGGTGGGTTGGACTCATGACCTGTTTGCTGAGGCAACAAAAGCTCTTGAAAAAGAACCTTCCTAATATCTGACAGGCTTTGGCCTTCAGCAAACAACATGTTCAAAATAAGCAAATAATGAGCAACCTTCATCGATGAACTGCCAGCACAGAATACCTTCAGATCTCCTGGAGCAGTTCCTGCCTGGCTGTCCTTCCAGCCTTTTCTCATGGCCTCATGTAATCATGTGTCTCTTCTGCTCTTCAGCTTTGTTTCCAGCATTTGAGTCATTGCTGTGTTTAACATTCAGTGCAGCTTCATAAAGAAACCAGCTTATCTCTGTCCAGATTGTTACAGGGATTTACATGGTACCTGGATCATGAGAAAATCAATAAGAATCAAGTACCTAAATATCCTTGAGAATACAGACTGCTGTTCCTCCTCTAATGCCCATCCATCTCCTGTCCCTCCAGTAGAGTAAAAGCACTGCTTTTCTGCTAGTGGTATGACACAGCTTCCCATTCACACACAAAGGTGTCCTCTGAGGAGCAGAGGTTTTGCACTTAACTGGAACAGGCTGCAGTGACTAAAACTGGGAAAAAAATGATCAAAATAACAAGTGGCTGCAATCACTTAATTGCTCCTGGGTGGTTTATGGACATGCATTTGTTCAGATGAGTCTTTTGGAGCAGGTTAGGCTCTGCCTGGGCACATTGTGCCATCCCTAAAACATCAGACTGTCATCCACAGAGCTACCTACCAATTACTAAGAATAATTCAAGTTCAAGCCTGATAGAGAAACTACTGGAAGGTCTGCAAAGATTTCCACTTGCTTAAAATTCTCATTAGTTCCTAACTAGTGTCTGGTTGCCCACTGTAGCGGGGAAGTCAAGCAGCAACTATGCAGGGTGTGTAAAAAGAAGTCCCTCTCCTATGAAAAGTAATGGTTGAAACCTGCAGGATAAAGAGTATAATATGAAGATACTCACAATGCCCTTTCCACCATTTAACATAACAGCAACCCAGGAATACAGACCTCAGGCCCTGTCTGTGCAAGACACACACCCCCATGAACTTCTGCAACCTGCTCAGGACTGCCCTGGTTTCCAGAACAGGGAGAAGCTGTTTCATGGAAACATAAACCACAAACCATCTTCTTCTCCCAGCAGTGAAACATGCATTTCAGAGACAAAAATCTGGACCCAGTCTATGTTCTCATTTGAAGTCTCACATCTGATCTTACAACCAGGAGGCTTCAGCATCCAAGAGAGTAAAGAGGATGAGAGGATGTAATCTGAGGTCAGGCTAAGGTTACTAAATTTTGCCATCCCAACTTTGCCAGATTAGCACTGGCATAGCTGAGCTAACTCCAGAAACATGAAAGAAGCTCCAGTGCTCTTCCTTGCAGAATTTGTTTTGCTGGTGATCAGATGATGGAAACGAGAGGCCTAAATCACAAGGCATAGCAGAGCCTCACCAGGATAAACTGTGTTCCCAGTAGGAGATTTGGTCTGAGTGTTTCAGAGGAATTCAGGTATTGGTTTAACTTGTAATGAGGGTTTATATTCCCTGCCTCAGAGCTCATTCTGCGCTGCTCTTAAACCACTGCCTGTGTCATGGCATCACAATTGCTTTTCTTGTTTGCTTTTACCTCCATCTATAAATAGTTTTTCCCAAACTGAAATTCCCCACTCCAAACCTAGTTTTAGCTTTTATTTTAACTGATTTCCATGACAGACCATTGACTCAGGCCTGGAGTGAAGTATCAAAGTTGGGCCAAAGTCCAACAAGCCCAAGGCTGCCTCATTCAGTGTGGTGACATACCCACAGCTAACTAAGGATCAGATTCAGGAACAACTTCTTCAGCTTCACAAGCATTGATATGGTCAAGCCATTCTGCATTCAGTATTCCTGCCTTTACTTCAGCCTTCCTTTCAAATCCAGTGTTTTCAAAGGAGGGTGTTTTTGACCTCCCTTAGTGCCTAGGGGATGAGTATAACATGTGTGACTGGCACACTCAGGATAAATATTCCCATGTAAGCACATAATCAATATACATATAGCATTTTAGGCCCCACAGAGTCAATTTTCACACTCTGAATTTCTATTTGGCCAGTCTGGACCAGGGGCTAATCTCATAGTCAGTCTCACTGCTGTTATCACATTGTGCCAAAACATTCAAAGTAAAATCAACAAAATATCCAACACTAAGGGAGATTTCATGCACCACTGACTTGGATCAGATATTTTCAATTTCCTTTGGTGTTCATCTGTGTTACAAGAGACTGGAAAATGCAGTTTTGTTATGTCAGTCTTCTGGCTAATATTTTAATCACTTAACCATACCTCTGCCCTTCAATTGGAAGGGGAAGTCTTCACTTCCTGACCTGGTATTTCTGCACATTTCTACTTTCTGCTTCATTTTTATTCCAGAGACGGCTGGTTTTCAGCTGTGGACAAAATTATCTTGAATATATGTCTATAAAGAGATTTGAGGTCTTTGGGCTGATGGTGACAGTGTGCATCACTACCAATGCCCTGACTTAAGTCAGGATTTGACTTTATTACCAGGGTTAAAAGAAAAAAATTACTACAGCACTCAGACAGCATACAAAATTCATGTCCAGATTATACAGAGCAGTACATCTGAACTCTCAGTGCCTTTGCTGTGGCATTACCTCTATTCATTGCCATTCTCTATGAGCTTGTGATCATGTCTTCCTGGTTAATTGCAATTTTTGCTGCAATAAGCATTTTTCTACTTATGAAGATGCTTTTTCTTGAACTAGGGTCAGGTTTTCATCATTTTCAGTAAATAAGTTTTGACCAAAGAGCACAGTTTGTGCTGGCTTCCTTATGTGGCCAACATTTCCCTGATGAAAAGCACGTCACGAAGATGCAGCTCCCAATAACTTGTTCACAGTTTTGGCCCTGTCTGTGTTGCCAACAAAGTATGTTTTTCACACAGGGATTAATTAAGGCCCATTAGTCATCTCCTGAAAGCTAACAACAGGGCGATACTGTGCTAACACAATAGGTCTTCTCAACTGCTTGGCAGTGCTGTACTTAAAACTGTGACTGACCTGAACCTTGCTTCCTATGGGACCCCGTGGGCTCTTGCTGCACATTTCATTTCTGCTTCAGAAAAGCCCCTTTTCTGAGCAATGAAGATGCAACCATAACTTTTAATGTTTTGTTGTTTTTTTTTTTTTCCAGTAAGTGGGTGTGAAGGTGACAGAACATGAGTGTTCAATGCAGGCACCACAGCATTCTACAGCATTAGTTTTATATGTGATTCTAGGTGGTGTTAGGGCACTAATCCAAGCAGAGATGATGCAGCAGCCCCACTGGCAGGCAGACAGGTTCTGGTCTGAGCCATTGTGATTGCTCCATCTCAAACCCAGCTCTGGTTTTGCCTTTAGTTAAAAACTGCTGGTGAAAACCCATAAAGCTGGAGTATAATAACTTCTACTACACTTTCAGCAAGGCAACCTTAATAAATAAAAGCACATCAGAAGCATTTTCTCCTTGCTGGGAGGAATGACCAGAGAAAAACTGAGACTGCTGCTTGGCTACCTCTGAAATCTAGATGCCATCAGGATTCAGGATGCTGATGCTTAATTTGACACTGAGCACTCTGTTCTATCAGAGTTTGTGTGTGGGTAAGTAGGTGCATACAAACCAGCTTCACCAGGAAGCCTAAAACTTCTGACTGTGGTGGTTTGTTAAATGTCACTAAAATTGAAATGCTGAATTTTGGGGAAAATCCAGTGGCTGTCAGGACCTTCAGCACACACTGTCTCCTGTCCAGAAGTTACACAAAGCAAAGGGGAAGTAATTTCTTTATGACAGTGCTCTTCCTGAAGGGTAGGAAAGAAAAGCAAGTACATGAATAGGAAAAGGCACCCAGTGCAGACTGTCCAAAAGAAGGAAGGGCTGCAAAGTGGAAAAGTCCCCAGTCATAAAAAACCAGACTTTAATTTGTGAAAGAACAGTACTCAGCACCTAGGGAAGTTTGAGGTAGAGATGAGCCCGATGACTCAGTTACTTAGTGGAAGATGGACTGTGAGACC
Source organism: Chaetops frenatus (assembly GCA_013400775.1). Classification (NCBI taxonomy): domain Eukaryota; kingdom Metazoa; phylum Chordata; class Aves; order Passeriformes; family Picathartidae; genus Chaetops; species Chaetops frenatus. Next base: position 188,081 of record VZTR01029164.1, on the reverse strand, counting down.
AGACAGAAAGAAAAAAGTCTGCACAGTAAAAAGAGATGCTTTGTGATCAGATTCCAAACATAGGAAAGGAGGAAAAAAATGAAATAAATATGTACAGAACATTAACAAATGTGAAGAGTTCATGCTAATTTTTTCATAGTCTGTGGGAAATAAATCCCAGAGCTTGATGCAAGACCATTTTATTTTTCAAAGTTTCTTCAAAGGGCTGGCTTCATTATCCATTGCCATCTTAGGTGCTTCTTCAAGTATTAACTATTGGATGGAGACCTGAGGAATGAAGCACAGAAGTTTGCATGTAGGCAAGAATGAAATAGCATAGGAAAGAGACAAAACAACTGCTTTAAAGAAATTAAGAGCAAACCCAGTGATCTAAAAGAGGAAAGGCCCTGGCTTTAGCTCGCTGAAATGTGTGTTTCTAGCCTCAGCCTCCAGCTTCCTCTAAAAAAAGCAAATAAAATTCTGTGGATTTTTCAAAAGTGCCTGTTTGTCTTAGAAAGACCCCTTGGAAGCTGAGCAATGACTTGCCCTGTCAAATCTGTAACACTCAGTAGCTTATAAATATGCAAAACAAGTGTAACAAAGGCATGGTGCTCTGTTGCTGTCTGAAAACTCAGCTGTACTCAAGGGCTATTCAGTCTGCATTCATTGCTTCTGCAGGAATAATCCATTTGTGGGATGTTTTCCATGTTCATGGTAACCTCTGAGAAGCTCAAAATGAATTGCCATCGAGCGGAGGTGGCTTCTGAGGAAGGTTTGCCAGTTTAGCTGTAATCATATAAGCAGAACAGAATCATTGACCCTCCAAGAATCAATACAGCTATGCTAGTGCAAAAATATTAACAATAGTTGTCTTTAAACCATGTCTGCAATACAGACTTGAGAAAGCATCAGTCATGGAAGTGCCAGGCTGTGATGTGTGACAGGCATTGAGTACCCAGCCCAGGATTTCCAAATGCCTCTGCCTTAGCCCAAGCAGGGTATTCCATTTAGCCACACAGGTGAAAGAGGAGTTTTGCCTGTGTAACCACAACCCCATTTTTCCATGCCAGAAATATGTTCATTGGAGAAAACTGACATTATTTGGGTGTAAACATTGTTTTTTACCAGTATAGGTCTCATTTGGGCTAGTAAAAATCTTCAAGATACAACACTGAAGAAGCAAGTCCTTTTAGATTTCCCATGTGCAGGGTAATGGCTTGTGTCTTCAGCTCCCTCCTTGCACCCTCTCAGGTCACCTAGACTGAGTACCAAGGAGGGCATCCCTCAAAACACCTGCTGATACTCTACTGGCACTTCTGCATGAAGTAGTGTTCACCAGGGTAGATGGAACAGCCTCAACTCTGTGTCTAGATTAACACAGCTGATTTTATAAGAAATAATTTTGTCTGAGAGGTCAATACCAGCATGAAAATATGGCAAATACCTCAGAAAAGAAACCTTCTATAGACACAGCTGATATGGAATGATATCTGCCCAATCATCACCAGGTTTTCCTCTCTCTTTTCACATAAGACCCATACATTATCATTGCTGGCATTTTACCCTCCTTTCACAAGAATATGAGGTCTGTGTAATACTCTGAGTAAGACTGGGTGTACCTGTATTATAATCCTTTCCAGCAATAATTTTAAACCCATTATCAAGTTTAAAAATTATTAAATACAATGACAGTGAAGTTAAAGACTCAAAGATAAAAAAGCTTTGCAAATAGGAGGATGAGGAAGAGAAAAATACCATAGCAAAAACACCTCCTGTATTCTCTCTTGCTTTGGGGACCATCACCCAAGAGTCAGAAGAGTCAGAAAAATTTGAAGGCATCCAAGTGGAGCACTAGGATGGAGGAGGTACTGAAGCTCATAATGAGCAAGGAGAGACTGGAATGGCTGGCTTTGTTCAACCAGGAAAGGAGAAAACTATGGGCAGGGGGATCAGGTTTCTTTCTTTTTACTGCCTGATGGAAGGAAAATGGGGGAAATGGAGACAGCCACTTCTGAAAGATGCACAGTGAAAGGACAAGATGAAACAATCACCACCTATGTTGGAGGCTATTCCAGCTGGACAGAAGAAAATTGTTTAGCCTTCAGACGAGTTTAGAGCAGGAACAAGACCCCTGAGAGGGTGGGCATTGTCCAACCTTGGAGATTTCCAAACCTTGCTGAATGAGACCCCAAGAATTCTGATCTACCTGCAGAGTCAGACCTTCCCTGACCCTGATGCTGGATTAGACACCTCAAGGAGACCCTTCCTGCTTAAATCATAGTACGTGATTCATCTATCATTAGACACCAGAGACACCACATAAAAATTCAACCTCAAGATACAAATCTATAGGAAATGAAACTTCCTTGGCTTTGCTGCTCATGGAACTATCTGAGCTTTTTAGTGGTGGTTTGCCTTTATTAAGAGGAAGTTGTATTAAAGCAGCAGTGTGGAAAATAAAGAATGGAAATATGCACTAGCTTTCACTTTACTAGGCACAAAAAGAAAATGCAACTTTAATCATGTGAAAATCTGCTGCTTAAAAGATGAAAGTAATTTGTGCAGCTTTGAGTCCCAGAGGCAAGTAAGCCTATGGAAAGTTAGAGGTGTGAGCTTTTATTTCCAGTGCAGGAAAGGAAACACGGTAACAGAAGGTTAGCAGGCATCACCAGTGCTCTATACCCAGGTTTTTCTCTCTGTCTCATCAGATGTGCCCATTGTCTGAGTTTCACCTATGACATCAGTGCCCTTAGCTTTGGGTGATCTGAGATGGGATCCTGGCTTTGGATGAACTATATGATGCTGCTTTTCCCCAGGAAAAGGTTGCTGAACAGAAACAGTAAATACAACCCCTGACTTTACTCTTCCCCAGGAAGGTAGAACTCCACATACAAGTAGGATATCAGGCCCTGACCCATGAGGGCAGAGAACAGAAATGGGGCAACTCCACAGCCCTCTCTTGGCACTGACAGGGGAACAGAATTACATTCAGCACCTCATGGGCTCTCATGGAGTACCTAAAACCTCAGGGATAAAGCCCTGAGCATCCCAATCTCAGCACTGCCCCTGCCTTGAGGAAGTCTGGACCTGAGATCTCCTGAGATCCCTTCCAACACAATTCATCTTATGACCATGCAAATATTTACTCAAGAGCTTTAACAATCAACTGATACCAATTTAGTTGTCTTGCACATCTCCATTCACCAGCCCCAGAGGAAAAGATAAGTAAATATTTCAACCAAGTGTGGTTTTGAGGTGGTGGTGGAGTTTTTTTATAACCAGGGAAAATATAAACTGAGGTTGGCAACTCCTTTTTTCACAAGTTTCTATCTAAACCACTGAATTGCTCTAGTTTAAAAAGTTACACCCTACACTCTGGAACCATTACACTTAGAGTTTTTTGGTTTTGTGGGTTTTTTTGGAAAAAAAAATCATCTTTAGACAGGATTTTCAACAGCCTTTAATTATTTTTAATTGTGAATGATTCAAAATTGCCTTGTTCCATTTGTTTGTTCCTAACAAGATGTTTTAGCTCTCTCCCAAACTTTGTTTATGTAAAGACAAGGACTCCAGTCTTGATTGTTCAAGGTGTGTGTTGGGGCTGCTCATTAGCTCAGCAAAAGTATATTTTAATATAGTTTTGTCACTGTAAAACAAAAGTTGATTGCAGACTTTGAAAGAGCAGCCAAACCAAGCAGTGGTTCCTCCTGTACCCTGAGAGGCTTTCCTCTGTCTCCTGACCTTTTCCAGCTCTCCATGGCTCCTTCTCTCCACCTTGGCTCTCACACCAGAGCACTGCTCCTGGGGCTCTGTGTCTTCCCACTTTTCTGACACTGCTTCCCTTGGTAATTTATCTGGAGCAACCAAATGGTCCCAGGAAACCTCTTGGTGGGGAAAAGGAGGCTGTTGCTACTGCACACCATGCCCCAGCTCCTGCACTAACAGCAGGTCCACTCATGATGGGCCTGCTATTCCTCTGGGAGGGATCAAACCCCGACATACTCCCAGGGGGATGGCTAAGTAGGGATGATGGGACCACTCATGGACAAGCCCACTAGGACATTGTATGTACCTGCAGCACTTCTACAACATCCCCAGAAGAAGCAGAGTCTGTCAGCCTGGGAGAGGTCCCTAGAACAGGAAGACCAAAGAAAGTCAGTGACTGGAACTTGTTCAAAGAAAGTCCCTCACGTCAGTTCTCATGCACTGAGTGAGATGTTTACATTAGGTGAGACACTGACCATAGCTATGCAGCTTGGAAGGGACAACTCCTAGGCAAGACATCTGACTCCTTAAAATTTTGCTGAAATAGCCACACGTTGAAACCCAGTCAGCCGGTGTGCCTTTCCACCTAGAAAATAAACGTGAGCAATCTTATATAATTATAATAATTAACATTTGTAGCATGATTATGCTTTGATGCAAACCATTTTATGTGGCTTTTTATCATTGTTCTTTAATTAAAAAGATCTCCAGCTATTGAGATCAGCACAAGTGTGTCACACCCAAATGAGTGAGAAAGCAACTTTACCCTAGATCCTAAAAATAAAGGTTATTCAGAATTTGGATACTCCTGAATCTGGCAGTGGTTGTAGCTGGGGTTTGGTTTGCACTTGTGCCTTTAGGTACCAGCCCATGCTTAGTGGATAAGGAAAAGAAACACAGCCAGTAAGTTTCCTGAAGCCACAGCTGGAGCTGGGATCTCCTATGCTGGGTCTCAGTGCTCTGCCAGATCCAACAAACTTTGCACCTTCCTACTGTAAAAGTTGAAGATGTGAAAAACAGACTATGAGACAAGCCAGAATTCCTTTTGTTTCCCCTTAACCTTTTTAACAAAGAGAATTCATTAAAGGAATTTGGTGTATTCCAAAATGTATGGATTTTACACCAGCTTGTGAAGTACAGTCATGGAACTGCAACATATAACAAGTGTTTGAAGGTACTTAACATTCATTCCATCTTTGTTCTTATTTAATTAGTAAACATCTTCAAAGGGAACTGCCTGACTGCTCAGGCAAAAGGCACAAGCAGTCCAGCGCTGCAACAGGCAAATAAATGTTTAAAGGAAGATACTTGGAACATACAAGAGGCTGGGGTTTTTTCATGCAAAAAGGAGAATCAAAACCTTTCTGTGACTCACAGCCTTAAAGACAAGGCAAAGCTGTTCCTGTTCTGAAGGCTGCTGTGGCACCAGGGCATTTTTTTTACAAAGAACCGTGTCTATATGCAGATTTGTGCCAAAATGCACTTGACATTTGCAACTACATTAGCTACATCAATACTCTTTTCCATGTAAACAGGTTTTTTTGTTCCTGGTTATCCTAACAATCTCAGAGATATTGACCTGTTGGAAAATACTGCCCACCGACTCACAGTGAGCTGTTTTCAGGCTTCTGCAGAGTATTTCTGTGCACATCTCAGCATTGAGCTGGCTGCGGAAAGGACTGGAGAAAGCCTTGGTTGTGTAAACCAGAGATCTCTTGAAACCAAAAGGCTTCTATCTAGACAGGAATAGCTCTGACAGGCAGACAGGGTCAAGCTTTGATCTTTACAGTTAAGTAACAGTCTGCTCCCTTTCACAGTGCCTCAGTGTCCTGAGAAGTCTGTTTTGCAGGTTTGGTGACCAGGTCCCTGATGCTCATGGAGACAGGTGGAGGTCAGGCACATAGGCACCCCTGTGGCCCCTGCTGGTGGCCTTTCCTGGCAGAGCCAGGCAGTTCATGTCCTGCTCTGAGCTGCTGTGGGACACTGGAGAAGAAGCTGTTGTGGGGCTGGGATGGAAGCTGGGCTATGAATAGGAGGGGTGGAAAGGCAGGTGTCTACTCCCATCATGGTTCTGACAGGACTAGAAAAGAACTGGGTGACAATTTGTTGAGCGATGCCAGAAATCCTCAGCAGAGGTCTTTCCATCACCACACCAAAGGAGATCAAAGGCCAAAGAATCATGGGCAAAATGAGTAAAAAGCCTCTCCACTGAATGCTATAGCTCAAGAATATATATGAAGAAAAAATCCTGGAGAGAAAAAGGAGGGCTGTTATTATGTCATCTGACTGTCATGTTAATTCAGTTCTGAATGACCACAATTTTTCTCTAGGCTTTTGAAACCTTTCAGTGCAGTTTGAATTCACTCTGCAACTCATGTTCTATAATCCTTCCTCTTTGCCACCTGTCAATCACCTGCAGTTTCAATGCGAATTCTTTTTGGCGAAGGCATTTTTATGGCACAGAAAAGTTCAGACTGGCACCACAGAGTTACTTCTTCATGCTGGAAAATCTGTAGACCCTTGAAACACCATTTTAAAAATCAGTGAATTTGTAAATCCTGTAAAAAGAATATTTAAGCACTCACAAGGCATTTTAGGATTCTTAGACAGTGATGACTTAAAAATTAATCACTGCTGATTAAGGGAATTTTATGAGGCAAAATAATGGAGGAATAAATATCCAAAGATTCTTTACTTTAAAATTATTATCATGCAGCCTTATTTTGTAATCATGAATCATAAAACTTGGCGCTTATACATAAAACACATAACCCATATAGAATTTGAGAGTAGGACTTATGTCTGTGATTAAATAACACGAGCAAATCTAGTCAGGAGATTGTCTTAATATGAAAAGCCACAAGTAGTTGTAGGGGATTTTCCAATACCTTCTCTCCTGAGATTGACCCATAGCAAAATTACAAATTTCAAANTTTTTTTTTTTTTTCTTTTTGTAGGCTTTGTTTTTTTAATGGAACTTTCCCATGATTAAAGGAAAAACAGAACTGTTGCAAAAGTTTCCATAGGAAGTACTTATCACTTCCCAAACAGCTCTCATCTTCTTTCTCTTGATTCATACTTTAGATTGAAGCTGTCTAAACCTTGAGTCCCAAAATGGTGCTTAAGCACCGTGAAAATAAGGGAATAATAAAATGATGCTTGGTGGACTATATATAACACTATGTGACTTATGGGCTAATACCTGTCCTGTTATTACTTCTCTGCTACTGTTAAGCAGATGACCTCAGGACCACAGGGAATTCACTAAAATAATCCTTTCCTCTCCAAGAGTTAAAACCCCACTTCTCGAACACACGAACCAGAAATGAAATGAACTTTTGCAGCCTTCTCTTTGCCATAAAAGGACTCCTCTCTCGGCAGCCACCAGAGTCCATTAGCTGGGAAAGCAGGCAGGTGTAAAAGAAGTTCATGTTTAACCTCACTGGGTTTGAAAGCCAGCACTGAAGTTTATCAGCTCACAAGCCCGTGAAGGGAGGAAAGGCAGAGAATGGGATTTAGTCAAAGACTTACTCAGAGTTAACACAGGCCACTGGCGCTAATAAACAAACATTGCCAGACATCAAAAGGAAGTAAGTAAATCTGGGAAGGTTTAGTCCAAACAATGGAAGGGCAAGCTAAGCCTGTTGCAGGGTGGGCAGTGGAGCAGGTGACTTAGAGATGTTAACCCTTGCCTGGGCCACAGAGGCATCACAAAGAAAGGATTGAACCCCAAATTTGTTCTAGAGAAGCAAGAAATTTTTACCCCCAAAGTCAGAAAAACCATACATTTTGAATCTCAAATTTCTTTGGTTCTCCACCTTAAATTAAACACATCATGTAAGCTTGGGAGTCAGCCCAGTGCAAAGATTAATGAACCAAACCTGATTTCAAGAACTGAAATCTGTCAGTTTTCACACAGTGCCCAGGCAATCAGTGGGTGATGGCCTTACAGCAGAGGCCATGGCTGCTTGGAACACCAGAGCATGGAGTTTTCTGTATTTGGGAGACAATCTCCACCGCAACCAAGCAGGGCAACTGCAGCACATGGAGCATGGTGATGGGAAAGCTGTGAAGATGTAGCAGCACTGCCTTTTGCAAGAATGTCCCTGAGGTCTTTAGCAGCTTTTTGAGGAGCACACTGTTCCCACATCTTCCTTGTTTAAAGACATCTCCTCACCTTAGGCCTCTGCCCTAGGTAGGGTTGATTGACTACAACCAAATTGAGTACTTAACACCCAACTCAGCAGCGGGGCAAGTGTCACTCACTCATCTGAGGCTTCCCGACCTGTGTAACTCCATCTTTTTTCTTCTTCCAATTTGAAATATCAGTTCTGCTCTGCCCATAACACAGCTCCAACAATACTCTAATCTGAAAAAGACTCTTCCTGAATGGAGAGGCTTTGAGGATGCAGCCAGAAGCTGGAAGAAAGTAAATCTCTTCAGGTGACAGGGCTGGGTGTTTTGTGAGTCCCAAAACTGTGGGTGGCCATCCATGCTCAGAAGGGTTATCTGAACCAGCTCAGATGGGCTCCACCAGGCTCAGCCAAGGGTCTCCTTCCAAGCCCAAGGAGCAGGAGGTGCCACCTTGCACTGGATGCCCTAAGACTGCCCTTCTTTCTGCAGAGCCACACCTTCTCCTGAGCACTTGGGAAAGCTGGGTCATGTTTGCTCTCACTGAGACACAATCTCATTTTTTGGAGGCTGAGGTAGAACCAGAGGCACTGTGGTGAGTAGAGCATTGCTTGCAGAGGTCAGAGCCCACCCCTCTGGGCTCATCAGGGGCAGATTCCTCATGGGCTCCTGCTGTGCATCTCCCAAAGGTTTTTGTGTCACCTGGTTCCTGAAAGAACCACATGGTGACAACTATAAGGAATGGAAAGTTGCTCCTCAGATCTGTACCTCAAATGGGAAGATAAAGGGATGAACAGGAGGCATTACACAACTTCCTTCCCTTCTGCTCAGATAGAGTAAAGAAAAGGGAAAATCCACAGCTCCTTCCTAGCAGCTGGATGTCTTTGATGCATGCTTGCCCTCCTGAAGGGTGTTCCTCTGGTTGGAAGCATAGGCACTGCCTCCAACAGGCTGCCTGCAACTTATCCCTCAGGAAGGGGCAAGTGTGTGAAAGAGAGACCAGAGAAGAGAGACTGAAGGATGCAGGGAACACAGAGGCCCCAAGCAGGACAAACAGGTGTTATCAGGCAGGTTTTGCTGATCACCACAGCATTGTATCTGCAGGGCTTAGGGCTCCTCCCATGTTGCTCCCCCTGCCATTTCACAGCAAGGACAGCCAAGACAGAAGTGTCTTGCTCCAAAGGCAGGTGATACATTCAAAAAGAACAACGTCAAAAAAAGGGCCCTCGTAGAAACCACAATCAACATAGAGGTTTAAATAACATCATGCATAATACACTGCCAACTTCCACCTCCAAGAGAGGGAGAGATGGCTGAAAAGGAATGTGAACAGAGCCAAAAAGAAAGCAAGGCTTTTTCCAAAAGGCAAAGGCTAGCAAATCTGTAAGGGCTTCCAATCTGCTGTAGCACAGGTTGTTTGAAGGCTGGGGTGAAAAATAGCAAGCCAAAAAGGCCCCAGAGCCTGAGGATTATTAACTTTTTTTCTCTTCTTCTTTTTCTTGTTATTTCTGCTTAGTCAAGGCTCATTTTGGCACCTCACGAACTCACATCTGTCGCTGGGAGCGCAGGCACAGACCACCCAGCACAAAGCAACCAGTGAGTGCTGAGCCACAGCTCCAGGTGGTTCCAGCCTCACTTCCTTCCCACCCTCCCTGCCTCCCAGCTCCCTTTCCATCAGCCAGGATGTCTTGTCAGGTGCCGTGTCACCTCAGATCTCTTTCAGATCACGGTGTGCTGCCTTCCTTTGTCAAGCAAGGTAACGCAACGACAGGATGATGTGCAACGGGTCCATGTTTCTTTTATTAGGATCGTGTACCTGCTGTCACTTTGGATAAGGACTATCTATTTCAAGTGGTTTCCTGCAAAGTCAACAAGGCTGAGTTTCTCTGAGAGGTCATAAGAATTATCTGGAACTTCCAAGTGTGTCTATTCAGACCTGCATCCTCTATCACAGCACGGCCAGCTTTGTTACTTCAAGATCCCATCAGGTACATAAGCCCTAAAGCAGCCACCAGAAGCCCAAAGAGCATATGCACATATTTAACTTTGAGCTAAAGAATTCCTCTAGACATCAGTTTTATTACCCTTGTGCTTAAAGCTAGGCACATGTCTTTTGTGGATCCTAACAGCATCAATAATTTACATTGTGGAAGCAGCTAGAGGCCCCATTTATGTTGAGATTGTTGTACAAACAAAATAATTGACAGTCTCTGCCCTAAAAATCTTTCAGACTGGAAAGTGAATCTGCAATTCCCTTTGTAGCCTGCTCTTCCCAGATTTATTTTTCTCTCATATTTAATCCAACTTAAACACTTCCGTGCAGCAACATCAGCATGTTATTTTTAAATTCAGCTTTTACTGACTAATGAGAAGAAGTGACCCTCATCTTTATTGTTGGAAAGAGGAGAGGCAGCTGGGCTCAAATGCTGAAAGATTTACTGTAGAGAAACCGGTAATGTGGAGGCACAAACTGAGATATGAGCCATGAATTAAGACGCTTCTGAAATATTTTTGTGAGCTTTCAGCACTACCACAGGCTTCTTGTCAGATCAGCTGTTTGCCAGCCAAGACAATAAAAATGCAACCTTCAGATTAATTCTTCCCCAAGAATTTGGGCTTAAACCACACAGGATACTTTGCTGACTGTATTTGGCTATATAGGAATTTGAATCAGCCTTCTGCAAAGTGAAACAGATGCAAAAGCAACCTAATAACCAGAACAAAGCAGCTGGGTCTCCATTTTCCCATTTATATGGTCTCATGCTGTTCTATTTGCTGTCTCTTTGCAGATCTAATCCCATACAGAGCAGGGTCCTGGAGACAGAGCATCTCTGATGATCAGGTGTCTCGCTGCAGAGTCTGAGTGTTTATGTGTGTAATTGTCATGAGGTGTCCTTGTTCTCTTCCCGTCAGGGAAGCACCCCTCCTCTGCAAAAATACTGATTCTCATTTTCCACAACTGCTGTGGTCTCGGCTCTGGACTGTCACTTGTCCAATTCTATAACATGAAGACCTAAACTGCATCCTGTGGCCCAGTCACTGCTGAGGAAAGTGGAAAATTGAATGTCTGGGTAGTTTTTATTTAGTTTTTGAAGTACACCCCACACTATCTGTAGTACATTAGAGCACGTTCCTTTAGCACAATGTTGCCCCACTGACTCATAGTCAATTTATCATCCTCTAAAATCCCCCAATCCTATTTCATGATAGGAAAATGCTGGTTAGAAAACACCAAGTTTCCTCTTTTTCAGGAGACTGACAGAACTATTTAAGGGTTTTTACAGTAGCCGTTTTTTTAATCACATCCTTAGTGTGTGCAAAGTTGACCACATTCAATATTCTTCTTAATTAAATCTCTGTAGCTGTCATATAATAAAAGCTGAAAGCGAGCCAAGATAAAACAATAAATAAACATTTTTATTAGATTTCAAGTTTTCTGTAGAAAAGGACTGGAGTACCCACACCTTTGTTACCGGTTCCCAATCATTGCCCTGTGTCTCCCAGGCAGACACAGATGCCATCTCTGAAAGGGAACACCCCACTCAGCACAAGGAGATGAGAAGAAGCTCTCGTTGTGGTTATTATTTATAAGCATTTCAGTAGTATCCAGAGGCTCCAGCCAGGGCCTTCAAAAGCAAGACACAAGTCACCTGTAACATCTCTGCTGAGCCTCAGAGGGTCAGGTTTAGCTTCCAAAGGTCCCTGCTGAAGAGCAGCAGTAAAATCAACACCAGTCCCGGCCCAGATGCCTAGAACAGGTGAGATTGCCTCTGACACAGGCAATATTCATTTTATAAAGTACCAAATTAAAGACATGATACCCTTTCTTTAGGGAAAGGAGGGGAACAAGAAGCCTCACTCCCTATTGCACTACCTTCTATCCCTCAAACTGGCCACCCACCCCATATAGTTGCCCTCATCGAAATTTTTTCAGGCCAAGCAGAAGCTGAGTTTGCAGCTTTCTCAGCTTGCCCTCTTCCAGTGAAGGCTCCTGACTGCACTTGAAAAGCCCCATCTGATCCAAGAACCAGAACCACTCTGTGCACTTGACCAACCTGGCACCAAGAGGCACAGTTCAGGTGGAGAACAGCTGGAGTTCTAGAGATTGCCATTTCCAGCTCAGCAGCTGCTCCCATCCACCTGAGTGACTGACTGGTGGCAGCTCTCCCTTTTTCCAGACACAGCTGGCCAGGAGCTCTCACACGCTCTCCTCTTCAGCGATGCTTTGCTCCAGAGCTGGGGTACCATGGCACCGTGGCCATGCACAAGCCCTGACATGCAGGAGGCACCATGGAGCTTGCTCCTTGGGGTCTCCAGGCTCTCCCTGTGCTTCTCCTGTTCCTCCATGAAGCCACCATGCCCTTGTGCTCTTCCATCCCTTTGGGACTTCTGAAAATCAGCTGCTCTTTTAATTTAGCCCTCAGTCCAGTAGGCCAGAAATAAGCAATACTTCTTCCATAAAAGACTGTTGCATAGAAGACTGTTCCTCAGTCGTAAGGGTGGTAATAATAATAATAACAACAACAACAATAATAATAAACAAAGCTAAAGCTAAAGCTAAACCAAAACAAAAAGCCCTTCAAAATGCAACAAAAATTCCAAAAGAAAAATCCACATTCATTGCTGATTCTGGGGCAAGGATTTGCAGCCCATTTCCTTAGTTCCCATAGATATTTGACAGTACTGATTTAGACTTTTGGTCCATTTCACCTTGTTGGTATATATTAAATGGCAAGATCTGACTAGCTTTTTAGGTCTTATATTACAGCAAGGATTGGTTCAAATGGGAGCATAAGAAGTTGATCCTGTGGAATTTGTCTGTGGAGCAGAGGAAGCAAGCTGCACAAAAAAGATTTCTTTCTCTTTTATATTTTCTATTGGATTGTATTTAATAGAAAATACTAGAAATCATACTATATTCAGGAGCAAATCCTTGCTTTGTTATCTCTTCCTTTGGGATGAGCAACCCTCTGACACATCTGTTTCAAGCAGAGGATTGGGGTGCTACACTGAAATGATTTGATTTCTACCTTCCTGAGATCAGTCTTCTAAGAAGTCAAACATATGCCTCTGATTTACTAAAGAGGTGCAAGCAATGGAGAAGATCCAAAGCCAGCCAACAGCATTAGAAAGACTTCCCTCAAACTGACTGGGGTCTGGATCAGACTCAAAGACAGTTGGTCTGAACAAAAAGAAAAGAAGAGCAGAATTTGAGTATTCCCTAAGTGTCAGAGACATAAGCAAGGCTGCATGTAATGGAAATAAGGAAAGGCTGACTGATAGAGATAGTGCAGCAGTTTCCTTACAAGCTTTTCTTTGTTCCTATGATTTAGGACAAGCCAATTTCTGACAGATTAGCCAAGGACCCATTTTCCTTTCAGGAGAAGCTGTGGTGAGCATCAGTAAAGGCTGAATATACCACAGTGCAGAACAACTCTGCTGCTTGAGGTAACAGCCTTCAGCAAGGAGCCTGAGCCAGCTGGTCTGAACAGGGGCAGGCACACAGGCAGCACTGCCAGACACGCAGCTGTATTTGCAGTACACAGGCACCTGCAGCACCAGACAAGGGGTACAACGAAATTTCTCTCACCCAAATGCTGATCAAAGAGCACTGAGATATTCCAGGCCAAGGTAATGATAATCCAGCAATGTGATACCACTGTTGGTACAGAAGCCCTAACCCCAAAACAATCCAAAGGTGACAACTAGCAATAGAACGTTGGGAAATGACCCAAAGTTGCACTAAAGGAGGGTCAGGTTGGATATTAGGAATAATTTCTTTACTGAAAAAGTCATCAAGGATTGGAACAGGCTCCCCAGGGAAGTGGTGGAGTAACCATCCCTGTGTAGACATGGAACATTGCGATATGATTTACAGAGAATGGTGGTATTCTGTCAAAGGTTGGACTTGATGACCTTAGGAGTCTTCTCCAACCTTAATGATGCTACAATTCTATGATTACTGATGGTGCTCCACAGACCACCAGGTACAGACCCCTAAAAAATTCCATAGCTCTTACAGAAACATGAATATAAAGTTATGATAAAATTCAGGGGTTTTTATAATTTTGTGCTGCCTACATACATCTTCCCCATTGAAGTCCCCTACAAAAAAACAAGACATTCCTCATCCTTGGTGGTGGTTGCATATGTGTAGAAGGAAAGCATGAACCAATTACTGTTTATAAAATGTTTTTGATTCCTAAAAGACTGTAACTCCCTCTATAAACACACCACATGACTTAAATTTTCTGTTGGACTCCAATGATGGATGAATTTTCAGGCCAGAAGTGCCATTTTGATTCAACTAAGTCAAAACTGGGCACAAGAGAGACCAGAGAATTTCCTGCAGCACGTCTCGTAATCAGATTAAAACCTGTGGTTTCATCTTAAAATCATAGAATTCTTTAGGGTGGAAAAGACCTCTAAGATCATTGAGTCCAATCCTTAACTCAGCACTGCCAAGTCCACCAATAAACCATGTCCCTAAAATGCAACATCTACATGTCTTTTTAATTCTCTAGGGATTGTGACTCCACCAATTTCCTGGACAGCCTGTTCTAATGCCTGAACACCTTTTCAGTGAATAAATTAATCAATTATTCCTAATATCCAATTTAAACCTCCTCTGGTACAATATGGGGCCATTTTCTCTTGTCCTATTGCTTGTTATTTGGGAGAAGAAACCGACCCCCACCTGGCTACAGACTCCTTTCAGGGAGTTGTAGAAAGTGATAAGGTTCCCCCTGAGTCTCCTCTTCTCCAGGCTAAACATGCCCAGCTCCCTCAGCTGCTCCTCATCAGACTTATGCTCCTTCCCCATCTCCTTCTCTGGACACACTGCAGCCCCTCAATGTCTTTCCTGCAGTGAGGGGCCTAAAACTGGGCACAGGATTTGAGGTGTGGCCTCACCAGGGCCCAGCACAGAGGGACAATCTGTGCCCTGGCCCTGCTGGCCACACTATTGCTGATACAGACCAGGTGCCACTGACCTCCTTGGCCACCTGGGCACACCCTGGCTCATGTTCAGCCACTACTGATCAGAGGCTCTTTTGCTCTGGGCAGCTTTGCAGCCCCCTGCCCCCAGCCCGTGTCACTGCAGGGGTTGTTGTGACCTGAGAGCAGGACCTGGCACTTGGCCTTTTTGAACCCATCAGCCCAGACTGTTCAGATCCCTCTGCAGAGCAACCCTTTGGCAGATCAACAGTCCTGCACAGCTTAATGTTGTCCCCAAACTTACTGGGTGCCCTCGATCCCCTCATCAATATCACTGATAAAGAGATGAAGCAGGACTGGCCCCAGTTCTCAGCCCTGGGGAACACCACTGGTGTCTGGATGCCAGCTGAATTTAACTGAATTTGCTTGTGGCAACCGAGGTACCTAACAAAAAAGGAGTGTTTGTTTTTTCCCCAGAGAAAGAAGAGCTGATACCTGAAAGAGTTTTAGCATGAGTGTCTCAGTGATTTTGATAATGAAAAACATTTTAAGAGTCTTATACTAAGTTTTCATTTAGGGAACATAGATCTGTTCTGCCTGTTGAATCTGTTACTGTTTTAGGGTAGAAGGTTTTTATCCTTCTTCTTCTTCTTCTTCTTCTTCTTCTTCTTCTTCTTCTTCTTCTTCTTCTTCTTCCCTGGCCCAATAACCACAAAATGGCTTTTCCTGGAATGGCTCAATTGCATGTAACTATAAATTAAAGATGAGCTATCTCTATACTGAAGCCCTGTTCAAGACCCACATCAAAACATGTCTGTCCCACATTTACAAAATGCATATTTGCTTCATGCTAAAAAAACTGACATTTGCAAGTGGCTGTGTGCTTTGTGCTTCACTGAAAAAACAAGTTTTAGCTGTGGTTCGTGAAAGGTGGGTTTTTCTCACCAGAGGCACATACTTTCCCAGGAAAGGAAGCATTGGTCTCATTAAGATCCAGTTGAGAATGAATTGCCCTGCTAAGAGGAATGTTTTGCAAATTCAGTATCTAAATAATGAAGACAAATGCAGAACACTCAAAATAATAAGACCTGCCATTTATACACAAGTTTAACCTGGAAGGCTGAAGCAGGCAGGTAGGAAAAAAATTAAAAGAATTTCAAAGTGCCAGGCAAAACTCTAAACATCTTCCCACAGTGACATCTGCCTATCCCTTACCACAATGGAAAGTGTGTCTCAGCCATATCAATATTTTCCCCACGTCCTCTATGCCTACATATCAAAAGTTACAGGAGAAAAAGTAATGCAAATAAACACACTGAAAATGCGATTCAGAACTCTTAAAATCAATGGCAGTTTTGCCACTGGTTTCAGCAGAGCCAGATTTTACATACAGATAACAAAGCAGGTCACCAATGTCCATGTCAGACCACTTCCAGACTCCATGAAGGGAAGCTCCTTTTGACAAAGGGAGCTTGGCTCTTACCTTTCTAAAGTCCTAATTCAATGTAGTACTTAAAGCCTTTGAGAGACAGAGATTATTCAGCATTACACTAAGTAAGCACTTACCCAACTGCAACCTCAGTTTGTGTTTTCAGGGAAAACACACAAGTGAAAAGGAAGGGACATGTCCTCACTGGGAGGATGGCAAGACTGAGTTCCCCCTAACCCTTGCTCTCCAGTGCATGTTGCTTTCTGGTATTTGAGTGACGGAAGAAAACATTTTCCCAGGTTGGGGAAAAGTGGCATTTCTGCATCCTAGACAACAAGAGATTAAAGGAGGAAATGTCTCCAGGCTCTCTGCTGAGCACCACATTTCTGTCAGTGGTGGCACCCCAGCAGCAGTCCTCATGCTTCGGGAATCTCAAAGACCAGGAAAATCCTCTGAAACCCAAGGCTTGCAAGATACCATCAGAGGTCAGATGAAGTTCAGAGTGGCATCATCCAGTCCTGCCCATTTTTCCCGTGCTGAAGCAGCCATCAGGTATTCAGTTTCTGAGGATACCTGAATTTAGTTTCCATTACAGTCTTAAAACCTGATCTTTCCATAATCCTCATCCACCAGAAGGAAAAAAAGTCCCTACAAACACATTACTGGTTGAAACCACTTTCCTGCATAAGACAGCACATATTCTACTTTTTGAGGTCAGGTGGTATATAAAGGGTTAACCAACACTCAACAAATGGGCAAACTGTTCTTTTTCAGTGTTTCCAGTTTTAGAAAGTCCCAATCAGTTCTCTGGATAGAGCATATTTTTAAAGAAAATGGGCCAGAAAGTCCTCTACAGATGAGTCACACTGACAATATCAGAGCAGAACAACGGAGTTGTTGTCCTATCAGGGCTAAGCCAAAAATAGTTGTTTTCATAAGCCTTTTACCTGATTCTCATTTCTCATTTGCACTGAGGTCCAGTGGGGATGGGAGAACCAGTTTAACACTAAACTCTTCCAAGATGTGTAGCAGAAGGATGTTACTGAAAAGCATTTAGCAAATGAGATTGGTAGCAAATTACTCCAATATTGGCAGAAGAGGTGACTGTGACCTTAGAAGGTGGTAGGCAGGTCATGGTATCATTCTGGGTCTCTGCCTACCTAATAAAATCTTTCTTTGTGCATCCTAAGTATTCCTCTTTTCATGTAAGTACCCCAACACTTGTTTATGAGTGTTTGTGAATGGTAGGCCTATTCTGGTTATTATTACTGACCCCAGTAGTCACATTGCTCTTGAAATAAAAGTCCATAGTGACTGCAAAATCATTCTCAATCATCTTTCTATTTCCAGCATTTAATGCTTATACAGGCCTTTCCTAAAGAGCACAATCCATGTCCCCTGTCTTGGAGGAATTTAAGAGTATGCTACAACTAACATACGTAGGACAAAACTTTGTTATACCCTTGCAGCCTAGGTATCTTTTTATCACCCTCACCTCCAAACTCATCTGTGCTAAGTTCTGTGCCCAACAAGAGAAAAAACCATGTCATGTCATGGCACGGCTGTTTGGCCTGAATTCAAAGTGGGCCATGGTTTTAGATGCCTGAATTAAGATATGATAAAAAGAGTAAGTTTTCAAAAGCATTAAATATCTGCCCATAAAGAGAGACATAAATAGAGAAAGAAATTTAAAAAAAACCCCAATTCTTTTTCAGTTAGAACACTAGGAAAAATCCCCAAAAAACTAAAGCCTATATTAAGTCTCTGACATGAAAAATCCTTCAGTAAGCCACACAACACTCAAAGATGTCAGATAAATAGTACAGTAACTGGCTGGCACAGAGAAATCAAACAAAATCTTCAAAACTGCTGTGAAGAAGATGGCATTGCTCAGAAGCTGAATATTTCAAGTGGTTACATATATCCCTCCCTGGAAGCTGGCAGCTAACCCTGTACACATTTTTTAAAAACCATGATGGAAGTTGTCACGTTCTGTGACATGTTGATCAAGGTTCCTCATCAAGCAAGGGGCTTTACTTAACCTCAGACCTGCATTTGAGTTGTGCACACATCCAAGCACAAACATACAAACACAAGTCAACAGACCCACAGTGTCATGGAGCCAAGGATATTCTTTCAAAGCATCAGGCTGGGAGAGGGGGCCAGAAGCTTTTGGCAGTGCTCAGACCTCCCAGCCTGAGAGGAGAGGCTCTCAGGTTGCTCAGTGCACATTCTGTCAACCGATTTCAGACCCTGGGAACGTGACAAGAGCTTTGTAACTCCCCATGTAAGGATCTCCTTCACCTGCCTTGGTGAGCATAATGAAAAGATGGGGGGTGAGAGGATGCAGGGCAAGGAGAGGGGGTATTTTTCCTCCAGCCCCTCAATCCAACAGAGAATGTTCATTTTCAGCACTTTAGTGCTACTCATTTATTCATATGGTTCTTCACTTTAACATGCTGCAAACATGTAGCAAACACTCAGCTCCATTACCCAGAGCAGTTCAGCTACAGCACAGCATCTCAGTCAAGTTTCATATCCCTTCAGGTCTAGTTTTGTTAAAAAGCAGAAGACACAAAAGACTGAATGGATACAGAAGCAGGTTCAAAGAACATGCAGGACAGAGAAAAGACTGTCCTACACACTAAACCCTCTGAGATACCAAAATAATCCCTGTTGCCTCCTTCTTTGTTTATTTGTGTCTTATGCTCTTTGTTTATTTGTGTTTATTTGTGTCTTATGCTCATGGGGCTCCATTTTAACAAGACACAAAGATACACCAATGTGGTACAAACAGGCAGGACCAAGGTCCACTTCCTGCTTTTCAAGCCAGGCACATTTCTAAGCTTAGTGCCTTAGCCAAAGACATGCCAACTCCTCTGGAGATAACCTATCATGTTGGTGTGGACAAGCAGAGCACCATTGATCTCTTGGCTGACCAACCAGGCTACTTTCTATGGTGAGACAACTGTGTAAGTTGAAAGAAGCTTTAATGCCCATTTATCTGACACTTGTGAGATTGCATCTGGAGCACTGTGTTCAATTTTGGGTTCCCCAGTACAAGCAATGCATTGACATAATGGGCAAAAATACATTTCATCTACAATTAATCTGTGCTGGGTTCCAGGACTGCTGGTTTATGCAGGATGAGCTTTCCAGCACTGAATCAGATCAATTTCAGTTGGAATTTTAAGGGCAGAAAAATAGTCATTTTTTCAGCAACAAGCATGACCCATTTGACTACATTGGATGCTTTTTATTACTCCTAATAATAAAACAGACACCAGTACAGATGTGTGCAGACATAGCATAGACACTATTATGTGACAAGCAAGACACGGCACATCAGGTTGCATACCATTTGTGTTTAATATTCCCATATTTCTGAGCTGTCTTTCCTTTTGTGCCTTCTTCCTCTTCTCACAAACAGGAAGATACACCACACTTTCTAATTGTATCATCAGCAATCTACGAATCTCCTACAGTTTGTCTGTAGACCAGAACAAAACTCTTCCCCAGTCATTTAACATTTCTTTCACATTATTTTGTGTCTACTATCTGAAGTCCAAGGGTTTCTTCCCTTCCTTGCCATACAAGAGCAATAATAGAAACTCAGCAAACATAGGATTTCCAAGAGAGACAGTATCTGAAAGAAGTACTTGAAAGTTTAATAGAAATTGCAAAATTCAGATCTGTTCTACCTCACCACTGAGGCTCCTGTATTCCAAAGCCTTCATCTTGTCCATACATGTAAATAAGACAAGTTGGTTCCATCCCTTGGCGCTGGAACCAACTGCCCAGAAGCTCATGTACAGACAGCCAAGCCCTTTCACATCCCCAGAACAAGATGCCTGCTGCCTAATTACTACTGGTGATGGCCTCTGGCCAGTGTGCATCCACAGATGGTGCCCAGGCACTGTCTGGAGAAGCTCTAGCTGGGGCTGGAGCTGTGCTAGCAGCTTATAGAACAGACAGGTATACACCAGTGCTCAGGGTCATGCCTTGTCCCTATTTAACCTGCTGGGATAAACCTGGCCACAGCCTTCTACAGCTCTTGCATTTGCAGACTTTTTTTCTCCCTTTGTCATCACAGAATAGTGTCTGCTAAGGCAGAGCTCAACTGCACTTGAAGAATTTTGTCAGCAAGGGCTCGAAAACAGATGGTCAGTACATAAACTTTTCAAATTTATTGTTATTATTTATCACACCTGGCTGTTTAGGTGTCTTTACAGGGCTAAGGTGACTGTTCTTTCAGGAAGCAGACTGGTAGTCACATGGAGAGGAATAGGGGGTAAAACCTGAAGTATGTGTCAAGTTCTGGAAATAAAATATTAGACAAGAGGTGACAGATCAAATACTGCATGTCTGTCACTTACAATCTGGTCTCTTGTTGTGGTTTAAAGGACAACAACTTTTTTTTTTTCTCCTTCCTGGGGGGGGTTCTTTGTTCTCCTACTTCCGCCGGGGCACAGTTTCCAGCAGAGGTGAGGAGCCCACGGATTGGCTAATTTTAAGATGGGCACTCCATGTAGCCATTGAATATTAGGGGCGTCTTTGCGAAGCTTACATTTTTTTAGGAGCGGGAAGTTTGAAGCCCTCTTTGACTTCCGTCCGCTGGGAAGGTAACGCCGCATGGCCCAGGCTGGCCGCTCCGGGCCCCAGGGCCTGGCGGCCGTGCCGGGGCTGTGGCCGGGACCCCGGGACCCTGCCGGGTTTCCCCCCCCCCCCACCTCGGGCAGTGCTGCTGTTGCTCTGAGGTTGTTTTTTGCTTCCCCCTCCCTGCCTGAGGGAGAGGAGAATGGAACTCCAGGAGGGGGCTCCCGGCCCTCCCCTCTCCCGGGCCGGGCTTCCCCCCCCCCCCCCCCCAACGGGGAGAGAGAGAGAGAGATCAGCCTGCGGTTACCGGGATTTGAGCCAGAGAAGAAGGCTTCAGAAGCTCCTAAGTCAATGAGAAAAAAGTTAAAGACTAAAGGAGGGGAGAAAGAAGAGATGCCTTTAAGCTGAAAATCTTTTGTAAAGCCATGGTGATGAACTGCTCCTTGTAACTCACGGAATACCTTGGGGGGATGCCGCGAATGTCCTGCTTGTAACCTGAGCAAAGGCTCTTGGTGCTGAAGCAGTTGTGATTAATGAGGAACCTGACCAGAGGGAGAGAAAGATGGGGACCAGGCTACAGAGATGAGCGATGAGAGTCCCTTGCCCTCGGGGATAGAAGAAGACCCCTTGTTCCAGGAATGAGAAACCTTGCTTCCAGAGAGAGAAGACCTTTGCTTTCCTACCAGGACAACTCATCCTTAAAACTCCACCCCATAGTATATGAGTGAGCCCTTGGATGACAGTTGTGGGAAAAGCTGTAACCAAGGGAAGACTTGTGTCACATGTGAACTAATATCCTTTCTGGGCGGGAGTTTGCGGTGACATGAACTCCACGAGAGACTGGTGCTTCTTGTGGGAAAAATCTCCATGGTGAGACAAGAGAGACTCTTCTTCCGGTTGGACTGATGAAAGCCTGTTTCAAGAGTGGTAAATTGACCAGGGGTTTTCTAAGTTTGTTTCTCTGTGTTGTTAGTGAGAAAGATGGTGGTAAAGGAAGATAAATGAAGTGGGAGAAAAGAACCATCTTGGGTGGGGGGCTGGGGGAGGAAGAAGAAACCACCTGAGAGTTGATTTTGATTTTGTTGTCTTTTGTTAATAAACTTTTTATCTTTGAAGTTTAGGCCTGTTTTGCATTTCTCTTAATCCTTATTCTCATGAAACCACTGCACTGCACTCTCGCCTGGTGTGAGCAGGCGAGCAGGTGAATGTGAAACCGCTACATTAAATGTTGTTTCTGCCCGGTTTCGAACCAACCCATGACATCTCTAAAGCACCAAAAGACACAGCTCTTATTTTAAGGTCACGTTTCCACACCCTTGTAGAGTATCTTTGCACAGCTTAGATTGAGACACATGGCCTGGGGGGCCATCTTGTATGCACTGGCCCTGCCTGCCATTTATCACTGTGCTGGAAGTGCTCATGAATTACTCTCCACATATACTGGTTTATTTAGAGATAATTTGAGTTGCTGCATGTGTGAACAGGGCCTTTCATTGAAAACCTGCAAGCAGCCAGACAGAGGGAGGGAGGGCTTGTGGGAGGGCGTGACAAAGTGCTTCAAGCAAATGACACCCCCAAAGTGTTCCCCCTCTGCAAAGCCAGCAGGTAGCCCACAGCACAGGGGAAACACCACTGCAAACAGCTGCCACTTCTTACTTGGCCACAACCAGGCATTCTGCATGTTTATTTAGACTCAGATGACTATTAATGTATACACACATAATACTGACCACAGGTGTTGCAATGACATGTTTCAGTGTTCCAATGGAATCTTGTTTTCTATTGACCCATTCCAGACAGACCAGAAACAGGTAATTCTAGTGAGGAAGGGAAGAAAAAAAAAAAAAAGAAAACAGAACAGAAAAATTAGGAATAAAAGAATGCTCTCCTTCTTAGCCTCTCAAAATAACTTGGGGTTAGTATTAACAGAGCCTGGGTGGATGCTGGGTTTCCACTCTCCTAAAGGGAAGATATATAGCTACCTGCTCTGTGAATATTAATAACAGTGCTAAGCAATGTCATGTCAATTGCCTTACAATTACAATTGCAATTACAATTACACCTTAAAATTTGACTCCATAGGTGTGGAAGGACACCCATGTGCAGCTGAATGTTAAATCACTGCCTAGGAGGATAGTCCCATTCAGAGGCCTCACATGAACCTTCCTGGTCTTTCTACTACCTATTCAGCCCTTGCTATCCTCCTCTTGCTCTTCCCAGAAGTCAGACTGCGAGCCACCAACAACTGATATATGAAGGACTTGGTCACTTGTTGAGCTGGAGCAGAAAAACCCATCCTTTGGCAGTGGAGAGAAGTTATTTCCTAGTTAATGTGGTGATTATTAAAATGTAAAACTCAGGTTACAATGCAACTACTGTGGTAACATTGGATAACTCCTAATATTTCAAAACTGGAAAGTCTGAGCTAAAGATGTGTATCTGGTTTTGGAACACGAAAGAAGCATCCCTAGTCTGAGAATGTATGTTGCTGTATATCTGGGGTAATCATGCCAAATAACTGCACTGACTAAACAATGTATATACTGATATATATATCAATATCAACATACATCCAAAACTAGGCCACTTATTGCTCTGATCTGTGCAAACTTGACACATACCTTTCACCTAAAAGAACTCTACCTACATCTCAGGAGGTGACAACTCCATCTAAGGACCCCATCATCATGGTACCAGTCAGCTGCATGCAATATCACAACAGTCCCTTGAAACCAAGCTCACTCCTTGGAGAGACCTGGCTCCAAGGTACTGGCAGAGGCCAAAATCCTGACTGCTGAAAGCATGCAAGACCACAGACTA
This sequence comes from Chaetops frenatus, assembly GCA_013400775.1. NCBI lineage: Eukaryota > Metazoa > Chordata > Aves > Passeriformes > Picathartidae > Chaetops > Chaetops frenatus. The sequence continues at coordinate 164,425 of VZTR01029164.1, read as the reverse complement.
ATCCCTGCTAAATTAAACTTGCAAGAGTAACATTAATGACAGCTCCAGCTACATAGAACTGCACTTCACCTAGATCTGCAGATAGAATTATTTCACCATCAACAAGAGCACCATCAACAAGAGCCCCTTTAGAATTTAGGTGACGACAAAATGTCACCATGAACTATTGTCCTTTCCAGCCCAGATTTTGTTCTGTTTAACTAATTTGTACTGGTATCAACACATACAAGGATCTTCTGTTCTTTGCATGTTGACATCCACAGTGCTTTAAGCCATTTGTCTGGTGTCAAACACATTATTTCCCCATGCAGGGGAACTGAAAAACAAAGAGTTAACAGCTTTGTGAAGAGATATCTTCCAGTCTGGAGATGGTGAAGAACACTATGTCTACCTATAAAAAGGGCCAGAAGGAAGATCCAGGAAACTACAGACTAGTCAGCCTTGTTTCATTCCCTGAGAGAACTATGGAACAGGTCCTTACAAAAGCTACTTCCCTGCAAACACATTTCAAGAACCTGACTGTGAAAAGCCAACATGGACAAACTGAAGGGTCCATGCTGCTTGACCAAACAACATGATCAGTGGATGAAAGGGAAGAAGTGGACATCATCATCAACTTGATTTTCCCAAAGTGTTTTACACAGTCTACCTCAAAATCCTTTTTGACAAGTCAGTAAGAGAAGGATTGGGCAGGTGAAACACAAAATGGCTGAGGAACTGATTAAACTGTTGAGCTCAGAGGTTCAAAATTAAAAGGCTCAAAGTCAGGGTAGCTGCTCAAAGGCAGCTGGGCACAAATTAATTTCTTCTGGAGTCAATGCAATTCAGCTTTATAAGTGGAAGGTAGGCACACTGTCACCAAATTTGAGGATGAGCCTAAGCTGGCTGATGAGGTAGCAGTGCTGGAAGAAGAAGTCACCATACAGAAAACTCAATGGGCTGTTGAGATTTGGTTGAGCAAGAATGAAGTTTAACATGAGGTTCAGCAGAGACAGATGTCAAGTCCTAAACCTGGGATGGAATAATCCCAAGCAGGAGCACCAGCTGGGCACTGGCTGGCTGGACAGTAGCTCTGCTGAAAAGGCACAGGGTGCCTTGGCAGACAGCAAGAGGGACATGAGCCAGCCAAGTATCCTGACAGCAAAGGTGGCCAACAGCATCCTGGGCTGAATTAGTGACACTTGCTGGTAGATAAAGGGATGTGATTTTTCTACTCTGCTCAGCACCTGTTAGGCCACACCTGGAACCCATTGTCCAGTTTCTCTCTTCCCAGTTCAAGAGACATTGAAAGCCTGGAGATGGTCCAGAGAGGACCAGGAAGATTAGGGGAGTGGAGAACTTTACAAGTGAATGAATTGTGCTTGTTCAGACTTGAGCAGGGAAGGCTTAGCATGGGGAAATCAAACCACTGCCTTCCAATACCTAAAAAGTAGTTCTGGAGGAGAAACATCTCCTCACAGGGATGCACCATGATAGGAGAAGAAGCAATGGGCACAAGTGGCTTCCAGGGAGGTTCTACTCAAATTTCAAAAAAATTGTTTTCTGTGAGAGCACCGAACATTAGGATCAGTTACCTGAAGAGAGTGGAATCTTTATAATAAAGCAATAAATTGATTGGGCCTCAACTAACCTAATCTGAGGCCATGTTTTTAATGCAAAGTTGGATCAGATGGTGTTAGGAGGTCCCTTCTAACCTAATCTTGTCTCTGTTCCTGTGATTCCTTTCCATATCTTCTCAATAGATACTTTGCTATGCATTTGTGTCAAGGGAAAAATTGTCCCAAGCTTTTCAATTTGGAGCAGAAAGCAGTAAGGATCCAATATCAATTTCCTTCCATGAATGTCCAACATACAAAGATCTTGAAGATCTCTCACTAACTCAGACAGCAGCTCCAGCTCCCACATCCCCAGACTTTTAATGCCCTGGATTGCACCCTAACCTGGACACCTGGCAGACACTCTCTCTGCCAGGTGTCTGCCCAGTCTAACCCTGCCCAGAGGGGCCGTGAGTCTCGTGCTTCTTGTTGGCCGTGCCTCCCCAACTATGGTTTTGTTCATGCCAGCCTGAAGCACGAGCCCTGCCCTTCACCTCATGGGCATGGTCAGGCATGCATGGCCCAGCCTCTGACTGCGAGCAGCAACCTCTCACAAAAGAGAGGAAAAAAAGGCAACTGCAACCAGTAAAGGCAAAACTGGCTGTGACCAAAGGTCTCAGCCTGCCAGAAACACCTGTCATGGCTTGAGCCACGAGCCTGAGAGGTGAACAGAGCCTCACAGATACCTTACTCCAGGGCCAGCAGCCAAAGGGTTAACTATGGTAACAATAACAAGGCAAACGATTGAGCTTTGTAATTTTTGGCTAGGCACCTTTAAACTCACCACCCACCCACTGCCTCCCTGCTAGGATCCATACCGAGATGGACATGATAAGGAGGATGGGTTTATCAGTCACGCCAACGTTCCCCTGTCCTGCATGTGGCAGGCAAGCAAGGCAGCAAGCAGGCTGGCAGTGAGCTGGAGCAGTGCCTGGGGAGCTGTCGGGGCCACCAAGTGCTGTCACACACCTCTGGGATGGCTTCCACTAGTGCAAAATTGTCTCCATCATGGAAGCCACACCTGAAATACCTCTCCAAAATTGCTTCTGATAAGCAGTGATTCCTACCCCGAGGAGTTGTAGGCATGTCTAACCCCAAACTCCTCCCTTTCCTGGCCCCAGTCACCAGCCTGCTGTAAATGAGGGCGATGCAGACACCTCTGTTGCTGTTTAGTACAATGAGATGTCTGAGACAATGGGAACCCACTCGGCGCAGCAGTCTTTGAGGTGCCTGGGATGATGCCCAGCTGTGTTTCACTTGGCCCATCCACAGGCTTCCAGGAGACCCTGCGTCACTGCTCCCTGTCCCAGCAACATGCCAGGGCAGCCACACAAGCTGGGGAGGAAAGCAGAACATTAGCAGCAGGGCAGGCAGCAGCCAAGCAGCCACCACGGAGCCACTTGGAAATTAGAAAATACGCAGAGTAAGCAACTATTTTTATGAAAAGGATCTGCAATTAGATATTAACTGATTCAGACCATGCACAGGAAAACAACATAGGCTTGAAAACAGGTATAAAGCACAACTTCACAAAGGCAGGAAACTGATGTATGTTCATATTTATACCAGTTTCCCACATAACAATATCCAGGAATTCACTGTCTGTCCATCCTCCCTCTGCTGAATACATTGGCTGGAAGGGACCAAACATGTCAGAGAACTGAAAGATGGTAAGATTTCAACACATTTTGTGAAAACAGCTGAGCAGAGGAGAGAAATCCCAAAGTCACCAGCCTAGCTTGGGGTGAGTTTATGCACTGTCAGAGATCAGAGGTTTTGTATGGGGACCAGCTGTGGTCCCCGGCCTATGAAGGGAAAGCATAGATAATCTCTGGATATGTGAAATTGTGGTGGGAAGGTGTCTGGCCAGGTGTCTCTGCAGGCAACTGGCTCAAGTGGAAGGTGGGACATGGGCCTCCCTTGTCAGAGAGGAAGTTGTCAGTGCTGGTCTCTGCAAGCTCTTGTGCTTGGTAAAACACAGAAAAAGTAGGCACACCCAAAGAAACTGAGGTTTGGTTAAAAAAGCGTTACAATTTTCCTTCTTAGACTGACTTACACCCCCAGTGGGCACCAGTTTTCATCCACTGGTTTCTCAGCTCCTGAATGCTTCCAGTATTTCATAAGTTTTCCCATGTTTCATAAAATCAGAAGACTTCAGCATAAATTCAAGCAAAAAGAAATGTGGGATGGCCAGAGTGGTCAGTGCTCAGGCAGGGCTCAGGCAGGGCTCACAGAGGTGGCCAGCACAGAGCTGGCCATGAGCAGCAGGGGATGTCCTTGTGTAGCCTGAGGAGAGGGCAGCCCCAGCTCCTGCCTTCTCCCTTCCCTGAACAAAAGCAGCTGCAGCTGCTGAACCACCTCGGTTGGCAGCAGAAGCATTTTGAGATAAATTGCTATGCATCTGGGGGCTCTCCTAAAACAGTGAGCAGTGATTTGGGAATGGCTTAACGCCCTTGGGTGTGGACACCCACAATTCAGCTCCATAGTATGCCCAGGCATTTTAGAGTCTTCACTTCTGATTTTCCAGAGCTCTTTTGAGTGACCATTCACCACCTGTTAACAGGTTATGCTTGATTTTTATTAAAATCCCACCCTGATATGCACAAATCACACAAAAGAGGACACCGCCCCAGAAGGACCAAGTGTCAATAGGCAGGTGTGACAGTGAGCACGACAAACAATGAAGTCCTGGCTGAAAAGAAAGCATAGTGGGCAATGCAGCCATGTTCATGTCCCCCAGCTGGTTCAAGGTTCAACCACAGAACCCAAAGCATGAAGGAGATGCAAAATAAAGAAGACAAATGGCGTGCTGGTGTGGGGATGGTAAGAAATGGTGGGGAATCTACCTCTTATTCAAGCAAATCTTCACATGTCCTGTCATAGGACACTATTTCAAATATTTCACCTATGATAAAAGGGAGGTATCCTAATTGAGGGTTAAAAATGGGAATTCCTGTGGCTGAAAGAAGGAACATCCATCACAAGGAGATGCTACCTGCACACTGAGAGAAACAACAGTTTCGCTAGAGTTGAGACTACTCAGAAAGTGCTGTATTTTAAAGCTTTTCTTGGACCTGGGATGTTTTTTTCTTAACTTAGCAGACCCTGAGGTCCTTATCAGTGCTGGAAGTTTGGACAACTTGGCAATCTTCCTGAACATTCTCTTTAAAATGAATAAACCTGACAAGCACAATACGAGTCACAAACTGCCTTGACTTCCAGGAATAAGAGGTTGGTTCAAAGAATGCAAGCCTGGAGCCCAGTGGAAAACGAGCATATCTTACAGCAGAGCCTTCCCATCCCCACCTACATTTTTTCAGTCAGTTTTCTACCCCCTGCACTTTCATTACCAGGCAGTAGGGATGTCTGTGTGCAGCAAGACTCATTCCAACTGGCAGCTCTGGATCAAAGAGCCCTGGAAGCATTAATCAGTGTGCCTAATCATTTCCAATCGCAAGAAACTTCTCTCTGTGACCTGGCATATAAACACCAAGTCATTTCACTCCCTGGTTGACAGACCAGAAACCAAACAATCCTTATCATGCCTAATTCATCTTACTCCTGTGGGTTATAGATGGATCAGCCTGCAATCCTCCAGCAGCAGTGGCAAACTTTAGGTGCTTTACTTAATCAAACTGATTAGCAACCTGTCTGTAGTGCCTTTTATCTGTTCGTGGCAAAGTAGTTTACAAGCATTAAGTGCACCTAATTTTGTGTTAGCAAAGCAAGACATGGTGACTATATTTAAAAGCACCTCCAGTGATGTGGGGGAGCTCTTGTTTTAACGAGGTGGGCAGGTTCAAGGCAGCCAAGTTTTGCTGATGCATGGAAACCGCTTTGAAAATTAAATGAGTGAATGGCGGAGTCAGGGAGGGAGCCCAGGAATTTTGATTGCCAGATATCTGTGCTGCCCACAGTGCCATATGGTTTGTTGCAAAAGGAAAGGAATAATCAAACCGGACATCTGTGCCTAGAGCCTTATCTATTTGGGCACCATCCTCTGGACAGCCACACTCTGAGCACAAACAAAGAGTAACGAGATCTCCTCTACCCTCGGCGCATCCGCAGGGGGACGTGGTGCCTCCCGCACTGGTTCAGGTTAATATGTCTGTGATCACCACCTGTTTGGGAGTTTGCTCCCATGGTAACACTGATGTCTTACTTAATGCCAAGAGCAGAACAACAGCCCTGTCACTGTTGCAAAGAAAGCTGACAAAAAGCTGAGGTTGCTTTAGCTTTCCTCAGCTTTCACTCAGGTGCCCCTGACTTAGGGGAAAAAAAAAGCAGAAATAATTATGCCGAAGGTCAGCCTGTTCCAGGGCAGTTTGTTCCTGCTTTGAAGGAGAGAGATGTGAGGGGTGGCACAGAAACCTGCTGCTACACCTGACAGGCTCTCATGGATAAGAGCTGGCGATGCAGCCCTGCAGGAGCCGCTTGCAAACTTGCATGACCTGCCTTGAACCTTGCCCAAAACGATTCCATTCTTTTCTTCAGTGCATAGTGCCAGAGGCAATCCAGCTTCCTTTCTGCTCTCTCCTGGACACCAAGCAGTATTTCCTTACCTTGAGAGAAGGTGCCTTCAGGGAGAAGTGTGGGGAGGTGAAGAAGGGCAGGAAGAAATGCATGAGCACATGGAGACTTCCCTCCAACATCAATACAACCCCATCTGCTGCGGTGGAAAGTTAAACGAAGGATTTCCTGGCAGAAAGGCTGCCAGCTTGAAGCTTGGGAGAGCTGGTTTTCAACACCTGCTCAGCCACAAGCTTGCTGCCTGGCCTTACACAAGTCACTCAAGAGCCACATGTATAATGGTACTGACATATCTGGCTCCTGGAAGGAAGTCCTCGACACGGAGCTGGTTGAATGCAGAGGATTAGGCATCTCTGAGTAAGTTTGGCATGAGGCAAATATCCAATGATGGCTGCCAACCAGGGCAAGAGGAGGTGCCAAAAGTCAGGAGCAAATCCCCCCACCAGGTCTCTGCAACCATTCACAGACCCCAAACTGTGCTTTATCCCTTTGATTTTCAATCCCAGTCTGCTGCAGAGGTTTAATAAACATGACTGGACATGCAGGGGACAGGCAGGACATCTGAAAGCAGTAGTACTTTCACGAGCTTCAGGGAGCAATGCCAGGGCTGGTCCCTGGGTAACTTCTTTCTCTGCAGATGGCTGGGGACAGGGGTTTTGTACCTCTGCTTGTCACCTGGTGGTCAGGCACCATGAAAAGGGAGGCTTTGGACATGGAGTTATGCACAAACTCTAGACAGCTCTCAAGAAGACAAGCAGAGCCACATCTCCCTCCAGCTATAAGCAGAGAGTGCTGTTTCTTTGTTGACCTGACTGGGACAGTGTTAAATGCTGGTAGTAAGTCATACCCTGGGGCTACAAGGTCCCAGGCAGGCAGGAGAGAGCCACTCCAAGGGTGTCACTGCTTGCCCCAGGCTGGGCAGTCCCAGCAGCATCACTCCAAACACTGAGGAGCTGTATCAGCATCCCATGTCTCTCAGGTTTGCTACCTTCTCTGTAGCTGCTCAGCCAGCCTGTTTCCTATCACCAAAATGGGGACAAGGACTGAAGATAGAGGCAATGCCTCAATCTCACAGTGAGAAAAGCAGACAGGCAGAGACTGGAATATTCCCACATATCAATCATTCAAAAATCGTTCTTTTTCATAGATAACCAGGTCAAGTTGCACCTTTCCTAGGTACTGGATAACAGTGAGGAAGGTCTCAGGAGATGCAACACCAAGATCAACCTTCCCTACACCTGACAACTGCCAGAAAGAAATCAGGGACTCCTGGAAGAAAAAGCACTGCTGTTTCTGCTGTAAGGCCAAAGCTGGGAATGCCAAAGTCATCAGACAGTGAATTGTTTAGGTAGTGATTAAGAAATGCCATTAAGCTCTCCTGAACTAAACACAAACCATGCAGCCTAGATCCATCAAGGTCAATGCAGAAGCACCAATTTCCTAAGGTAAATCAAACGTGGTTCTTCAGGAAGACAGCAACTGTGGAGTTGACTTTTTCAAACCCACAGGAAGCTGCTGGAATGCCTTCCCTGCAAAGGCAGAGCTGCTGTGGAGAAGAGCAGCTTAGCAAAATCTTGGATAAATCATAGCCAAAGGTCCATCTTCCCACAAGTCAGGAGAGATGTGGGCCCTGGGAGTATTGCAGCTGAGCTCCCTGCTGCTAACTGAAGGTGATGTACCCTCTCTCTGGGCTTTTGTGCTCAGCCTTGGCACTAATGGCAGCCTCCTGAGCTCAGGGACCAGAGCAAGCACCCTCTTGCACTTACCTGCACAGGTAGGCTCTACACAAGGACTGCTGCAGTGACTGTCAGATGCATGCTGCTGGCACCTGTAATGGAGCCAAGGAAAATGAGGAGAGGAGAGCTGGGGGCTCCTTTTTCCTTATCCCCTTTCCAATCACTGGAAATTTGTTATTGGTGGCACAAAAAATGTTGTAGGATACACTAAAATACCCAATTCTGGGCAGATGGTCAGAGCAGGATTGCTGCTGTTCTTTCCTGTCCTGACCTGCTGCATTTTTGAAGTTCACACGATTGTCCTTCCCATTCTGTATTCATTTGCTGATGTGATTTGAAAGTGGGTCAAAATGAAACAATTGCCATTTTGCTGAAGCTTAAAATAAAAGGAAAAAATTTGAGATAACTAAAACACAATGTTTGGCCTCTCCTCATCCTCACTTTTTTTTAACACTAACTTATTTATGAAAAACCATTTAACTTGTGGAAAGAGTAAATGTTATGATTACAGAAAAAAAGCTGAACAAAAACAACAAAAACAATCCCAACACCAAAGGAAGGGGAAAATCACAGCTTTCCCAGTCTTATGAAATACATCTCATTCATTCAAAACTTAGAATAAAATTCAGGCATTAAAAAAAGTTTATTCTACAACCACCCCCCTCCCAACATTCTCGTGTCTTCTGTAAAAACTCACACTTTTCAGATGGTTCAAAGCTACATCATGGATGTGAGGTTTGTAATTGCATCATCACTCTTTCAGTTAAAAACCAAGCATGAAATCTTCTGCCATCCATTAGTGAATTAATGTCAAATAGGTGAAATAGGTTTGTACTTCAGTTATTCAGCCAGCCAGAAGAAAAAATAAGAAAAAACACCAGCAAATCAAAGTGGTTTGTGTCCAGGGAGGAGGTGGTTCTCCCTCACTGTGCTGGACAGCCATTCAGAGGCCCTGGAGCATTGCTCTGCCTGGGGAGTCCAGGAGTGCCAGAGCCCTGCATCCTCCCAGGGTCCAGCAAGGGCTGCAGCCAGAAGGAAAGCTACACACAGGAAGGGGAGAGCTTGGTGCTTGTCTGGCAGCTCAACAGCCCTTCTAAGGAACACATGGGAATCATCCTCTCAGCAACACCTTCCTGGAAAGGGGATATGGGTTATAGTTTGCTACAAACAGTCCACTGGTATCATGCTCTCAAAGCCCAGAGGTTTTGGATTTGATTTTTACCCACTGTTGCTTTATCCACTCAGATGCCCTAATCTGAAGCCATGGCAAAGTGGTCACATCTCTGCAGAGCCCAAGGATGGGAGGCTGGGCTCATGACAAGCCTTCATGGGAGGCCATCCTGCCAGCAAACTGGGACATTTGGCAAAAGAGTCATGCTGCTCCTTGCCAGTGGCAAGAGCCCTCCCTCCACCCCTGCAAAGCAGACTACAGCCCAGGATGGAGCAGCCCCAGGACAGTCACCATGTCAGAACTCAGCCCTGAGCATGAGCTCACAGCTGCTTCCTAACATGGCATAGCTGGAAAGACTGGCAAGGGACGAGCCAGGGTGCAGGGAAAGAACTGGGAAAACATTTCATCAGGCTGACAACAAACCTCTGCAAGCACATCCCTCCTTTCTGAGCACCTCACAAAGAGAAATGCTGCAGGTGGGTTTGCTTTTAATAATGAACAAAACATCCCAGCTCTTTCCTGTTGAAGACTTACCACTGATTGCTGTCCCCTGTACTTGTCTCTTTTGTACTGCTGTCCTTTCAGTCTTCTGAAAGGAGGCAGAGGAGTGCCCAGCCCTGCACTGCTGGGGTTCAGCAAGTGGGTCAGGTTTGGTACAGGACCTCCAGGGACTGTTCAGCTGCAGAGAGCTGGCTGAAGTTTCCGTATTATTTTCATCTCAGGTGGTGTCAGACAGTTCCTCGTTAGGTTCTTTATTGCAGTAACTTCTCATCACACACACAGTGAGAGGGGCGTTCACCTCTCACAGCATCAGACATTCAAAGCACAGGAGTGCACATCTCAGCCAGATTTCTGGTCTCCCACACAGTTGCTGAAGGACACTAGCCATTACCAGAGGAAAACCCAGATATCTGGAACAACTGTCTTAAGATGAGATGGCTCCAAAGTTCTCTGTCTTGACAGTTCATGCTATGCCCAGTGTTGTAGCAGAACTCCCCTACCCCAGGGAGGGGTAGAAGGTGCTTCCCTTCTTTGAGGGAAGAAGGTGCTGAGGAGTACCAGAGCTCTGAGCATAAAGGCAGTAAGACCCAAATAACTCATCTTGCCTTCACTATGCTGCATATCCTTCCCTTTCAGCCAAGACCTCTACATAATAAGCCCAATATTTTAAATTAAACGTGCAATGCTAGAGAGACATTGTCCTTTCCTCTAAAATCTGGAGAAGGACATAGAAGTTTTCCAGATTAATAGAAATCCTTCTCACTTTAAACCTGCTGATCAAAACTTTCTTCCTCTAGATGTGGCTATCAAGTCACTCCCTTGCCAGCCTTCATCCCAATTAACCAAATACACTGCATTCCTCAAGGCTGGAGTCGAAGCAAACCCAAGTCATTCATGGCTTTCCATGAATTATTCCTGGCATTTCGCCTCCCTTCTTCAAGTACAGACACCAGGCAGTGTGTCTCCCTTTAAAAGGACAAAGTCAGGAGTCACATCCCTGCTCCTACCTGCTCTCCAGAGTTGCAGGGTTCCTTTCTGCCTCACAGCTCCATCACGAGCTCGCTTTCACATGACCACGCACGAGGATGCCACGGACTCTCTCCCTGGCACTGTGCTCCCCAGACAGGCTCACACACACTTCAGACAGAACCTGAATTCTTTGTTCCCAAAAACACACATCCAACTGCCACCAAGGAGTGTGAGGCTGTTGGTTTTTTCTGAACTGTGCTATTTAATCAGATACCAGCCTACAAGGGCTGATTACATCCTTACTACTAAAGTGTGAGGGGATATTCCCAGACACTGCCTGCCTGCAGGATCCCATGGTGTACAATTCCCACGGGCTACGCTGCAGTGATGAGTCGATCCTCAGGTGTTTGTTAAACCAGGGCTGGCATAAGGCACCATCCATTCCTGTGGTCACAGGAGGTCCATAACAACCAAGGTAGAGTTGCTTTGGCCACCCATACTGAAATTTAAATAACAAGCCCAATTTCATCCTCCTTCTGGAACAATTCGAAAGCAGCACAGCACGATGAAAGGACAAGAGAACAGATGGGTTTTGTTGTCTGCATGCTACCAAGGCAAACTTCTCATGGAAACTCAAAAAACACCCCCAGAACACCCTGACTAGGTGATTCATAAATTCTAAGAGCCAAGAGAAACCAGCAAAATTATTTTGTCTGTCCGCCTGCCTAATAAAGACCACAGAATTTCATACAGAGATTTCTGCCCAAAGCCCAGCAATTTGTGGTTCAAACAGAGTATCTCAAGCAGCCCACTGTCCAGCTTTGATGTGATGATGACCAATGAGGCGCTAACCACTTCCCATGCTGTCAAAAACTGACTCTTCTACAGGTTGCCTGCATCTCTTCACCATTGCACAACTTTTGTAGCCTTCCCAAGGACATCAAAACTTTCAAGCATTTTTGTTCTCCCTATCAATACTCTCAAATCATCAAAAAGAGAGAAAACAGAGATTCCAAAGCACAAAACACTAAGCAAAGACACAAAAAAAGCAGAACAGAGCATCTCTATGTATTCTTCTGCTGTAATTAAATGGATGAAATCTATATTAAAATGCAACCCAAGGTCCCCCCATTGTCCCACTCCATATAACACAGTGGAAAAATTATTTTGGTAGAAAATGAAACAAAAAAATTCCAAATGTACACCTGTGTGACTTGTAAGGAAAACACATCTGGTTACAAAAGTAGTTTTTCATGCCACTTATAAAGCTTGCTACAGCTTCACAGCAATACAGCAGAGACCTTGAGTGGACAGAACAAAATCCACTTAAAAACCAGCTCCTGAAAGATCAGCCTAGTAAAAAGATAGCTCACTACTGAACACCCTTTCTGACATTTTGTTTCCAAAATTCTGTGGTTAGTAGCACTGATGGGGAAAGAAAAAATTCTTTTTTCCTTTTTTAAAGGAAACAAACCCAAAATGACAGCAGTCCAGAAGGCTACAAGATCAGACTTTACTAAGTTGAAAAATATTTATGTTGAGCACAGAATTAACACAAGCACTTCTTCCTTGTAAGTCAGCATTTGATGACAACCCTGGTGATAAAGTTCCTCCACCCACAGACTCACAACAGCCCAGGCAACAGCCTTGAGACTTCTCTGTAACACGAGCCTGTGCTGGAGGATGGGAAGGGGCTCCAGGAACCATCTCCTAAATCCATTCCAGTTCCTGTTCACCACTAAGTAACCATATTCACATTTAATAAAACCAGGCCAGAAGGTTCATTCCAACAGTGTCTCTTCTATTGCCACTTTCAAAGAGATGCTTTCTCACCCTCTGTCTTTATGTGTGCTCCAGCCAAACTTGGGCTGAAACCAAATTCTCAGGATGGATATCTATGATCCCATGATTCAGACTCTGCTGGGATGAGCCTGGCTCCATTTTCTGCTCCCCTCACAGAGGGATTACTCTCACCTGCAGAGCAGGTAAAGGTGCAGCTTCAGCTCTTGAAGGTGCTGAGCTGGCTGTGGTCAGCGTGTGCTGCTAACAAAGATGCTGAGTGTTTGTGCAGGATGTCTGGGGGTGGGGGGACTGAAGCCCACACTTAATTTAAATTGTTACAGCCATACCTTTTGTGAGGTGATAGCAGTAACACCTCTGGCCATGGCTTTCCCAGCTTTCCATGAGTTCCTGCTACTACACTGGACACGGGACTATGGCAACAGGAGCAGTATCTATGTGGAGAAGAACAGGACGTGTAGGCTTATGAATTAGAGACTCATCAAACAGAGCAGGTCTACACAAACCATCCAGTGTTTTACTGCACATGAAACTTCAGACTGTTTTAAGGCAGAGTGAAGGTGCTCTTCTTTAAGATTTCAGGCACCACAATTTTGTGTGTTGAAACTCTTGCATCAATTAAAACCCTGTGTTAATGTGTACAGGTGCAATCCAAACCAGCACAACCTGTGTGAAACAAAAGCACACATGAAGCAGGAACAGCTGGACCCCATTTCTGTACACACAGACCTGCAAAAATCATTACATAAAGATGCAGTATGGCCACATAACTGCACTGACACTGAAGGAATTCATACTTAACAGTGGTTCAGCTGAAAACGTATTGTTATTGAAAAGACCAAAAGCACTGTTTTTTGACATCCTGGGTAACCAACAGTTAAAGCTCTGTTTTCAAATCATCCATCCTGAAGTGGTCATAGCAAGTAAAAGTAGCAATCCTCAGAGTGCAACAGCACAGAAGATGGAGTGAAATCCCACAGCCAGTTTAAGTATAAGCCTCACAGTTTCCATTACTGCTACTGTAATGATGTTGCAACTCTCATTTATTTTTCACCATTTTCAGCTGCTAGTTTGTGGCAAATATTTGGGGAGAAAAAAAAAAAAAGAACCCAAAAGCCTAGAGACTGCCCATCCTTGACAGGAACAGTCCTGGCATGCCTGGAATGTGTAAAACCACAAAAGAGCCATTTCTGTTCGTATTACTCCTTATGAAATCCCCTTTTAAAGAAGACTCAGCACTGGAGGCTTTAGGCACTCAGCAGAGCCCCTTTAGGATTGCCTTCTACTTTGAAATGTGACTTATCAGCCGAAGCCCAGGCGGGTTTGGGTATCTGACTGTTGTGCCCTTTGCTTTGAACTCCGGGACCGTTACGTGCACGGCCGCCAAACTGGTCAAGCCATTTTCCTCCCCTCCTTTGTCCCGAGGTTCAGCACAGATAAAAGCTGCACCAGGCCTGCTGCCTCACCAATGCAAATTTGACTGTTAATTTTACATTTAAGGAAAAAAAAAAAAGCAAATAATAAAACCCAACAGCACACACAATGATTATCACTGCTACCCACACAAAGGCCAGAACAACCACAGAACGATTCAACAAGACCTGGGCTGCAGTGGATATCTCTGGACATGCACGAGCAATGTTCTTTGGCAATGCAGTTCTGCAGCTCTCTGACATGTCCTTTTCTGTTTCTCAGTCTTTTTTTCACCCTCACAACCTGTTGTAACATCAGCAGGGCGGTAGCCTGGTGAGAGCAAGGCTTTGATCAGCCCCATCCACTTATAGAGACACCTACAGGGCACAGGCTGAGCAGATGCCCAGTGAAGTTGTGGATGCCCAACCCCTGGAAGTATTCAAAGCCAGGTTGGATGGGGCCCTGAGCAACCTGGTCTAATAGAAGGTGTCCTTGCCTATGGCAAGGGGCTTCAACTAGATGATTTTTAAGGTCCCTTCCCACCCAAACCAGTCTATGATTCTATGTGAGTTTGCTTTGCTGGAATAGTGAGGCGATCAACTCGTGTTACTATGTTAGTGCAGTGCTGCCCACACCATCTCTTGAGGTGTTTCAGGTCAAATCCTGCTCCTGTTTAAGTTACTAGGTAAACTTTTTGCTGGCTTCTTTTTGCTTTTTATCACTCCTTTTCTTCTTTCTTGATGTTTCTGGGATCACCTTTCTAGGTAGATCATGACTACAGGCACGTGGTAATCTGTAGTGTGAGGCTCATGTCTAGCTTGAACTTCAGAAAGCACCAGATCAATGCAAGATCAAGCTGAAACACAGGGACTGTTAACCCCAATTTCCAGCACTTACTGCCTTTTTGTTTTTGCACACTGACATGGAGCCCTGCAAAATGCAAGCACTGTAGTTCATAAGCAAGACGTCTGGCAGTACAAACATTAAAGACTGTAAGAAAGCACAGGCAAAGAAGTATCTTGTACAGAACTGAAAAAAGAAAAGATAAATGATAAGCAGGAATTCCCCAGTGGGCTGAGTGTATCGGTGTGATTGCTTTCAGGACTTATTTTCTTGTTGTACCACCTTGATTTGCATACAAAGCACCTCTAACAGGAAATAGCATCTGTCCTGGAAAAAAAGAAAACAAGAAGGATAAGGATTTTTGCTGCCAAGAGCAAAATGTCTTTTGGCACCATATGACATGCCAGAAAGCCCCTGTCCTCACAAAAGCAACTTGCACTGGCACATTGCAGCCCTTCTTTACTCCTTGCTCTGTGTCCCTTCCCAGGGGCAGCAGCACATAATGCAGCACCTCAGGAGAGCTTCCATAATTAGCAAATCTGAAAATGAAAGAAAAAACAAGCAGGTGAGTTGATTTGCATTCCAGATTCACAATTAACACAGCACCAAATTAGTTTGTAGGAAGTGGAGGAGTAAAAAGGAAAACCGCCAACTTGAAAATGCAAATCTTCACCCTACTACAATCATAAGCCACAGCCAGGATTCCTACAGGCCAACAAGGCACCAGTAAGAACTCATTTTTCACTACTTTTTCAATGTGGTCACTTCATGAACTTGACAGTGGCTTGTGATATGTGGTTTCAATTCTATACCATATATAGCCAGTTTCATTTCCTGAAAAGAACATGAATGGAAAAGCAGAAAACCTTTAAAACAATTGTACAGGTCTTTCTGTCTTTTCGTCCTCCTTTTTGTCTTTTATTGCTACCTTCCTACACTAAAAAAAGGCATTTATTAAATTAGTACAGCATAAAAAATGGATCTTCTCCCAAGGCTCTTGGATTGTAAAGAATATAGGTTGCTGCTTTGAAACTCACACACTAACTTGGCAGTGCTGCACAAGATAGAATCACAGCATTTTGTTAGAGTATGGTATACATACATGAAATATACTATTCCTCTGCTCATGGCTCCCTGGGGTCGTGGTTCAAGCCCAGCAGTGAGCACAGTGAGGTTTGTTCCACAGCCCTGTGCACTGGTATTGCAGGATCTCAGCTATCCGTGGCCATCAACAGCCACAGCCCCATGGGAAGCACAGCAGCAAGTAAAATCTTGCTTTCCAGATGAGTAAGTGAGACAGTGGTAGTTATAACACCACACCTCTTTGCTTTTTTCTGCAGAACTCAGGTCATCACCTCATCTGTCTGGGCTCTGTCCCTCTCCCTACGGGAGCCCACACCATTTAGCAGGGAGGTCTTGGCCACCCCAGGACTCCTCCATGCTCCTCTTCCCTCCTGGTTGCTGAGAAACACTCAGGCTTTCCAAGCACAGTTACAGGGATCCTATTTAAGTGATCCTCTAGGCACAGCCCCATGTCCCAGCAGCTCTGCCACTGCTCAAGGGCTGGGACAGTTCTTGGGACTACAGGCCAACTGGACCTTAGGAAAGTAAATGCAGCAAAGACCAACAGCATACTGGGCTGCAGGAGCAGAAACAGCCAGATCTCAGCACTCATTAGATGCCATCTAGACACTGCATCTTGTTTTGGTACAAGAAACACACAGACAAACTAGAGCAAGTGCAGTGGAGGAGCACTGGTGGACTTGCCTGAGGAGAAGAGGCTGTGGGAGCCGGCCTTGTTCAGCCAGGGCAAGGGATGGCTTTGAGGGATGCAGCAGCCCCAGCACCTGCAGGGAGTGACCTGGAACACAGAGCCAGGTTCACCTAAAGCAATACTTGACAAAACCAAGTCATGAACAATCTGGTCTGATCTCACAGCTGAGCCACCCAAGATCCCTTTCAGCCTATATTATCCTACAGGCCATCTTCTAACTGCTACCAGTGCAAAGGCTTTGGAGGAAAGGGTGGGAATCACTCAGTGCTCAGGGACCATGATATCCCCCAAGTGAAAGAGTTAGAGAAACACCACATCCCAAGACCATGAAGGCCCAGAAGGCACCCCTGGGCGCTGTGCCTTATGTTCCCCTCAGGACACAACAAACCCCAGTCCTGCATGCAGTCCCCCAGTGACCCACATGCAACTGTTCATCTCAGTTTGGACATCAGTGGCCAAGGACCCTTTGTCCATGTCCCATCAGCAGCACACAGACACCCATCCTTCTCTCCTCTGTATGTGCAAAAATACACAAACATAGTTACAGAACAGGACTCCCATGGCTAGACCAATCACAAAAGGGCTTTCCATACTGCCCAAGGCAGCAGCCTCTATTCCATAGGATGGAGATGCTACAAGAAGACTTCCCTCTGTCCCACAAACTGCAAAGCTCTGGTGCAGGATGACCCAGCTACACTGTCAACACGGCCATACCATCCTCTCCATCCCTTGTGTCATAAAGAGTGTTGGAGCAATGTCTTCCTTTCAGTCAAAATAGCTTATGCTGCTAATAGATAGGAAGTGTTCACAACTGAGAAGATGAAAAGGGACCTTACAGATAGCACTACTGAGTTCCAGTTTCTCAGAAGGACCCATACAAACGACAAGGTGACTGTCACATGTGCTGGGTGGGCAGAAGAGGAGGGGGTGGAAAAAGGAGAGCTTCATCTTCTCACCCCAGGTCACCAAGAAAGTCAGTGGCAGAACCATAAATCAACCTCCCCCCCACCATCCCTGAATCTGGATGCTCCCTGTGCTCTTCATGCCTCTGCTTGATAGTCAAGCTGTGCTAGGAGGTAAAGCTGCCCTCCTCACGTTGCACATAACCACACATCTTTTTGGAGATCATTGTCTAAAGGATGCCATCTCCCCACCAGAAGTCAGTCCTGCAGAAATATAATCTTTCAAAAATGAAACTTGCATCCTCATTAAGAAACCTGTCCAGCTTTGACAATATGCTTGCCAACGTCTTCTGAGATGTGGTCTTGTCTCACAGGAACTTAGAGGCTCTAAGGGTTTATCCACACGTGGGGTTTTTTGTACTTGGAAGTGATACCAGCAAGCATTTTTACACCTAGCTATTCAAAGAGTTTTATTTTCAGTACAAAAGAGGATATCAGACCACTCAGTTTCAACTTCTGCTGAAATTCTTGTGTGACCCAGGACACCTCATTTCAAGCAGTTCTGAGTCCGCACAGTGACTTGTGCTAAACTCTGTATCTGTAACTGCACCCATACCAATGTCTGCATAAATCAGCAAGAAAAGCTTCAGTCAAAATTAGTACCTTTGTTCAGAAATAAAGATTAAAAAAACCCATCTCCAGCTCCTTGTTGATAGGTAAGCTCTTGAAGACAGATATACTTTCAGAAACAGCCTCCCTTCCTCTTTCCACCCTCCCATTCCTCCAATCTTTGAGCTAGGCCTCAGGGCAACACTTTGCAACCTTGTTTGCCAGAGGAGAAGGATGCTTTCTGTCTGGGAAGACTGTGCTGGAGCAGAGCAGACCCCGGGCATGCAATTACCCAGGCAGCAGCAACAATGTGTTAATTCACTGGATCACTCTGAAATGAAGTACAGTGCAAGTCCTTGGAAAAAGTGAAAAGGAGCCTGTTAAGGAAACTGTGTGAAGGCCTTGTGCACAGCAGCCCCTTGGAGTCCAGACAAGGATGGACTTTGCACAGACATCATTTTTAGACCTGAACTGGCAGCCAGCACCCCTGCCCTTCCCACCGCAGGGCATCCAACAGGAATGATGGGAACCACGCTCAAGGCTGACAGGGGACATTGGGCAACACGCTTATTTTTAAGAGCTGCAGACACAAGGATTAGCCCCTGCAAGGGGCATCTGCAGAGCACTCACCTGGGGAAGATCAGTCATAATGCCATGCACACTCTGTCAGGGCCTGCAGATTTCTCACACTTTCAGGAGAGCAGTCTCCTCCTTGGTGTCGGCAGCTGCCAAGTTCACATCCCAGGCTCAGCTACTCTCTTCAGTCACCCAGAGCTCCTTAGGTAATTCCTGTCCTCCAAAAACAAACAACAAAGCCAACATAGCAAGGAGAGGAGAAGCAGACTGAAATGGACCTTCGGTGAATTTGTTATGAGAAGTCAATGCCCTCAGAAGGTCTGCACTGACTGAATACCTCCTAGTGCATAATCCTTCTCCTACTGACTGATTCCTCTAACACCCAGACAGACATGATGGCATCATGAAGAAGTAGTCCTGCACTCCTAAATCAGAAGGGGTGCCTTGCTGCAGGCAGGAAAACTGGCTTCCCTCCTAAGGAAAAGGGACAGAGGAAGAATCACAGAGATCTCTGCTACCTCCATATGTTGGACAGACTGCCCACCTGCACACTATGAATGCAGATTCCAAATATCACAAACCTCCTTGAGGAACGAGCAATGATTTCATCAAAGGCAAGGGGAGCTTTAAACCTTCATAGCCTCTTGTAGGGAAATTTCTGTTGTAATCCATACATAGATTAAACTCATCAAGTGGAAGAGTTGCACACCAAAGCTCTTTCTGCATAAGGCTGTTGACCACTGAGCTGATATATTGAGGTTAAAGGCTCATCTGTGCCGACACACTTCTTCAGGAATGCAAGTGTGGCTTTCATGCATAAATACAGCTGTTACCCTGAGGAGCAGGGGGTGACCAGTTTAATGCCAAGAAGTTTAAATTCAGTTCTTACATTGCACCAAAACTCCTGGGTTCCTGTAGAAACAGGATCAACAGTACCAAACATCTACAGAAAGTCTTCTGCTAGCTTCTGCTATGCACTGGCTATTTTGAAGACAGTTGAGTGCAAGACTAAGAGAAACCTTGTTTAAAAACTAATCTGTTTTGCACAGATTGAGTTTTGCTCTCCAAGGAGATGGGAAAAGTAAAACACAAAACTAAGCTGCAAAGACAACAGCACCTAGCCATGAGCCCTGGCCCTTGCAGAACTCCTGATGGCTGTCCCTATACAGGAGCACTTCGCTGCCAGATGACGTGTCCCAGACGAGAAGAGTTTCCTGAAAAGCACTGACAATGCACAGTTAAAAGCTCAGCTCAGACAAGCAGCGAAACAAGTCTGTCTTCTGGTTTTTGAGCTGAATATTCAACACTTTCCATGTTTGTTCTCTCACAGGTTATCTGGGCTGCACAATCAGCAAAACTGCAAAAACACTTGCTGGGGCTCAGCTACCAGGCAGCGTGTAATGGAGCTGTTCTGGAGGAAAACAGAAGTGTTATTGTGCTCGCGGCTGTCCCAATAAAATTAGTCATATGTGATGGAGAGATAGGCGTCCTCACAGAGCTCTTACTGCCTTGTCAACAGATGAACTCAAAATGAAAACATCCTAACTATCAACAACCAACCTGAAAGCTGAATCACGAACCCTGAAAGCAGCCTCAATGCTACAAAGAGATTCCTTCTCTTCAGCAGAAAACAGCTGAATTTCTTCCATCTGTCCTCTTTTTCTTCTTCCCATATAATATCTTGACACTGCTCAATGAAATAATATTTCTTCTTTCATCTCCCCACTCAAGCAACCCTTTTCCTCTCCAGCTGAGTGATGCTGTAGGGCCAGGAGAAGAAATCACACTTGAGGCAAGAAGAGGAAAAGGCCAGAGACTGGGTGGTGGGAAACAACATCCCAGTTGTCTTCTCTGTGTGACCTCAGACAACCTCCCCAGTGCTGCTTTGTCTCATTTCCCCACTGAAATAGCAAGTTCCCCACCATCCCAGGTGACTACCTGACCTGGTGTTAGCAATCTGGGGTTAATACTGACAATAATCAGAGGAGGCTGATGATGTGCCTAAGTTCCCTTACATGTCAGCATCTCATTTGGTTACACAGTGATATTCAGCACAACCCAGACCATGGTTTCATGCAGCACTTCTATACTTGTGCATTTTCACAAATATCTCTGTTGGTGTCTTCAAGCTCTAAGATCTTGGCAAACACTCCCCATCACAAAGAGCACCACTTCTATGCTGGAAGCTTAGGAGACCCACACTCTCTCTTCACCACCAGACATGATTTGACAGGACATATTTTTGTATCTACACTAATGAGAGATGGAGAAGACTGTCAAACAAATGCATGGAGTTTGGCTCATGGCTGGTACCAGGGGCAGAACATTAGAATGCTACCCAGTTGTTGGGACTTCTCTAGCTGGAGTGTTACCTGTCCAGGAGGCACCACACTGATCTCAAAGGGATCCTGTGGTCACTGCAGAGAGGGTCCTGGATCTATGCATGCATTGCACGATGGCAGACCTGTGAGCAGCCACCCAGTAGCTCCTCTTGATAACCATTACAGAATTCATTTGGAAACAAATTTCTTTCTTGGAAGTCTCTTCCCCAGCACTGACAAATCTTTTGAGATGTCAGGGCTCGCAGCAAGGTACAAGGGGAAGCATGCTCTGCTCCACGCTGAGGGTGGCCAGCAAGACAAGGAGCTGTTCAGTGGCTCCACATCGATGTCAGAGCTCATAACGGGAAACAAATCCTCCAGACTTGGGTGCTTCCCAGGCCAAATCTCAACCAAACACACACATCTGCACTCACACCAAAGAGCAGACACACATCAAGACAGAAGAGCAATTGCCGTAGGTTGCCATGGCAGTGTGCATGAGTGATTTTATCACCCTTATCAGCTGCAACAGCATTTAGGCCCACTATCAAAGAACATTGGTATTTTTTAAGGGTGCACTATGTGGGAGAAGCAGAAAATCAGTGTCAGCCAGAAGACAGAACTCAGCACACAAAGCAGGAGCCCTTGCTTCGAGTAAGCTGCCTCCCAAGGGCACAAGGACATTAACCCAGCCCCAGGCTCATGCTGGACATGACTGGCAATGCTGGGCTGCCCAGCATGCCCCAGCCCAGTGAGCTCTGCCCTGCACAGAGGGATGTGCAGCCCTCCAGGGAGCACGGCAACAGCAAGCCGAGGGCACTCGCCTGTGCTCTCCATGGAGCTGAGGGAAGTAGGTCAATCCTTCTGCTTTGCTGAGCCTTTTGGCAGGTCGGTGCCGCGCTGCCGTCGCTGCTCACAGCTCCTCACTTGTGCTGCGTGACAGCCACGTCGTTCAGAAGTTAACAAATTCAATACATCTAATTAAATCAACCTTGGCATCCATTCAAAACTCATCTTGTGGCTTTTTTTTTCTGCCTTTTTATTCTCTGCTATTGGTGGTAAAGAGACCCAGTGAGGAGAGATGCAAGAGAAGGTTGCTAAGAAGTGAGCCTGTTTTTATCTCTTTCTTTATCTCAAGTTTTTTATCTCTTCTTTATCTCAGTTTTTATTTTCCTGCTGCTCTCCTGTCACAGAACCACAGAATCATTAAGGTTGAAAAAGACCTCCAAGATCATCAAGTTGTTGCAGAGACACTTTGTTTTCCTCAAGGGAAGGAAACAAATCCACATGGCATCACTCCTTATGCATCTTTCCTCCTCCCCTGTCCCAGATAAAATGACCTTTTCCATCTCCTTGCAGGCTTTGCAAACTGAGTCCAACACAGGCAGGCAATCCTTTGGCTCTGCTACTGACACTTGCCACACTGAACATGGACTTGGCAAGCAAGCCAAGCTGGCACGGCTGGCAAAGGGAGGGCACGTTAAAGTGTGACCCACAGCCTCTGGGCTGGGCTGGACACGCTGCAAGGTGGGAGCACATCTTCCACCACCAGACTGAGCAAAGCCAAAAAGCAGCAGAGAGACCACTGGAAATGGCTCATGCCAGCCAGGGTCTCCTCTGGCTGCTCTCCCATGCAGCTCCTGACTTGCGTGGTATGTCAGCACTGCTTGATGGATGTGGTCATGAACATGGGGTCACACTGGAGAGGCCATCCAAGACAGGCACTATAGTGGATGGCCACAGAGCTCTAGAAATGGACTGCAGGATGAGGAGCTGCCATCTGCACACCATACTCAGTGACATCGGGACACACTGGAAGCTGCTCACACCTGGCCTCTTCTACAGGCTGAGAGGGACATTGGGATCACCCTGTTCAATCTCCCATGTCTCTTCACTATAGCAGATCCTTCCTCTTTCACCAAATCTTCTACTTCTGCCATGGTCTCCCTGCCCTGTGACCATCACCTGGAAGTCAGGATGGTGACACAACCTGCTGCCTTTCTGTGCTGTAACTAACAGATGCCAACAAAACTGCCATTCCCAGTTGCAGGAGTTTAGTTAAAGGCATTTGGATCATCCCAGAACACTGTTCTTGCTGGGATCCTAGCAGAAAGTTTATTGTTTTTCCATATTCTTCATATTTTCTACAGCCTTGCTGGGCTAGGGAACCAGGACAGGGGAATATGCCAGGTGCCACCAGACCAAGGCTATGCTGTTTCTTTGAAGCATTGTTTCCTCCTTAGATTGATATGAAAGACCCTCTGTCAAAGAGGGAACTGTTTTGTATCTGTATGATGGCATTACACACAGAAATTCATCTGCAGTTTGCTTCTTGCTATCACCTCAAAGCCGTACTTGTCCTGCCTGCTCAAAATGCAGCTGTTTACCCTCCACATCTGCATTATTTCCTCTGCTTTAATCCACTCTCCTTCAAAATAGCTCCTAAAATACTCAAACCAATTCTGGGTAGCTCTTCCTCCAGACTCCTGAAATGACACCATGCTGTGGTGCTGCTTTGCTGGCCAGCAGAAGTCAGTGCATTGGAAAAGCTCTGGCTCCCAGCGCTGCAGCTGCCCCAGTTGAGTGCTGTTCTCCTGGCAGGAAAGGACACTTCATGCAAAACCTACTGCTCATCCCTTCCTCAGGACTATGAAAACAGTCTTAAAGGCACTTCAGACTCCTCTGGTATGAAAGGCACCAGAAGAGTACAAAATATCCCTCCCCGCCGTGGTAGAGGATGTTACACGAGTCTCTTTGCAAGGGCAGGAAGTAGTTTCTCTGCAAGAAAGCTGCCCCTCCTCACACAGGAAAGATGATGTGTGATGCTCTGCCAGGCTCAGGATCAACAGTCCCCTCTGAGCCCTTCCTTGTCTTTTGCATGTTGGCCAGGCACGCCCCAGACTGCACACCAGCAGAGGAATACTCCTGGGTTGGAGAAAAGTAATGGGAGTAGAGGATACCAATTCAAGGCAATTATACCTGGGCTGCTGTGAAACAGCACATCTTCCCCAACAGCACCACTGTCTGTGAGAGTCTCTCCCATGTGCTGACTACTTGCTCTGTGAAAAACACATTTACATTTCTATTTACACTTCCTTCAAACTGATCAGATTTGAGCAGAGCAGTTATTTGACCCCATACAACAGAAGCCTTTCCAGCCATGCCGGTGGCACTGAGTACTGCATGAATGCAGAGGAAGGGGCAGCCTTGGAGGAGATTCAGGGGACCCTAAGAGAAGCCAGGAAGAGCAAAAGCCAACAGAGTTTCAAGCAGTGCTCCCTCACACTGCCCAATTAAGCAGTATTTCTCCTTTGCAGAGCAGAAGCTAATGAGAGATTCTGGTAGGTTTAAGCGGGGTGGGTGATGGGAGCTGTTCTGACTTTCAAACACAGAAAGAAATGGGGTAATCACTAAGTGCAGAGCAAACATCACGGTCTTTGGGGTTCTGGGCTCTTTGCAGTGGGCTTTGCAACTGGTTTTCTTCAAAGGATGAAGAAGTGTACGAAAGTGCCATCTCTGTGTTGTACATTACTGCTCTGATCAGTAATGGTACAGTTTACAGTGATGTGGTTTGGACTTCTGAAACACATCAGGTTCTACAACACAGACCGAGGAGCTGTTGGAGCACAGACAGGAGAGCAATGATTTCCACTTCCAGGGTGAGAAAGAA
This sequence comes from Chaetops frenatus, assembly GCA_013400775.1. NCBI lineage: Eukaryota > Metazoa > Chordata > Aves > Passeriformes > Picathartidae > Chaetops > Chaetops frenatus. The sequence goes on along the minus strand of VZTR01029164.1, from coordinate 140,015 downwards.
ACCAGAAGCTGCCTTTGACACTCATACACATACGGCATGTTAGTGAGTTCAAGTGGAACAGTGTTCTCAGAGGAAGAGCCATCAGCTCAGCATCATCTTTGCACTCAATTTTTCATGTTTTCTCTTGAATGAACTTCTGATGCAAGAAGTGCAAAAAGATCAACTTATTCTAATGCATTTGCTCTTTTACAATGCTTAGGTACATGAGGGACTGAACAGTAGGACAGGTGAACAACCCATGTGCCCTTGGAACAAACAGCATCAGCTAGGGAGCTTCACCATCCCTTTAGCAGCCATTTCTCTTTCTTGCATCTTCTTCTCTTCCAGTCCTAAAATGGTGTGCCTAAAGAAAATTACTGGCAGAGATAGGAGAAAAAAATCCAGAGGACCAGTGTTACCAGTGATCCCAAATCCTGTGCACTCTTTCATGTCTTCCAGGTAACACAAAGCAACTAATATCAGCCTGCTTCAGGGCTGGCCTGGGTCTCACCCAGGCTGCTTCCAACCCCAGCTCAGCCAGGACCAGCCTGCATGGATCCCCTACCCTTCCCCTCTTCCTAAAAAGGATCCTCATCATCCCCTTGAGCTCAGCCTAACCAACATCTCCAAGGCACTGAGACAAGGGAGCAGCACAGGGCAGTGTGAGTGCTCAGCCAGCCCAAGGCAGAAGGCTGAGACATTTCACACCACTGCTGCCAATGTCTCCACTGCCGGCAGGAACACTGCGGGGCCACGACAGGAAATTGGGTCTTAATCACCATCTCACTTTTCATTCCCCACTTCAGTTCTGGTATTTTAGCAGCTGCTGCGAGCTGGCTGTGCTGTTTCAGATGAGCAGCCGTTGGGGCACAAGGCTTAGCTTGAGCAAAGAGAAAAATGAAGCTGGGGGAGGCTTGAAGTAGTGATCTGGCAGCAATTAAGGCTTTAAGACACAACCAAACAAGCACCAGTCTCTTGCACAGGCTGACACTGCCTGGGACAGGCAGCCAGGCTGGTGAGGCCATATGGGCAGGACACTGGCACTGTGCAGACCTACTGACTGGGCTTACTGCCCACCTGGGACAGCTGTGTGACATGGTCCAATGCAGATGTGTCTCCAGGTGCTTCCCCTCCTCCTTGTTCATAGTACATCTATAGATCAGCTGCAATATTGGGGTTGACTGTAGCAGCTCTCTGCTCAAGCTCTGCAGCAGCCAGGGAGAACCCCCCTTGCAGGGGGGAAATCTGCTGCCACCATAACCAGTGCAGATGGCAGAGCCAGCCCAGTACACCTGCACCAGGGATCATCTAAAAGGCAGAAGGTGCTGGGAGCTGCAAGGAGACACAGCCAGAGCTCACTGGCACAACCATCCCTGTGCACCAGCATAAGAATGCTCACCAAGTGCCCATGAGCCCGTGTTCCCCATGCTCACATGGCCTGTGCACCTCCAGAAGGCAAGTGTTAAAATTATGAAATCCTTGAGCCAAGACAGAAAGAAACCTTTGCCACAAAACTAATTAAGCCTTTGGGAAAAAGGAGAGTATTTACCGTCTCCATATTGCCTCCAACAACAGTATTCCTGAAAAGATCCCACGCTGTTCTTGTGTCATGCCCTCAAGTCCTACTTTGCCTCCCCATCACATCCATGGGTCACAGCTGCAGTGGGTGCACAGGCTGTGGGAGACTCAGCCACTGCCAAATTGCAAATGACCTATAGGAGTTTTCCCATCTTCAAAGTGGCCTTGATTTGACCACTATCTTCTTCAGAAATGCATAGAAAGTCAGACTCATTGCAAGAAGGGCTCACTAAACTTGCTTTAACACTCCCCTCTCTCCCCAGACAGCCCACCACAGCCTGGGGGATGAGCATTGCTACAGCAGGTGTAGGATTCATCTCACCCACCCTAGAGCCCCCTGAAGCATCGTATCTAGGCAGAGTGAGCTGGCTGGGGCACGCCACATCTCATCAAAGAAAGGTGTTTGCAGCCTTGGCACCTGCATCCTAACAAGTCAGCACGGAGTGTTTTTGCAGGTGATGAAGAATCTGCCACACAGCCAAGGAAGATGAAGGTGCAATTTGTCCCATTCATCAGGTCCATCACACCTTAAACCCCACAAGGAAAAGGTTGACTAGATCTCCCCTGGCTGCAGCATAAACCAAAAGCTGCACTGCTGACCTACATGGGGGGGTGCCATGAGGTGACTCCCACCTCACCAACCAGCCAAATGTAAAAATGCAGACACTTCCAGAGGGCAAAACTGCTCTCAAAGCCTAACTTTAGCACCTGACATGTCACTGCCTCCACCTCAGTGCACTTCCAGCCTTTAATGCTCCACCCCTCCAGTAAGGGGAGGCAGAATAAATATGCCACATTTCAGCTTCCCACCTGGTGCTCCAGTTCTCTCAGTAAGCAATGATGGGTTTGTGCTCATACAGAGCAAGGGATAAGGTGCAGATGCACATGTAGTTCATCTTTGGCCCTGCCTCTGTGGGTAGCAGCTTTTGGCAACCAGGTAGGTTGGGAACTAGGAGCTGCAACATCTCAAACAGCTCCAGAGGGATTCATTTCACATGAGGATGGTTATCAGAGCGTGCAAATGAGTAGTACCTCCAGCACAGCTGTATTAACTTATCTCAGTAAAACTCCCTGAGACTCCAAGACAGAAAATGCCACATGGGCAGCTAATTTCCACCTAATAGCGTATTTTCCTCTAGCAGAAATTATAGACTGCAAGTGCTTCATGAGCCATTTGCAGGAACATTTGTAGGCACTACTGAAGAACTCAGAAACTTAATTATCTCTTTCAAAATGACCTATGTGATTTAAAAACCTATTTGGACTTCAGGTGCCCTGGGATCTGTAATCCCTGATCTAGTTGCTCAGCTGGCACAATCTTGAAGTTACCATACAGGCCACTCAGGTGGCTAAAAATTGTTCTACCTACTCACCAAACCCTCTAACATGTCTCCAAATCCACCATCCCAAACTGACAGAGAGAAGCAAAACCACAACAAACACTTCCTTATCCTTATCCACTACCTACCTGCATGAGCTTCCCAAATGACGGCAAGAGTACAAATCCCCCCTACTGGGGTCAGCAAATTTTCAGCACAAACACATGCCCAAGCATCTTTAGACATAAAATATATATATATTTATATATTTAAGGAAGTTATTATGCTTCTCGGAAACTTTTTTTTGCAATACTATTACCAAGGCTCAAAAGCAGTTTTTAGAGCCCAGTGGCAGTTCACAGCTTTAACCAAAAGACACACCACGAACAAACCCTCTTACTAATAATGGTCTGCTGGGCTGGAAAGCCCCTGTGCCTCTCTCAGCCCCGTGCTGCACTGAGGTGACATGCCTGAGTGCTCAATTTGAATATGTATAGCTGAGAGCACCCACGGGGAAGCACAGATCCTGCCTCTGAGCTGCCATCCTGACCCCAGTGATGCAAGCTGAATGGGGCAGTGGCAAGAGTTCTCATTTCTCTACCCCAAAAATATTTCCACCAAGTGATGGTTAAGAGCATTCGTCAGAGTTTTGGGGCTTTTTTAGGCATGTCAATGCAGGAGGATCTGCCCAAAGTGGAAGAACATGCTGGTAAAATTCCTGGTACCCTGACCCTTGCATATACTGACTGATGCTACACAATCCCCAAAAGCCAAACTCCCATCCTTTCTACCAAAAGCAACATCAGATTATCACTCAAAAAAATTTAGTCCTGAGATCATTTCATAGCATATGTATCTGATGCAGAGCCTAAACAGAGGGAGCCTTTAAGGCATTTTCTACTCTATGAGGCAGGGACCTGACTGAGACTATGCTACAAGCCATCATGCAAGGGTTTCTGCTGGAGCCAGATGCAATATATGTTTTTTATTTTACACACAAGCAGGACTCAGTTCTTTATTCCAAAGTGCCATAACAGCCTGAAGAACAGAAGCTCCAATGAATGCAGCAAAGTATCAAAATCAGAGAACTACAGAATGCTTTGGGTTGTAAGGGACCTTCAAGGATTATCTAGTCCAACCTCCCTGCCATGGGCAGGGAGATCTCTCACTAGATAAGGTTGCTGGTGCTGGTGAAGGAGACCCACAAAGCTTCTCAGTCATGGCCCAGCACCTTCACAGAAACCAAACTTCTTCAGCAGTTTAAGGATGGTCTGAACCACAGGTGATGCCCAAGAGTGTGCTATGGGTGGGGTCCCAGCCATCCCCAGTGCCACCCCCCACACACAGGTACATCAGGCAGAGCCACACACTCTGCCATCACTGGCACGGCCCTTGCTGCAATGCTCCCTTGCAAAATTTCTCCTTGTAACTTCAAATTTCCCTCATTGCTGTATGGCCCTTGGCACCCATCCCATCCAAGCTAAAGCCACCTCATGTGGGTTAACACCTCCCCAGCAGCTCCTACTATCCTGTACATTCCCCCCACCTTCACAGCTCAGCTCCTTTTGCATCTCCCCTAAGGGCAGGTTCCTTTCTCTTGCTTATCACTTCTTAAATCGCATCATCTATTGCTCACACCGCCTTGAGGCCAGTGGTTTTGGAAGCACAGGAAGGTTCAGACATGCTCTCAGGTAGCCTGCAAATTTGTCCCTGAATGTAGTAATTCCAGGGCCTCTCATGGAGCTGAGCACATTGGGTACAACTCTCACTTGCCATTGAGCCAATGGGTTGTTTTTTTTGCACTTTACTACAGCCAGTATTTTGCACTTAGTGATTCAAAAGTAACGTGCTGCAACAGCAGTAGCCTTACCTGTCTCTGCACCTTCTGGTTTGTTCTGCTGAAGAAAGGGTTTAATGGCTCTGAAAACAAACAAAACAAAAAAACCCAAAGAATCGAGGAAAGCCACTAATGGCATCTATTAAAAAGACAAATATTGCATGTCCTGGAGAACAGCTACAAACTGCAGCCTTTCAACACGAGCTTCCATTTCAAGGTGACATGAGCTGCCCCCTACCCTGTACCCCACTAAGGGAAGCAAAACTTCCCCTGTGAACCCTTCAGATGGACAAACCAAGGAGAAAAGGTGCCAGAGACTCAAAGAACATTCATGAAAAAGCATGGATAGTGAAATTAAGGTTCCTGGCTCTTGGCATCACACTACAGCTGTTATAAAACAGGATATCCAACTCAGCAGCACAGCTATCAATACTCCAGCATGAGTCATCTGCAATACTTATCTAATGGTGAGTAAGCTGCTCCTGTCGGTCATACTTTCCAGATAAATCTGTGAAGAAAACAAGAAGGAAGAAAATAACCTATCAGAACATGTTATCAAAGAAATTAAACGTAGGGGATGGTATCTGGTCAGCAGGACAGCACCCAAAGTGGCAGAGGGAAAGGCGGTTTGGGGGTCATTGGATGAAACGTGGACACCAGGAGCAAATATTAGGGTCCATAATGGAGTATGAGTGAAGTACCACTAAATCAACCACACTGTGACCCTTCCTGCTGGTGGACACTTCAGGCAACACCTATGGCAGAGGCTGCATGTGACACAGCTTTTGGGACTGGGACTCCAACATACAGATGTGTCCGTTTGAGTGTTTGTGCTCATCACTTTTGCTTGGCAGTGAGTGTTTGTCCAAGTGAGGACACAGTGCTTAGGAAGAGTTGCTTGGGGTCAGTGTCTTCAACATCCCCAAAAGCAGGGAAACCCCAGCCCAGCCACACAGTGGGTGCAAAACAATCCTGAACGTGGGGGGATGCTTCCTTACCTCCCCCTGTTTTGACTAAAGCCCAACAACTAAATTACAAATGATTTAGTGGTGAAAATAATGATAGGAAAAGGTAAAGACACCTTCTTTCAAGTCTGTTTGATGAGAGCAACCCTGAATGACCACACAGGCTCATCTGCACCCAGCCATATGCGACCCTTGTGTTCACTGTCTGCCTGTGCCTTGTGGACTTCGGTGAGCCACAGGAGCTGAGGCCAAGCCCTAGAGAACTTTCTCACAGAGAAATTGCTGCTGGGGAGGTGGAGGAAATACTCCAAGGGTTTCCCAAGGGGTCTGACTCATTGCACAGGTGTCTCAGAGAGATTTCAGAGGGGAGCTGGGGAGTAGGGGCTGTGAGGGGAGAAAACTCCAAACACCTCCCCAACTTCACATGGCAGAAAGTGAGAGAAAACCCCATGTATGAATCACCCTGTGCTGATATCACAAAGCCACTGAAGTGTTTCACACAGGCTGCCATGCAGGTTCCTGCCAGCACAGAGGAGCCCATTTGCTGTTCCTGCAGCCAGCTGTGAGGCTTTGCGGGCAAGGGGATTCCAGGGTGGGCAAAATGCTTCTGTCAGCTTGCCTGAAGTGGGGAGAGGTACAAGAAAGAGCATGGTTATGGGGACCAACACAGATCCACCAAACCCCAAGACCTCCACACCCAAGAGTAAAGCCTGAGATGGCCACCTCCATCTCCTCCTACCTGGAAGGGACAAGAAGATATGAGCATGGCCAGCATTTCATAGAATCACAAAATAGTTTGGGTCAGAAGTTGACCTTAAAGATCATCTTGTCCAAATAAACTGCCATGGGCAGGGACAGTTCCAGGCACAGTAGACCAGGTTGCTTAAAACCCCATCCAGCCTGGTCTTGAACTCTTCCAGGTATGGGGCATCTACAACTTCTGTGGGCAAACTGTTGCAGCATCTCACCACCCTCATCATAAAGAATTTCTTCCTCATGTCCAAATTAAATCTCGCCTCTTTCAGTAAAAAGCCATTCCCCTTTGTCCTATTACTCCATGTCTCCCTCTTCAGACCTCTTGTAGCCCCTTTAGGTATTCTAAGGTCTTTAAGAAGAGTCTTCTCTTCTCCAGGCTGAAAAACCCCATCTCTCAGCCTTTCCTCACAGCTGAGATGCTCCAGCCCGTTGATCATCTCTGTGGCCTCCTCTGGACCTGCTAAAACAAGTCCATGTTCCTCTCATACTGGGGACCCACAGCTGGGCCAATTTCACACTGCACCCCCAGCACTGCTCAGGATAACCTCTATTTTCCCTACCTGCCCTGGGGACAAAAGCTCTTGTCAGACAAGTGCAGGAATTGACATAATCAAGAACAAGCTTGACTGTTATTTTTCCTCTGGGTTAAATTTTGTTCAAGTCAGTGCTGCAAGACCACATGCACCCAGGAACCACCAGCAGGGATGGGATAGAAATCAGTTTGAGAGAGTAAAGAGAGTGGGACCAGCCCCTCTGGCATGGGCACTCTCACACTCACACACACATGAAAAGGGCCACATAACCACACCTTCACACAGTCATTCTCAGCACTCAACTTTATCAACCTTGGAATAAAACTGATTCCCTCATTGGAGCACAGGCTCTATATGGGGACAGCCATTTAGAAATAAAGCCAGGCCAACTTAATCTCTCCTGAGACATCAAACTCATTTTCATATATACATTTTTCTTCCCTTTTGTTTTTTTTTTAATAGGATTGGGAAGGGCCTTCCTGGAGCATGAACTCCATAAGCATCCAGCTCAGGCAAACACATAATCCTGCCCAGACATAAACCTAACACATTAATCCCAACACTCTTATTCCAAAGCTTCCCCAAAAACTAGAAACTTTCTTTTTATGTTCAGCCTAATTACCACCATGACAGGTGAGATCTATTTGCTCCTGAAGCATCAGCATCCTTCTGCCTCAGCAGGTCATCCATCTCCTTCTTGATACACCTGTACTGGGCTGGACAAGCAACCTGCTGCTCCACAATTTCCCATGCCAGGTCTTCTTGTCCACCTCTTCCCATTTGAATTTATCTGAAGAACACAAGAACTGGACCCAGTAAGCACTCTTGGGAAGGCAACTTGTCTCTGACAAACCCTTCTGTTTCTCTAGGTTCTCCTCTGAGACCTTCCTACTAGAGTCTTTTAATTCTGGGTTTGGGGCTTGGTTTGGTATTTTTTGTTTCAGTTATGCTGTATGATCAAAATTGCCTTTAAAACATCTAAACACGCATTTCATACGAAATTAGTATACAGGGAAGAGGGGGGAAAAACTGTCATATCTTCTTGCCAAGATGCAAATAAAGCACTGAGTAGGAACTGAACTGGCCACAGATGTAATCTGGCCCTGTCAGTGCTTTGGAGCACATGTGGTACAATATTAGACCCAAATTAGGAGATTCCTGAAAATGAAAAGACTATTTTGCAAGCTCAGTTTTTGGTGGGGGGGGTGGGGGTGGGGAAAGAGAGACATTTATTTGGTCTAATGTAGCATTTAGCCTAGCCAGTTTTGCAGGAACAAAAAGAACAAAATCAATAATAACCTATGCAGCAACCTATCACAATTCTGCACATTTCTATCGGTAAATAAACGTAGCTGTATTACAAGGATTGCCCATCTTGTATTACGATACAAAGGCAAACAAATGTGCACTGCCAGCTTTGGACCAAGGCTCTGGAATTTACAGAAGCAAGGAAAAATCAACAGGGGCTTTGCCTGAATAAAGACCGCTGGTTTAAGCATACATGGCTTGTGCCAGTGTTCAGTGAAGCAGCTTGGCTTGCATGCGTGTGTGCACAGTTAAAGATAACCATCTCGATATATTTATATCAAAGAGGGAGAGCGAAAAAAAACCCTCGCATGCAAAACATGGTGACGTTCAGACAGATCCTGCAGATCTGGAGGCACTCGAGCAGCGCTCTCACAAGAGGTCACAGCTCTCGAGTCAATAACCCTCTGATGTGGGCATTTTCTGAAAGGGGAGCTTATTTGGCTGCCCCTACAACTGCTGTTGTACACAGAGCTGGTGCAAAAGTCACATAGCAAACATGCAGTGAGGTGACTGCAGCACTGCAGTCACGCAGCTCCTCATTTTCGGCATGCTAGAGAACATTTTTGGGTTCCTTATTTTGGGCTTAGAAATTTGGACATTGGATTCTTAGAAGAAAATGTGTGAAAACAGCCTGTTCTTCCTAACTACTGATGTGTCTGTTTGCTTAGGTAGCACCTTTGTGCTGGTGCTGGTGAAGCAATTGTGTTTTCAATGGAGCAAAATTGCAAGTCACTGCTGGAATTCAAAAGAACTGCAGCTCAGCATCATCTCCTCTGCAGTCATCTGCTGGATTTGCGTCTGGTTTGGTCACTCAACTCCATGCAGCTGCTCCAAGTGCACCTCCCAATCCCTACAGTAACTACTAATTCTCTTGGGGTGTAAATATAGCCGTCACCCAAGATGTTTGCAGCCATTAATTAAATTTCCAGCTCTAGGTACTGCGAGATGCTATCTCTCTTCGAAAGCAGCAGCCTTGACTCAGCACACGCTGGAGAGAGGGAGAGACCGTGATTCTTCACTTTCCTGAAAGGTCAGCAAGGGAACGCCCCGGAAACCCTGAGTAGTAACACCTCGTCCTTAACCCAAGTACAGGAGCTGTATTTAGGCAGCTGACTGATCACAAGAGCTACAAGGACACGTGTCTGCTCAGCAGCAACCAACTGGAAAAGCGGATGCCTTTTATTAGCCGCCCTTGTACTTAGCTTGGCTCGGAAAAGCATGCTGCTCCACTGGTGGGTCCTGCAGCGTATGGAAGAGCAGTTATTAGTGAAGCTAATTACAAACAATGTGGCTACTTAGAGGGCTAAAAATAGCGTGGAGTATTAATAGATGGAGTGAAAACTGGGACACGGAAGATGATGATTCTGATCTCGAGCGCAGCAGCATCCTACACGATCTCGGTAGTAATTCTCTTCATCTGTGTGTTTTGCTTTCACAGTTTACGAAGCAGGCTGGAAAACCTCTTCTCAGAAAGGCAGAGAGGCTGAATTCCTCAGCATCCAGAAGCACTGAGAGGTCCTCTCTTGTATCTCCACACAAGTAGAAAACATTCCTGTGTCAGCCGAACTGGCTCTGTGACAATAATTTCACGCTATTTATGTGGCAACTCAGGTGACAGTTCCCAGAAAGCTGTAACATTTACCTTAAATACCTGAGTTCACTAGTCACTGATCAAAGGAATGCAGCCTTTAGAAACAGTTTCCAGTTGACCTGGAGCTGCTGGAGCGGAGTGGCAAGTGAAGCCCCCCGTGCCCGCCACTGATCTACAAACAGGAAGACCATTGCAAAGGGGGAAGCATCTGACTCACTTATTCCATGCAAACTTTAGCCAATTAAAAAATCTTATGATTTGCATCTAGCTAATGACCAGAGACACAAAGACTTGTAACAACATCATAAACCCCTCTGTCTCCCCACCAAACAAGTTCAGTCTCAGCCCAGCACCTGAGAGCACACACATGAGAAATCAAGCTCTTCCTTCCCCCAGTCTGCAGCCTCTCAGTACAAAAGCAAACAAGACCCTGACTACCCTCCCAGGCTAGACAAATACCACTGCTATGCTGGAGAACATCTCCTGAACAGCAGGAGATGTCCATCAGAAGGAAAGGACACGAGGAGCCACAGCTTGTAACCCAAATCCCTCGTGTCCCAGAGAAGCTCCAGAGCCAAACCTGGCCAGCGTTGCCGGCACCACGCAGGCTGCCATCTCCCCAGCTCCCAGCTGTCTTTGAAACTCCACACTGCTGCTGCCTACATGCAGGGTAGCAACCCCTGGTCCATACATGCCAAGCTGCATTTGTGTGGATCAATGCACAGCTCCAGGATGCCAAATTAACCCCTCAAGATCCATCCCTCTGATACAGATGTTTCTATGAGGAATAAAAACAAAAGGTCTTTAACAACGATGCAACTGCTGCGTTATAGGAGATCTGCATGATTCCTAATAACTATAATGCAACATACTTTAGTGAGTAAGAAAAGGGAGTGGAAAATTAATGTGCCCAGCATTTACAGAGGGATTCATCTATTTATTTAAAACAGAGGGCATGCCTCTGAAATGAGACAATGTAATCCCACGGTCAGTGACAGTCCTACCTTTGCACTGATGTAGAAGAGATAAGACTCTGCCCTTGAGTGTTTTGTTACCTTCTGCTCAAGAGTTCAAGATGATTAAAAAAAAAAAAAAAAGGGAAAAAAACCCCACCACCTGTAAGAAAACATAAAAGCCACAAACCATACCAGTTTCAATACAAACAAACAGGAATGTTTTCTTTAGCCTTTTCTACCACGGAAGGAGTGAGATAAGTGGACCTGCAGGAAGATAACAAAAATTGAAATATATGTCAGATGCAACTGTCAGCTACTGGCATCTCAGGCTGCAACTGTTCCCATGCTTAATCTCCAAGACGAACAAACAAAAACATCTAACAGGGCTTCTAAAAATCAGCATCTCTCAGCTGCACAACTGGCTTCCTGACCAGGAGGGGTGGTGGCACCCCCCTAAGTGGAGGATTAGTCCCAGAGGCAGGGTGCCAAGCAGGAAGAGGAAGGATTGTGAGGGGAAGGAAGAGACACAGGAAGGAGGAGCACTCTCCTTCCTCCTTGCTGTCATGGTACCAAATTTCTCAAGGCTTCTGCCACCCATCATATTTTCTAGTGGACATAAATTCCTTTACCACACTCAAGAGCAGAAGCTCAATGAAACCCCAGGATGCTTCAAGAGCCAAGCATGGCCCAATGCAGCCCAAGTTCCCCCTGAGCTCCAGCAGTCCCAGGAGAAAACCTAGCCCAAGGCTGAGGTGCTAGAACTTCAGCAGGGCTTCAAGCTCCAGCTTTACCATGCCATAACCCTCCTCGGCTTTGGGTGAGGTGTGTCATCTCCCATAGAACTGACTCCACAGCAGAAGGAGGAATGACCCACTCTTCTGCATTTTGCTCCTCACAGGAACTCAGCTGTAGGGCTGCTGCAGCCCAGGACGTGGGCAGACACACAAGGACTGCCCAGCACTGTGGGTCTGTGCTGCTGATGGGTGCTCAGGAGTGGAACTCCACAAACCACCAATGGGAACACGAAAAGAAAGTGGCACCAAGTTATGACCATGGGAAAAAAGAACGGACGTGCCTGGCGCATCCTTCTTTTGGAAGCATGCTTCTTTTTTTTCTAACCTATGACTTAAAAATATCCCTTTACAGTGGGATAAAGCAATTTGTGAAGATGAAGATGCTCTCTAAAGCCAATATCCACCACACCTGTGATGGACCAAAGGACTTTTATCTACTTAGAGTAAGAGGTTTCAAACTGAAAAAAATAAATAAGCTGTCAAAAAAAGTGATTTTTTTCTTTTCTTAAATAATCACCTAAATCATAAGCAAAGTGGAATTAAATTAGGAAGGGGGAAGCTTCAGCCAGACATTGGGAAGTATTAACAACTTCACTCATCTTCCTGTTGGAAAAGCTTCCCATGAGGGGGGTTAGTGGCAGGGGAGTGAATTCCCCACCGGCTTTGGAGCCCAGGGCTGCGCTGCCTAATCCGGTGCTGGCAGCGTCCTGAGCCGTGGAGGAGGGCTCCTTCCCAGAGTCCGGCTGACTTCATCGGAACTGAATCCCCCCTCTCCCTGCTCCCCCTCCGGCCCCCCATTCATGCTGGGAAGGAGCCTGGCAAACCCGGGGGGGATTACAAGGCAGGGGAAGCAGGAGGTTAAAACGCTCTGAGGCCCCTTTCAGTCTAAAAGACAAAGTAATTGCGAAGCTAAAACAGATGCTTTGCTGAAAATAAAGAGTGGTTTACACAATTCTCAAAGAGAAGCCAAAAAATGAAAATACTGTACAGTCCCAGGAAACTGAGAGCATCCTGTTCTTATAAATAGCTACAATACTTGTGTCTACAATAACATTATTGCAGCATTTTGAAATGAGGCTAAAAAATTACATGTGTTGGTTGAAGGATAAATTTGAGATGGGACAAAAAGGAGATCATGCTGCTGAATATGATGTAATGAAAACCCTGAGTTTAAAAATATATATATTAACTATTTATTTCCATGAGTGAAATGAGGAGGACTGACAAGACCAGCCACCCAGGCACAGGGACAAGCAATTACCCATTTAAATGAGCTCTCCACAAACACAGCACGAGATGGCAAGACAAAGCCATGGAGAGATTAAGTCAGCAAATGCCCCTTTTAAATGTAATTATTGTTGACTCCTGTCACATTTGGTAGGCTGACCTGTTTCCCTAGAGAATCAGAGAGGAGTGATATTCTGAGAGAATATTTCTGTAGTTTCACTAACGTTTGTGCAGGGCATTTTATGGTGCTTTGATCCAGCTCACCTTGTGCAGGTGAAGTGATGCTATACTCAGGCTCTGGGCTCAGCCATTCCTCCACCTTTCTGCTGACCCTGCCACCTCTGAGTTGCAGCAGTTGCCAGCAGTGTCTTGGCACAAGCATGTCTCTGCTGCTGAATGGACTGAAAATGTTACATTTCTTCCCTCTCAATTAATGTATATGGATCAACTGAAATAGGAGATCACAACTTGCAGGATTTCAAGAATCACTGAATGGTCTGGGTAGGAAAGGCAGCATCAAAGATCATCTGGTCCATGGGCAGGGACACCTTCCAGTAGATCAGGTTGCTCAAAGCCCCATCCAGTCTAGCCTTGAACACTTCCAGCCATGGGGCACCAACAACTTCTCTGGGCAACTTGTGCCAGTGCCTTACCACCCTCACAGTAAAAAGTTGCCTCCTTATGTCCAACCTAAACCTTTCATCTTTCAGTCTGAAGCCATTCCCCCTTGCCCTATCACTCCATGCCCTTGTAAAAAGTCCTTTCCAGCTTTCTTGCAGCTCCCTTTAGGTACTGGCAGGTGTTCTAAGATCTTCCTAGAACCTCCTCTTTGCCATGTTGAACAACCCAAACAGTCTCTGTTTTATCTCACAGGACAGGTGCTCCATCAGGACACCAAACTAGATAAAAGCAGCTCTCCTGGAAGTGAGACCACCTCTGGAGTTTGGGCTCTACTTATTTACCTATTTGATTAACACCTCTGGCTGCTGCTTCAGAATGGCTAAAGGCCTCTGATTTGTCTTCCCTCAGTCTCTGGAGCTCCAGCTAAGGAGCAAGACTGCCAAGTGAAGGAGAAACACAACCAGCAAGATTTATCTCTACAATATGTTGCTTTCCAGAAAGTTTGAAACACCTGTGAAACTGTCCTGGGACCTGCCAGTGAAACTGTGCTGCAGTTGCTCTGCAGCTTTTCACAACAGAACCTGCCTCACATTCACTGGGTTTGGCATTCACTGGCTACTTAGGCTGAATTTAAGGGTCTTGAACTTGGACACTGCGAGTCATCTCTCAGTCCACTGCCAGCAAAGCTTTTCACAAACTTCTATTCTGCATCTACAAGTGATTTTTCATCTCTAGGTTCATGCCAGACTAGTACGGAAGTGACAATCCCTTCGTTTAGTTCTGATATGGCCAGAATACCCACAGCTCAATTACAGCCAAAAACTATTACCTGGCAAAAAGAAATGCTGACTTTTCATATATAGAAGAGTGGCAAACAGCAGAGAAGAGGGGAAGAAACAGAAGAGAAAAAAACAAGGAAGGAGGAATGAAAAAAAAAAAACAGAAAAAGGAAAATAAGGTGGGGAGGAGGGAAGGAGACATGGAAAAATGGGATGGAAAGAACAAAAGGATTTTGTGGGGCGACTCTAGTAGGATTCAGGCACTAATCCAGCACTTGTTCACCTGGCATACTGCCCATGGAGAACAGGCACTGCATTAGGTACCAGGTCTCCTGCACACTGCTGGCCCCAGGCTTTAATCTTCCTCCTGCACAGACGGCCCCATGATCACGTTTCAAGCCTTATAAATTATTTACACCAGATATGAGGAAGCAGAGACACTAGAGATGGAAAAGATGCACCAGCCCATCCCCAGGGGAAGAGAGCTGGATCCTTCCCTGTGTCACACAAGCAAAGCAGTGATGCTCTGTCTCTCCTTGGGAAGGTGTTTTGCTGCTCCATGCCCTCAACCAGGCTGAATTTCTTCATGAAGTCTTTGCATATATTGCATTTATTTTGACCTCTAATCCCTTCCTTCTGGCATTACCACCTGCCTGCATCCTCTGCAGCTCTCTGGAGTTGCACAGCATCACTAAGATACTTCCTTCTTGAAAGTTTGCCAAAGACATGAAATATCCTGCAAAGCCCAGTTAAAGATACCTCAAAGAACAACCCAGCAGCCAAGGACTTAAAAAAAAATAAAAAATAAAAATAAAAATGAAACTAATTTTGAAAATTGAGGACTTTCAGCTGGAACTTTGCTCTTCCAGTCTTCACTCCCAGAGTGGGAGGGCAGTTGCTAGCTAGGGATGTGGTCAGCAGGAAAATATTTCCTGAGCTATAGACCGACTGCTTTGTAAAGTTACTCCTGCAGCACCAGAGTAAATAAAGGACTGCAGAGCAGCTTCATCCTTCCTCCCAGCTCAGCCAGCTGGAGTTTGTGGGATGGGGCAGCACCTATCCTCCTGAATGCTTGGCAAAGTCCAAAACGCAAAACACAAAAGAAAGCACAAAATAACTCAGTCTCCATCCCCAGCACCACATTTTAAGAGCTAACTCCCTCCTGACGACTGAGATAGAGTACATAAAGGAGCGTGTCATGCTTTGAACTCCACGGTAATTCACCTCCTTGCCAGAATTTACACATTCTTTCTGTTGGCTCTAAGAGTTGCCAACAGTTCCTTCACTTACAGAGCTTCATGCAGATGAAAGACTCCTGCTGAGAGTCGTCAAGATTTACTGCAGTTTTGGTTCAGATCAGGAAAGCACTTACACGTGCACTTAAACACTGCCGAAGTCAAGGGCACCCGGCTGCACGCTCCCATACTCAAAAGCAATCAAGAAGAACCACTTTTTTTTTCATTGGAATAAAAAGGCACTGAGAATCTTAATTAAAGCTAGATGGAAATTACCTAAATGAGATGCTTGTTACTGTAACAAATCAGATGGGAAGATAATCAAGTACAAGACATGAGGACAGGAACTGGATGGGGAAAAGCTGGCACTGAGGGTTTGCTTGAGCAAGCACAGGGTGCAGGACACAGGGCTTGCCCACAGCACCTCTGAAAACAGGCTCTGTTTTCAAGACACCAGAGTCAGAAAGGAGAGGTTCCCAGGTACTTTTACTGAAGACTCCCCTTCTAGAAGACATATTCTGGCTTGCTCAAAATGGTAGGGACCAAGCCAGTCTGCTTTTCCCCTGTGTGCAATGCATTTCTGCTGGCTTGTCCTGCTCTGCTTGCACAAGCCTATGCTGGTACTGGGAAGCCCTGAGCATGGAGCAGAAGTTTTGGAGGCTCTTCTATACCCCACAGCTCATACCTGGCTGGCAGCATCTGTGATGAACAGATGTATGGATATGACTATTTGGGAATATCTGGAAGTTCAGCCTGTTCAGTCCCCATTACCATACTCCCAGTGGGACACGTGGGACATCTGAGAGTCATCATCAACTGCAGCCCCAACAAGGAGGCTGTAGCTGCTCCACAGGCCTCTGCCACTACATCACCCATGGCTGCACCAGAGCAGGACCAAGACTGGGCACTAACAACGTTCCAGCCATGTGTTAGAGCCACTTCAGCCTTTCCATTGTGCGTGTCAGCCTAACCCAGATACTGGTTTCTAGCAAGAGCACTGTGGGTTCCAGGTTGACTGTGCCTTAGTAGCTTCTAGAAAAAAAATTACCTCAGCTGACAAATAAAATCACAGGTTTGGCTTTTTTTTTCCCCCCCCAACTGCAAACTCAGTCTGAAAGCAAAGATGTGAGTTCTCGTGACCTCAAGCACTGCCCCCAGCGCGTGATCTCGACAAGCTTGCAGTGTGCATGGAATTGGGCGTGCTGGGTGGGTGGGGAACATGGGTGTGTGGGCTGCAGGTCATGTGTGTGCAGGATGCTCAGTGTGAGTGTGCAGGCTGCATGCTGTGCACGTACAGGGAGCCCCCCACGGGCATCTGGGATGAGCTCTGTGGGTATGCTGCCAGAGTCCAACTCACCAGGGTTATCTGCAACAATTCAGAAGGCACAGCCGGACACGATGCCCAATGCAACGGTCAGACCGAGCATGCAGTCAGCAGCTGGGAGGGAAACCCCTCTGCTCTTTCTTTTAACAAATCAAACATGATCCTGCAATTGTATTAAAAGCAGGCACACAGCTGGACAGGCCAGGCTGACAACTGGGGGCGACCAGCTGGTCACCTCAGATGGTCACTAGCCCTAAACACAGCACTTCCTCACAACCTCCCCAATCCCCCACTGAGGCAACCAGCTATTCCCACGGGACAGGAGAGCACTGCATCCAAGGCAAGCAGGCAATAAACAGCCACCTCAGCAGAAGCCAGGTAATGGGGAAAAGCTGATGACTGTGGTGTGATGGAATGCGGACACTGCAGGGGAGCAAAGCCCAAGGGCCAGCTGGTCATCCACTGCCCTGGAGACCTCCATCCCAGCATGACCTCAGGGCAGTGGTTGCTCAACTGCTGGTGCAGGGCCAGAGGCTGATGGGCAGGCCTGAGGTTGCTGCACCGAGGTTGGGGTGACTCAGCATGATTCAGCAGGAAAGTCGTGAAGAGAAAGGGTCAGAAGGAAGCAGGACCCAGCCTACATGTGACAGCACCTGCTGGTGGCTCCTCCTCAAGGAGTCACTCAGAGCACAGCCTTGGCCCACTGCCACACCACAGAGGGCTGTTATCTCTGGGCATCTCATGGGGCACTGCAGAAAGCAGGGCTGGTGGTTTGGCTCTGAAATAAAGTAGTCTTCCCTGGGCAGCATCACTCAAAAGATGTGTCCCATGCTTCCAAGAGCATGCCAGGATTGAGCCAGGAAGGGTGCACATAGTGGGACTTCAGCCACAATGTCCCCACCGTACTGGGCATAGTTACCACGCTTATACTGACCTAAAGAATGGCTTCTGCTGGACACCTGGGGCTTGACCTCCTGCTGTACATTACATGGCTGCCACAGGCCAGCTTGAAGATGCTTGTAATTAAGGGAGAATTGAAGTACCTTGCCATGGTCGCCAATAAACTGAAAAACTCATTTGAGATCACTTAGCAGAAGAAATCAATGTTGCACATTAAGTCTCCCTCTGTCAAAGACGGCACTTTACCAGATTTATTTTGTTTTGAGAAGATGACCCTGCCCTCAGTACAACACTACAAGAGTATTGTCCTGTGGAAGACACCCTCTTGCGAGGAAAAAACATACTAATTCAGAGGTGCCTTTCCTAGGAACCTCTTATGGAAAGCTGGACCATGCTTGGGTGGCTGAGTGGGCAGCTAGTCTTGCTTCCTGCCTAGGAGGGCTCCTAGGAACAAACTTGCCTTTGTGGACAGTGCTCAGTTAGGGGGGAGCTCACCAAGTTCACTGGAGAGTCCCTCCACTCTCCATCAAGAGCTTTGCCCAGATGCATTGCAGAAGCTGAACATCCCATGCTGTCAGTTCTGCTCTAAGAGGCAAAGACAGGGCAAAAAGAAGGTGTTTGGGCTTGGTGGGAGAAACTTCTTTGTCTTTCTCCGACCTGATAAACACCCAGCCAACCCCTTGACTCATCAGTGGCTACCAGGTAACCTCCAAAGACAGAAATGGAAAGAGAGGAAGGAAAATAGCCTGCCCTTAAAGAGATGGGAGGGTGGAGAGATGCAAGCTCTAAGTCTGGAGAAAAGTTGTTGCTGTCAGTAGGAGAGGATGGCTTATCACACCACAGAACTTGAAGCAAAGCCTTTGTCCAGTGGGAAAAAAGGGTCCCCAGATGTGAAGCCTGAAGTTACCAGCTGTGCATACAAGGACTTCTAAGTGAAGATGCATTTGCACAGCTCTAAGATGCCCTGTTTTAGTCACATGAACGGTCTCACTTCCCCTCCTCAATCCCACATCCTCCCAGTTACATGGACAATCCTCAGAACTTCAATCTACAACAAAACCTCGACCCAAGCACCTCTGACCTAGAGACACAAATCCATTTATTACTGGGCTGGGAGGCTGGACAAAGAGGAGCAGTGTCTCAGAGCTGAGTGCCAGGGCCACTCTCTGATTCAGCAAAGCCCTTGATAAGAAATGTCATCCTCCATTCAGTAATTTTAGCCCATGAGATAAGAATCTCTATCAGCCTTAAACATATGGCTGGCTGCAGTGCATGCAGCAAAATGAGAAGGGTAATTTATTTGCTTGTGCTAAGAGCACTCCCAGACCCAGAAAAGCTGATGCAATGAAATAATAAGTGCCAAATTACACTCTATTCTTCTTTGGAGACCTAGAAGAGGTTCCTGTAAGATACAAGGGGTTGTATCTCTCTCCTGTAAGCATCAAGCCACCTAGGAGACAACAGTCCTACACGACTAATTGAAGACTGAGCTGCACAGGATTTTCTAAGGTCTGTTCTTCTCATTAAATCCTACTTGTTACACAGGAATTCCCACCCCAGATGTAACTGGTGCTCTCTATGAAGTAGATGCTTCCCAGGGGAAGAAGTGGAGGGGTTAAATGACTACACAGGATTGAGAGTGAACTCCAATCCCTGGTCATTACAGCAGGACCATGAGCCCACAGGTGCTGTGATGTCCCCTGGCTGAATCTAACTTAGCACCTATGATTTAGGTGACCTTGACTAATCCATATAAACAGGATACTGAGCCAGACACTGTGTGGCTTGGGTTGCTCAGAGTAATGAGCTCCGTAACCCGAGCACAGCAGGAGCATCTGATCCATGAGGATAAATGGACATAAAGGACACTCCCAAGAAACACTTAGCACATTTAGCCACTGGATTCTGCAAGGATCTGCTGAGGAAGGATCATTCCTCGAGCACTCTTTCTTATACTCTTTCCTCTCTTAGCTAGCACCAAAGGAGATACCAAACTAGATGGTGTTGCTCTGTACTGCCACATCTACTCCCTTTCATCTTTCACCAGTGTGGCTGCCGCTCAATGTGTATCACACATTTTCTCACTGTCACCTTTAAATGGGGGAACTTCAAGTGCAAGATTAACATCTAAACATGCACTCCGAAACAGAAACTTAGGCTTAACGTACAAATACTTAAATTTGGTTCTTCCAAGGAACTCGGCCAGACCCAGACTTTGAAAGAGTCCTTCCTCTCTCTGATTCAAATCTGCTTTAGAAATGTAGCAGCTACACACTTAGTCACAGATAGTCTCTTCGTTGATGTGAAACCATTTTTGCTTCCTAGACAGTGGTATCTTTCCCATCACCATATCTACCCATGTCACTGGCATTCTCACTGGAAAGATCAGCGGTTAAACCAACAACTGAATGAGTCACAGGGGTTCAAAACTTCCAATACAAAGCGATGGTCCTTCCAGCTCAGTGCTGAGACACAAGGGTGAGGGATAGCCAGGAAATCTCTGATCTGAAGAAAAGGAGGGGATTTTCATCTCAGTGGAGTTCAGTTCAGCATTTCTCATCACTGACAAATTTATTAGGGAATATTCTCATGACAATATAGATCCCCATGCACACACACTGGCATGGCTTTCATAGCAACATCACACATACCACACATACTCAGAGGAAGAGTCTGATGAACCCTTTCCACCCTCACCACCACACAGCCTTCAGAGAGCATGGAGTGCACAAAGTGCAGCAGAGGAAAGCCGTATGTTCCTCATGCTCATGGAATTGAATAGATAGAACAGGCCAAGCCTGACACCCCTCTGTTATCCTGGCTAGCCTTCTCTTCCAAGGAATGCTCCAGAGCCCAGGGTCCAACATGGGAGGAGCCATGCATGCTTATGAGGAAAAATATTTGCAGCAGGAAAGAAGCTAAAAACTAAATTAAGCTTCAACCTTCTTTTTCACAACCAATGTTTATCAGTTCTCCGAAGGTAGTAAATTGAAAACAGGTAATTTTGCTCTATTTTCTGCCTTTCTTCTCTTGTGGCTTTGGACAAAGCAATGTGATAAGCCTACACATTTCAGCTCTCTCTGTATCTCATCAGTTTGGAAAACACATCACTGTCCTGCTCTGGAGCTGCAAGGAGCGCAGTGCAAACAGTGTGAGGGACTTGTCATCCTCACTGCCAACAACAGGGCAGCAAGTTTCTCAGGCATAAAAGTAAAGGCACAAGTGTCCTCCAGAAACAACACATTTAGTATGTGTGTGTGTCTGTGTATTTGTGTGAGTAGAGATGCTTGAATAATAAATCTTAGATGTGTGGACAACTAAGGCAGTCAAGATTTGCTGATGATTGTTACATGAAGCCTGCTCAAGGCATGGGTGACGCAGGACACAGGAAATGGCCAGGGGAACAGGACAGAGACTGGGGGCAGTAGGAGAAACTACTCAATGCATGGACTCATTACTCATCTCACTTCTTGTCTGATGCATATTTCAGTGAGGCACAAAGGAAAGAAAATGTTTTGCATTTGTTTCGTTTTTTTTTTACCTTGTTACAAAGCTTCAGTCCCACTCTGGAGGTCAGGAAGCTGGCTTGTAGCATCACCTCTTCTCCTTCTTCCTGTATCTTCCCCTGGGCACACTCTTCCCAGGCAGAATCTGTCTCCAAACCAAGATCTATATGCGAGGCTTTTCTCCTTTTGAGCCTTCCTCCCAAGAGCAACACAGCGTTGATTTTCGTTACTTGAGCAAAGCAGCCAACTCTGCTCTTTCTCCTTGTGTGACAGTGGAGGTATAAACTTAAGCTTCTCTGTCCCCAAAATCTAGGGGGGAGGGTTGCCTGGCAAGTTCAGAAAGTCTTCTGAAATGCTGTAATCCAAACCAAACCACAGCTCATCAAGCTTCATCATCCAAACAGTGGATACACCTATAAAGAAAACACAGTTTTAATACCTGGATCAGGACACGTTGACAAACCTTAAGGTTTTATACATGATTTCTATTGGTATCGAGAGAGTGATGTCTGGTTCACCCTGACCTTGCAGTACTGACAAAAGAAGATCTTGTTGTTGCCTCAAGATTCAGCCAGTGAAATGTACTACTTGAACAGAGATGAACAAGAGATGTCAAAGAAAGCTGAAAAATCCAGCTCTATCATCCTTGCGGGATTTAAAGATCTTGACTTTTTTTTTCTATCATTCTGAATAAGTGAGAAGAAATATAAAAATCTTGAAATTTTGAAGGTTGCTGAATTGAAACTCATTTTGACTTGAAGCACTTTGTTTCAACAGTTGGAAAATTTCCCTTTGGAGTCATAAACTTTTACATTTTGTATTTTAACTTCCATTAGAAACAAAGACTCCTTTCAAATACAAACCAAAATGCAGACGGAGTCAGAAAGTTTAGATGTACTGTCAGTAGCCAACCCTCTCCAAATTTTTACTATGCTTTTCCCAAAAAGAAGGATTTACTGAAGCTGTCTCCTGAGGGTGCATTCAACTGCAACACGGCATGGCATTAGTGACAAAGTCACAGTCAGCTCAAATGCCAACAAAGGGAACATTGAGCTACTTTAATAAAATTAAGTGGATTTTAATACACAATACAATAGAGTTAGCTTTACATGTAAATTCTACCCTAAGACAATATAAGTGTTCAACTACAGACTCTCACAGACCAGCAAAATGACTACGCTGCGTGTTGATTAATACTAATGCAGACATTGCTCTGCTGGGTATAACATACTGCTCCAATGAGGGATGCAGGAACAACTCCAGAAATCATGTCTAGATTAAACTCTAACTTTTATTAAAAAAAGGTTTTTTTTTTTTTTTTTTTTTTTTTAGGTGTACAGAGAGAAACAGAAACACAGTGTTTAGGTACTTTATCTAAACTAAAGACTTTCATGATGTCCAGGAACTCCTCCAGTGAACACTGGCCAGACACAAGCAGCCCAATGTAATGGCTCTGAGAAAGAAAGAAGCAGCCTTCGTCTGTGTTCAGGGGACATTTAAAAGAGATGGAAAATAAACACAATGGAGATGTCTACAAGGTTTTTGTTGTGGTTTAAAGGACAACAACTTTTTTTTTTCTCCTTCCTGGGGGGGTTTTTTGTTTTTCTACTTCCGCCGGGGCACAGTTTCCAGCAGAGGTGAGGAGCCCACGGATTGGCTAATTTTAAGATGGGCACTTCG
>VZTR01029164.1:34008-116267 GCA_013400775.1 Chaetops frenatus | reverse complement strand
TAAGCTTGTTTCTCTGTGTTGTTGATGAGAAAGATGGTGGTAAAGGAAGATAAATGAGGTGGGAGAAAGGAACCATCTTGGGTGGGGGGCTGGGGGGGGGAAGAAAAACCACCTGGGGGTTGATTTTGGTTTTGTTGTTTTTTGTTAATAAACTATTTTTATCTTTGAAGTTTAGGCCTGTTTTGCATTTCTCTTAATCTTTATTCTCATGAAACCACTACACTGCACTCTCGCCTGGTGTGAGCAGGGGAGCAGGTGAATGTGAAACCGCTACATTAAATGGTGTTTCTGCCCGGTTTCGAACAAACCCATGACAGTTTCTTTGGGTGGGAAGAACTGCAGAAGAAGGGGGCAGCATCCCTATCCCATTAGGGTAGACCTGCCAACTAACTCCAACCCAGCAACTGAGAAGGATTTCCAGGGCAGGCAGGTGACATAGAAACTAACTCAGGTTTAGGAGGCAGCTGGGGATAACTTGTAATTTAGCCTCATAAAATAAGAGCTCTCTTATATCAATGGATGCTTGGTCCTACCCAGATTTAAGGTTCCTAGTTACAGAGACCCACAGTGAAGTGGGGCCCCAGCCCATGGCAGGGGTGTTGGAATAGATGATCTCTACAGTCCCTTCCAGCCCAGGCCTTTCTATGATATGATTCAATGAGAAACAGGAAGGCTGTTCTATGCTGCTGAAGGAACCTCTTCCTTGGGTGCAGGGTATGGCACGGGAAGTACAAAGTCACTGATGCTCAAACACACCTTTGCTAGGGAAACCAAGCAGCAAGGTTTATTGCCAGGAGAAACAAGATCACAGCTGGCCTGGTGGAAGCAAATGCTCTGGCACTCCCTGGGAACATGGCAGGTACAGCTAAGAAGATGGGAACTGGAAAGAGGCTCCATGCCATGAGGGTGGCAATGCCATCCAAAGCTCCAGAAATGGGTCTCTCCAACCATCTGCTGCCGCCTTCTGTGTTCAGGTGACAAACACTTACAAGCCACACTGTCTCTCCTGCTCCAAGACCTGCAGCGCTGATTCAGGGCCTTTACCCTCTGAAGGACCACACACACAACCCAAGGTCCTGTAGGCTCCTCTGGGGCTATACAATGCTATACACCATGTCCATCTCCCATCTCCATCCCGTGAATCACCCAGCTGGGCTGCTCTCTCTCACGTAACCAAGAGCACTTGCTGGCCCATCCATGGACAGCTCATGGTGCTGTCTCACTCATGAGAGAGGAAGAGAAAGGAACAGGATGAGATCTATGCCTTTGAGCCATTCCTCTCACAGGCACCTACCACACCAACATCTCCTCCTCACAGAAGGGCTTTGCCACACCCCAACCACTACGTTTCCACCTTCTTCCCCCATTTTAACCTGCATAACCTCCAACGCCACCCCACCATCCCTGGAGGGAGGTGACAGACTAGCCCTCATATGGGGAGATGAGATTCTTTTCTTCTTCAAAGACCTTCTGGCTGCTATCACCTTTCAAGACCAGGTGTCCACGTCAGTACTTTGCAGTGAGCACCACAAACCAGTCTGCTCTGAAGACAGGCTCTCTGTGACACTGAACATCAGCCAGCAGCAGAAGTCATTGAGGAAGAGGGAGGAAGAGCAATGTGGTGGAAGGAACTGCAGTGAACTCCAAATCTGAGTCCATATAGGAAGGGCTGTGACCCAGGCCTTGCAGTGTGCAGCCTAGAAAGACACTGCACAGCTCAGGGCACTGGGAATTATGGAATGTTATCCTCGGGCTGCTGGCAACATTCCCTAGGGCAGGGCACAACGCTGACACAGTGACATTTAAAGCACAGTTCCAGTAGCATCCTGGCTGCCCAAAGCCCTGGCATGAGGCAGCTGAGCTGTCCCAAAGCTGACCCTCCCTGGAGGAGCAGCGCATGCTGACAGTCCTGGCACAGGGATTAGCAAGGCAGTGTTGAAGTGCTAAACAGATACAGGGAGAGAAACAGCTTCCCACTAATGAGGGGACAGGCAAGAGTATCTTTTCACACATCAGCTCCTGCACAAGGAGAGCTTGCCCTGCTCTCAACTGAAGTCAATGTTCAGACAGACAAATGTCTTGCCCATATGGCTGAATTGCAACAGCACAGGTACACAGTGACCTGTAACCACACAAACCTGGGGCACAGTACTTACAATTACATGCAAGACTACTTCCAAATACCCTACACAAATGGTGAAAGCAAGAATAATTTGGGTTACAATCTGGATTGTCTTCCTTTCCCACGCTTCCTTGGCAGCTGGTTGTCCCTGCTTCTGCTGCTAAACTTCCCCCTCCTCCGTTTCTGCATTACTCATAAATTAGCATTACACACAGCAGCAGGCAGTAAAACACACCAGCACTGCTGAAGGCATTGACTTCAACAGTGGCTTAAGCAGATGTGCTAAGGAAACATCTGGATGTTATTACCAAAAAGCTTTCTAGGTTCCCCATCAGATCAACACCTCTTTTTCCTCTGAATCATTACACATAAGAAACAACATGGAACCAATAACAAAAACACCTCAACTGGAAGTACAGTCAGCTCTCTGTGTTTAACATCTAGAAATTTGCCAACACTGACCCAAATCCCCAGTGGGGACAGCCAGTCCACAATCCCCAGGCAAGAAGCCTGGTGCTACACTCCACAGCCAGCAACAGGTTTGGCTGGCATAGGGCTTGCAGGTTAACCATCTCCATGGTTAATCTTCATGGGAGAAAAAAATCCGTCAAGAGCTGAAGAGGCCAAATAGCCTGCAGGACTTTGGAGCCAGTGGCATGCATCTGTCGTGTGCCACCATGCACTGGAGATACATCTCAGTGTTATTTCCCTCTTGTGAACTACTTTCTTTCCCTCAGCTCTGTAAAACATATTCCTAGCAGCTCCTAGCTTCGTAAAGATTTTTGACGTGTGACTGGTACAGTAAGAAGGGTTGGACTGAAAGTCCTTTCAGAATACAAACCAAGGGAAAAAATACATCAAGAAGATTAAAGAGAGGCTTGGCATATTAAAGAAATGGGTGCATGGAAACTTTTTAAACGTACAAGACCTACAGGACTGGCTGAGGTAAGAGGCATAATTAGCCCAACGTGAGCTCTCAAGGCAGGTCCATGGCGCTTGCCTCCACAGACGAGGGATGTCACGTACCAGCAGAGGCCCTGTTATCTTCGGGCCCTGGGCTGGCACAGCTGATGGGAGTGTGAGGTTTCATACTTGTACCCACACCTCAAGAATACTGCTGGAAAAACTGGAGAGAGTTCAGAGGACAACCACAAGAACAAACCCAGGCTTGCAGCAAGGAGCTCAAGGAAGTCAATCAAAGAGAAAGTTAAAAGGCACCTCGCAGCCTGTAGGTACCTGTCAGAAGAGTGCTCTCAGCCTGCCAGACAAAGGCATAACAAGACCAAAGGTTGAAAGTTGAAGCTCAACAGAAAACAAACCAGAAACAACTATACCATTTTTCAACACTGCAGGTAATTAACAGAGAGAAAAGTCCTCCAATTGGCATAGCCAAGGATACAGCACTAGCATTTTTTATATTAAGATGGGATGTTTCCACCTTGCTTCTCTTGCTCCCCAAAAAATGAATGCTTGGTTCCATTCACAAGTGCTGACTGGAGAGTAGAAATTAATTCAAGGAATCTCTGTTATACAGCAGGTCAGACTGAAAAAGCACTATGGCCTTAAAGCCTAGAAATCAATGAGGTACAAAGAACAAGAGGCTCAATTATTGGTGGTACAAAGAACAAGATGCCCCATCTACAACTTCCTGAAAGGTGGTTGTGGTCAGGTGGGGGTTGGTCTCTTTCACCAGGCAGCAGCTGACAGAACCAGAGGACACAGTCTTAAGCTGCACCAAGGGAAATATAGACTGGATATTAGGAAGAAGTTTTTTACAGAAAGGGTGATAAAATACTGGAATGGTCTGCCTGGGGAGGTGGTGGAGTCACCATCCCTAGATGTGTTTAAAAAGAGACTGGATGTGGCACTCAGTGCCATGATCTAGTTGAGGTGTTAGGGCATGGGTTGGACTTGATGATCTTGAAGGTCTCTTCCAACCTGGACATTCTGTGAATTCTGTGAATTATCGGTGGTCAGGCTTGTCCAGCCCCAGACATCCCTGCCCCATCCAAAGGTCCTCTGCATCCCATCACTATCCAGGATCTAGATTTTGAAGAGCAGGACAAGTTCCAGATCCATACCACAAGCAGCAAAACAACATGCTGTTAGACCAAGAAACACTCTGATGTGGTTTTTTTCCCAGCTAAAAGCCAGGAAAAATCATATCCAGACAAAAGCAAGTTAAAAATTACACTCACTGGACAGAAACAAAGCATAATGTAAGAAATAAGCATTTTACAATGAGAACAATCACTCACTGGAAGAACTTCCCCAGGGAGATGGTGGAGTCTCCATCACTGGAGGTTTTCAAGATGCAACTGGACAAGGTTGCTACAATCACCTTGGCTCCCTTTCCCACAAAAGACTGAACCAGACGATCCCTTCCAGTCTGGGTCAGTCTGTGGCTCTACAAAAGGCACACCAAACTCTCCTGACTACAAGCACTTGAGCCAAAGGAATGAAGCTCCCAGTTCTGACACTCTGAAACCACCATTGATGGTTATCATTATTATGCTTGCAGGTTCCCTTTGTGCTTGTTGATTCCAGGATCTTCACATCTGCTGGGCTCCTCTAAGCCTCAAAAGCATATCCCAGGACATAGACCCTGACTGCATTCTCTCTCAAAGAGCTGGAAAGCTCTCCCTGCAAATAGAAAGCGATTTTCAGCTCCTGCCTGGCTTTTTTTAAGTTTTCATCATCATGGTATTGGCTCATGGTTGTGCACTTGCAATACCTTTCCTCACTCCTGCCTCTTCTTCCTTTGGAGATTAAAATGTGGTGGGCTCACTGTGACAGCCATAGGATTAAAAGGGTAACTAACCTGTGGCACAAAAAACAAAGACCTTCTATTGCTCCCTAGGAAACCTGGAAGCCGTGGTCAAAATCCAGCCTCCACCAGCCCTAAACCTGCACTTAGTAGCTGGAAAATACAGGGGGAACCAGGGATGGGGATGAATTTTTGGGGCTGCAAAGCATGGCAATCACTCCCTAAGATGTTAAGGACCATTGGGTCACCCAGTCTGAATCTTGCATAAGGGAGGTCACGAGTTTCACTCCTACCTTTGATTTGACCAGTACTTCTAGTGTTTGCCTAAGCCCCACCTTCCAGGGAGGCATGCAGGCTCCATGCAAACAGCTCAAGATATGGAGATGGCAAGTCACTTTTTTGATGGCTGGCTCAAATACTTAAAAGCCTTTGGTATTTAAAAAAGGCACTTTAACTCTGCGTTATCTGCACTGCATTTGTGGGCAGGGGTGCCTGTGATACAGCTGCTGGCTGCGGGAGGTGCTTTGCCTGATTTCCTCAACTGTTCACAAAATCCATCTCCAGGAGAAACCCTGGGGCCTCTCTGCTCTCTTCCCCTGCAGACAGCCTGTCTTCTGCCTCCACCCTTTTTTCTGTATTTATAATCGCCAAAGGAGAAGAGGAGCTTTCAAAGGATTTAGCATAAGTGCCTGGCAGGGAATTGCTTCTGCGGGTGGCTGGATAAGCAGGAGAGAGGAGGAAAGAAAAGACAGAGTAAACACTTTCATCCCCATTGTTTCCATTCCAAGGTGAATCCACACATTTCTCCACACCCATTTCCCCCCTCCCCCAAACACCTCCTGCTCTCTTACCAGCTTTTCCATATACTCACACGTATAAGGCTGCCCTTCCCCAAATACCCTCCTCAGTGCCTCACAACCACAAACTCCTGTGACCCTGTGCCACTCTCCCACAGTCTTGTTAACCATAATTATTGCTTGCCCAAGTTACTAAACCTGCTCCTCAGTGCTCACCTCTCAAAGGACAATTCTAACCCGGCTGGCTAAGCAGCACTCACCATCAAAAGCAGGGAAACCTGGGCCAAAGAAGATGCTCACACCAAACACTTCTGATGGAAACAAGGATCTCATTCCACTGCCCAGAGCTGCACCTGCAGAGAGCTCCTCCTGCCTACCCTTGCTGCCGTCTGCAGCACCTTCATCCCACTTGCAAGGGCACAAGTTTCAAGAGCCTTGTACTGAAGCTTCAGCACTTCCATAGACTCTTTGGTGTTTAAAAGGTTTATTTTAAAATTGGATTTGTTTATCTCTAAGCACAGATTCATTTCCAATTTATGTCAGCAAAATACAGACCAAAATGCAAAACAAAAATGAAAAAAGAGCTCAACTGATATGGAAGCCTAAAAATAGACCTGTGTATTGCAAAGAGTGAACTGTCAGGTAAAGGCTGTGGATTGAAGGTTCAAATGAATAATGTGTTTGTTTTTACTGCTTCAATACTTTCCTGCTGTTATCACTGTACAAATAAGTCAGCACACGCTAATTACTCTGATGGCAATTTCCTGGGAACTGGTACTTAAGTATCAGGCCAAATTTATTGCCGAGCATCACAGACTAGTCCTCCCCCTGCACTCCCAAACAAACAAACAAGCCCAGCTGCCAAATCCTCCTGTCCTTTCCTTCATCACTGCAGACGCACCACTGTCAGCATGGTCCCACTCCTGACTCCAGCATAAGCTACAGGATCTGCCTGGAGGAGCAAGTGTTTCCCAACAAGCCTGGTTCAAACTAAGGTGCTAGTGTAGAACATGGATCTGGCAGTGCCAGAACCTGGACTTATATCCTTCAAGGCGCTCAATACATGGACAAATTGTGGATCCCAAGCAGTATTTGTGCAGTAAAAGGGGTTTAATCTTGGGAGCTGAGAGTACAGACACCTTTTCTGGAAGGCACACACATCAAGAGAGAAAGGATGGGAAGTGAAATATCTGTGAAGTGTTTTTGTAAGGCACCCAACAAACCAGTCTCAACCCCCTTTTAGCCCAAAACCATCCCACAAGGCTCATAGTTTATATTCATGGGTGAAATACATCAAAGAACCGCCTAAACAATGCCTGTGGTTTCTGCTGCATTTTTCCCCCCTCAGTTGGTATTTATACAGCCATGGATTTGCACTGTAATTCAGTCAAATGCATTAGAGCAAAGATGAAGGGAGGAGAGAGAAGAGGGAAGAAAACGCTATTACCTGTGTTACACCCCAAATGGTATTGAATTTCTGTATAAACCTTCACTGCAACCTCAACCCAGATGCAAGCTGTTTGCTGAACAGGCAATATAAACCCAGTATCCTTTGTGGGCTTTTTCAGCTTTCAGGGTCTTTTTTCTGAAGGACGGTTGGCTTGCTTTGGATTTATTGTATTATTATTTCTTTCTGCTTTCACTGCGAGGCAAAGGGTTAAGAGACCTTTCAGATCCTCCCTGGATGCAACTCCATGCGTAACAAGAAAGCTTCCAGCCCAGTGAAAACAACCTGAAAGAAGCGCAGTGACCCAGCCACAGGCTTAAGTTTCAGGTCACAACACCCCTGCTCAAAACCATCCATCTTCCTCTGGCCACAAGTTTGCAGCCAGTCACCTCCCATTAGTGCAATTCATCTCCAGGATTTACAGGAAAACACCTTTTGGGGACAGGCTGTTGTTAGCATCCTCTCTTGCATGTGAGATGAGAGCTGTGAGCTAACAAGGGACACTGCAGCTACACACTGACGCAGCATCCCCTTGCATCCAGTAACAAGCACTAAAAACATATGGACCATTAGGAAAAATAAATAAATAAATAAACCAAACTGCAATTGTGAGCTTTGGTTTCATTTACTTTCAAGGAAATGGGTGTTTACAGCCCTGCCAATCTGGACACATGCACACCACACTGCACGACAGAATCAAAGCTGTTTGGGTAGCACAGGAGCATCATGCTGCTTAGGTAAGAGCCCTGGATCAAAGGAAAGAAAGGGTTTGGTGTTGCTGCACACTGAGCCAGGGAAATAGCACATCTCAGGAATGCTCCACGCTGGAAGAAGGCTGCAGAGAGGAAGGATGTGCCTGTTCTCCCCTGCTCCAAAAGCAGTTCCCTCAGGCCAGTTAGAAATAATCACCTGCTGGACCACAGAAGTGGGGATCATCGAATCATGGAATGGTTTGGGTTGAAAGGGAACTTCAAAAGTCATCTAGTTCAAGGCCCCTGCAATGAGCATGGACATGAATGGTTCAATTTCCACACTGCAGCAAGGATGCTGACAAGCAACCCATGCAGAGAGTAGTCAGCAGAAGGTTCAAAACCCAGCTCCACACAAGCCAAACAGAAACATGGCTCCTGGGAGGGGGATCTTGGCTCATCTGTGGCAAGAAGAACAAAAAATGTAAGTGTGGCAGCCAGCTCCAAGCCTGGCACTCAGCCCAGCTCCTCCCAACCTCATATCTACCAGGGGTGGCCTTGCTCTAAACAGATGCTGAGAGAGACCATCAGGATGGGACACAAATATAGAAAAAGATGAGAATGTGAAAAGAATTATCACTCTACCATTTTGTGCTGTTAACTCTAAAAGCAAGAGCACAAAAGAACAACCTGTGTGCACAGGGAACTGGTTGCTGAGACTTTCCCATTTATCATCAACAACCAAACTGCCCTGGGAAGTAGGGCAGGCACAAAGCCCAAGGAGGTTCCCAGTTCAGCTGCAAGGTTTCGATGTGATTAGGCTGGTGACTCTCCCCCACATGCTTTCTGGCACTGACACCAACCCATGATATTGTTTCCATTAGTTCCTCCCTCTCAGCCATGCCAGTGCATGCCAGATTGCCATGCGAGACTGTAAACTGGATTGGGGAAGCGAATCTACAGAATAACAACTCAGGGGAGAGAAAAAATGTCAGATGGACAGGTTCCCTGTTGTGAGTGTGTTCAGCAACATCCTTTTTGTTGTCAGCAGCCTGAGATGGTTTTGGGTATAGCAGTGCAGAAGGACAGCCAGATATTACAGTAACACTGCTCAGCTGCAGAAGGAATGAACCACCAAATGTGGCCTTGGGTTTTTAGTTTTTTAGTGACTAGATGTATTAACATGTGCTGTCAAAAAACTGGACTGAATTTGGTGAAGTGATCCCATTTCTCAGCTGACTGGCTTACTGTGCAATCCTGCAGCACCAGAGGAACCAGCTAGAAACATCGACTGCAAACCAAAGGCAAGCTGTTTCTGACTAGGTGCTGAAGACAGAAGCCCACGGCTGAAGCTTGGTACACACCAGGGACAATACAGGTATGAGCTGAAACACTGTCAAAGGATGTGACAACTTCACCAGGCTCCCTGAGCAACAAGTTATGCAGGAGTAACAAGATGGTGATCCCTTCAAGTGAAGTTATCTTCTACTGCCTTGTATAAATTCATGTGGGATGGATATGTGTATTTATTTTAGTATTTGCCGAAAGTATTCACACTATGTCCCCAAAAAATGCAAATATGTCCTTCGGTGCTCAGAAAGGCATGTCTTGTGGGAAGATGAAAAAAACCCAAAACCTGTTTAGCCTCTCCAGCCTGCTTTCAGACTGATGCATCCCGCTATTGAAGAGCAAGCCCAGGTAGGGTCTGCATTAATTAGCAACAGCCTTTAAAAAGGTCCTGAGACACCCATTTTGGGAGGAATCTGTAACTGAGCAATGTGAGTGTTCAGATCTCCCCTCAATGCATGCTATTATCCCTTTGTTGCCCACGGCACCATGTGCTGGGTCAGCCTCTCTCCTCCACTCCTGCAGCTCTGCAACAAGGTCAGGGGGATGCCCTGGACCCCGCTTGCTCCTCTGGATTAGCCAGGCTGGGGACTGTCCTCATCAAATCATTTGGGTTGTGAGAGACCTTTAAAGAGCATCTACTACAAATGCCTCCAATGAGTAGGGACATCAACTTGATCAGGTTGCTCAGACCCCAGTCCCAGCTGACCTTTAATGTTTCCAGGGACGGTGCCTCTACCACCTCTCAAGGCAATCTGTTCCTTCCCGTCCTCCTCCTCTAAAGAGAGGAGTGAGCACACAAGCTGCATCAGTCGCTGCACCCTGATAAAGCTGAAGTATAAATGATGATGACACAGTCAGTGGGAAGACGTGGGGACAAGAAGATCATGATGTTTTACCCAGTAATCCCAGTAACACTGGGTAGTGCCAAGATGGGAATCACCTCTGGGGAGATTCTGAAGCCCAGATCTCTTCACTGGGTTTGGAGAGGGCACAACAATTCACTCCTTGTCTCTGGAGTGCTACCCCTCTTTCACCAGCAAAGTACTCAGTTTGGGTTTTTGAGCTACACTTCCAGGGCCACCAGCTCTGGAAGGACCCTGGGGAACAGCAGCATCAGAACTGGGTCCTGTGACATTTTCCCTGAAGACGTCTTTCACCACCACAGAGTACATGGGGAAACTCAGGGCAAGGGATGAGATCCCCACCCCAAACCAGGGCATTGCTCCGATGGGGCACCCGCCCAGGGTCCAGCAGAATCAGCCCAGCACAGGCAGGAAGGGCTCGGCCATGCAGGCACTGCCGCTGTGCCAGCATTAATCGCCACTCACTCCTGGCAGGGCTGACAGCCACAGCCAGCGCCAGTGAGAACAAGCCCTGGGGAAGAAACACAGCTCTGCGTCCTGGCTTTGCAGCCCGTCTCCTACCTGGAGAAACAAAACGAGAGGCACAGCTCATCCTCTCCAAGGAATACGCCCTTCCTAATGAGACTCGACCCAGGAGCTATGCGGGAGTGGCGCCCATTCCCAGGCAGGCTTCAACGCCACTGAAAGCCAGCGACGGAGACAGGCAGCCTCCGAGAAAAGAGACACCAGTGGGAAATTTTGCTTTGATGCCGGCTCGCCAGCTAGCTCCGGCACCAGGGCGGAGGAGGAAGGACTGCCGGCTCTCGCGATGCTCCCCTGCATGTGCGTACATGCAGAGCTGAGCTCAGCCGGAGATCCTGGGAGAGGGTTGCAACAACCGCAGAGCAAGTCACCAGCTGTGCCCTGGCTGACTGGGCAACACATGGCTGGCACAGCCTGAGCCCCACAGGGGCAGCCAACCACCCGCCGCCGGACAAGAAAGCCCACGGAGAAGAGCTGGCACTGCAAGGACGCTACGCAAGGACCGCATCGTACAACCATCCATCGTCCCAAGGTGTCGGTAGGAAAAACTCCATTATCTGTAGCTAAATCTGGGCAGAGTGCAGTGCCAGGACCTCTTCTCATCCCAAAGAGGTTATGTTCCAGGAGACACAAATACTTTTTTTATCAGCCTTGCTGCTGTTGCTAGCACAGTAATGATGTCAAGCATAACCCAGCGGCAACAGCAAGATTCTGGGTCTTGGATTCAGCACACTCGTGCTCTAGCTCTAGAAAGCCAACACTAGCAGTGAGACCAGAATAAATACAAGGTGATACAATGAAAAAGATTTCGCAATTAAATTCCTGACACTTGTATCCCTTCCTTCATCTCCTCTCCTTATCTTTTAATTCGATTCCATAGATCTCAAAGCACTTAACAAGTACTTAAGTGCTGTTAGCACCCGTCATCCTGATGGAGAAACTTCCACTGGGTTGAGCAATCCTGGAGTTGCCCAACAACTCGTTGGGTGAGGAGAAAGCAGGACTGGTTGAGCACAAGTCTATCCATCCCTCCGCGCTGCCTTGCTGCAGGGTATAAGTTACCGGCAGGAGAGCAGGGCAGTTACATAGCACAGCCATTTCCCAGGATAGGGTGTGTCCCACCTCTACAGGTGCTGGAAAACACTGGGCACTGTCCCTGCTAAGAGGGCAGTCAGAAATACACCACTTTTTTCTTTTGTTTCGTGTTTGTTTGTTTGTTGTTTTCCTCATTAGAAATTTTCTGAGTTTAAAGCTCAGGAGTGCAGACTTTCTGCAGAGAGCAAGGGCTGTCAGGGCAGGTAGCACATGTGGCTCAGTTTCTCCATTAATGAATAAGATTAATGCCTGCAGGTGTTTTCAAGGGAAAAAAAAAATCATTAAGGATTTTTATTTTGTTCTTACTGTCCCAAACCCTCTGTATCCAAGGTCTGAGTTATACAAACACACACTAAGGTGACTGGGAGAGGGCATTTCAGAGAACCAGTGTGTGGACAACCTTGCCATACACAGTCCCTACCAGAGCAAACTGGACATTAGAGCTGCCCAAAGGTTGCAAAGTTGGATCCCTCCAGCAGCAGCAGACACAATGCCTGGGGCTAGGGCTGTGAAGGTGCTGTACTTTTTGAATCACTTGTACAAGTGACCATGGAGGACACCCCATGATCAGCAACTCCACCCTAACTGGAGGACCACCAAGACAGAAGATGATGCAAAGTATTTCAATTTATTATATATATTCTCCAGTGTGCTGTCAAGCAGCTGTTTCCTCTCAGTCCAGGGCAGTGAATCTGTTAGGTTAGAAAAAATAGGAAAGTCTCTCACCTTGCCACAGACTTATTTGCCCTTTTTTAATTCCTTCACTTGCTCTAGTGGCCCCATCTTGTCCATCCCATCCTCTCACCTTCCTAAGATTAATTCATGTGGCTTTCTTGTAAACTCTTAAATTACTGTACAAATGAACAGTTAAGTCATTATCATCATAGCAATTAAGGATAATGTGTCCAAAAGTCACACCTTCAGAGAGGTCCAACTTGACGAAGAGGAAACTGCACAAGAACTATCTATTGATGATACCCATGACCAAAACTGAGGCTGATATAGAGCATGGATGATCACTTCTGCCCTAGCTCTTGCTGTACAACTGTGGACCATGTGCATGCAGCAGTTGAGTGACTTGGCCCAAAATCCAGAAGTTGGGTACCAAAGCACTGCACCTGAAGATCCCAAACATGGGAACGGGGGGCTATGCAAACCTCTTTACCACTTTACCACTTCACTCTCCACCACCCAGTCCTGCCAAGAAAGAGGGTTTAATTCCTATTTCAAGTACAAGTGCAATTACTAGACTCTATCCAAATGCATCCCAGCAGCTGAAACACAATTAACTTCATTTCAGCTTCTAGGAACAGGCTGTCTCCTCTCTGACACTGCAGCAGGTGAAACCTTGGGGTCTCCAGCTGATGGCTGGGCCCCAGCTAATGAACTGAATTAGGCTGCTTCCATTCTCATTACAGACCTTTCAAAACATTCTCCTTTAAACAGAGACCTTGAAGCTACCTTCAATAAAACCTTCTCCATGTCTCTGTGCCTCAAATTCAACTGTACCAGCTTCTATTAGGTCGACAGTGCTATTGTACCCATGGTGCTCACTTCTGCTGCCATTCTTCAGCTGCCCAGCCTGTGCATCCACAGCTCACACACAGTACTGGTCTTCTCATTAGGGATCCAGCACTACCAGTTCCCTCAGCTTCCCAGGCCCTTTATATGAAACTTCAGCAACAGAGCCAAAAGCAGTGACAGCAGCAGCTGCTGCAAGCAGCCAGGTTATGCAGAGCACCACATTCCTCCTCTGGGAACCAGCAGCAGAATAAACCCAAAATCCGATTTTATTGCATCTTTCAAATTCTTGACAAGCCAACAAAAATTACTGCTGCCTTATTTTATTTTTTTTAATATTATTATTTCCCATTTTTAAAGTGCAGGGCTTTTCAAATCAATAGTTAAAATTTCAGATGTTAGGATACTGTTAGATGCATTTGGAAATGGTTAATCAGAGGCACTAAAGAAATAATAATAATAATTGTAAAAATAAAACATTAATTCCCCAGCAGGATATGTAAGAGTTAGGGAGTGACTGTCACTCTCTTCCCTGCCCAGAGTCAAGAGCAAAAGAACATCCATGAGTCTCTCTGCCTGTGCTGGCAATGGGGCAGTGCTGCACAGGCAGGGTGGCCCGGGACATGCAGAACAGGCTCTTTAGAAAGGAGGTAGGACCATTCAAATCTCAGCCTAGGCCATTTGCAGGGCTGAGGGCTTGTCAGGGAGAAAGCAAAGCCTTTTTCTGAAGCAGGCAGCTGCTGACAGCAGGGGAGTCTGGGAAGAGGTGCTAGTAGGATGGGATACAGGATGGGATGCAGGGCAGGATGCAAAGCAGTGGTGCAGCGCATCCCAGTGGGAAGGACAGCCCTGCTCCCAAGCATTAGCCTAAGCTCTTTCCCAGCTCCAGCCTTCCTTCCCAGAACTGTGCCACACACATCTGTGTGGGGAGGGCCGTGTGGCAGAGAGCCAACTCAACAACTCAAGAGGTGCAATTATCATTAAAGCCAAGCAGGCTGGAGCAGGGGAGAGGAGATGCCTCCCTGCCAAATGAATAGGTTTAATGCTGCTCACATTCCTGCATTCCTCTGCTGAAGTGTAATGAATAAACCCTCACAAACTGCTTAAAATGAGGTGGTTTTGGTTAAGCCTTTCGAGTGTGTGTTTTGTAATCCTACACCTTTGCAGACAGAGAGCCCTGCTATGCTGGTAATCTAGGAGCTGAGGTTTTCCAGAGCTGGCTTGAGTAGCCAGGCAGAGACATCAGCACATGCCTGTTTTATGGGAACAGCATCCCCATCACAAGTGGGGAGATGGGAGAGAAAGAGCATGGAGCCAGGCAGATCCCTTCCCAGGCAGGAGTGCAGCAGGGGCCCCTGACCAAAGCACACACACACAGCCACTTCTGATGACAGAACAGGACAGGACAGCATAGCACTGGACAGGACAGGATTAGAATGGAATAGAATAAAATGAAATAGATCATTTCAGTGTGAAGGGATCTGCAACAACCTTGTAGTCCAAATGTCTGAGCGCTTCAGGAGTGACCAAAAGTTTAAGAATACAATCAAAGGCACTGTCCAAATGCCTCTTTAACAATGGCAGGCTCAGGGCATTGACCACCTATTCAGGAAGCCTGTTCCATTTTTTGATGACCCTGTTGGCAAAGAAATGATTCATCATGTCCAGTCTGAGCCTTCCTTGATGCAGCTTTGGACCATTCCCACACATCCTACTGCTGGATCCCAGGGAGAGGAGCTCAGCACTGCCCTCTCCATTTTCCCTCCTCGGGAGGCTGTTACAGAGCAATGAAGTTGCCCCTCAGCCTCCTCTTCTCTAAAGCAGACATGTCCAGAGCCGTCAAACACTTCTCACAGGACGTGACTTCCAGCGCTTCCACCAACTTTGCTGCCATGCTTGGGATGCATTCAAGGACCTTCACAACCTTCTTAATTGGTGGGGCCTAGAACTTCACACAGAGCTCCAGCTCGGGCCACACCAACACTTGACAGAGTGGGATAATCACCTCTTTTGCCCATCTGGTACTGCTGTGTTTGATGCACCCCAGGATGATGTTACACATAAAGCTTTTTCCCTGTCTGCACTGGACAGACAATCTGCAGATGATCCAGTCTGGGTCTGGAAGCAATAATATTATTTATTCATGATTCTACTGAAAAAAGTAGTGGCTCCTTAGCCAAAAGTCAAAATACATATGTCCCTCTGCCCAGCCTTGGCTTCTGTCAGCACAATCTCTCATCTCTCCCTTCCTGCCTCTTCATCATCCTCCAGCTCAACTTCACATTTCCCTCCCCATGGGCCCTGTGGTCCCACCCATGCGCCCATCCTTCTCTACCTCCATTTCACCTCCACCAGAACATTATGTCATTATGATGGTCTGAGCCCTCCTCCATGCAGACTCTCTGCTTCCAGACTGCTCTCCTTATGTTCAAGTCTCAGGACATCTTTTGAATGCTCTTTCATCCAGCATCCAAATCTGCCACTGTCATTGAAGCTCTTGCTTTCCCACATCACAGACAACACCCACCCTTCCCTGAGACACCTAACTTCTCCTATCAGCAAGACCACTACCACATGGGTCATGGCTTCTATCCCACTTCATCTTCTCAAGGACAGCCCCTTTCCTATCTCATCACACAAGAGCTCTGTAACTCTCAATGCTTACCCCACACCCTAAGCACCCACTATCTGCTGTAGACTCTTATAATGTTGACTATTACTTAGGAACTTCATCTCCTGGGCCAGTCAATGGAAAATGCCTTTGACATTGAATGATATTTTTTCCCTTCCTGCCCTTGTCTGGTAGAAATTTGTGTCAAATGTCTGCCAAAGCACCTCAGCAACTTCATCAAAACTCTGCTTTGCATGACATTTACACAAAAACTCAATAACTGTGAGGCTGCTGGTGTTCTGAGGCATGTCTCTCAAGATGATCAATAATGTCCTGGCATTTTTATTTTATTCTCCCATATGCATGTACCAATCACAGCCTCCTGTCATTGATCCAGACCATGAGCTCCTTGGGGGATGGACAGCCTTTGATTCAAGATTTGTACAAAGGACAATAGGCTCTGGGGCACAGGTAGTGCTCCTACTGTCACAGTGGGGAAAATAACACTTTTAAACATCCATCAAGGCCAAGAGATATCTGCTTTCACTAGGTATGATCCCCAGGCTTACGGGAGACAACACAACCAAGAAGTCTGCTTGCATAATGTTGTCAGGAAGCCACAAGTGACCTGAGGATGCTTCACAGTGCACCATGATCCAGATGTCCTGTTGTTGCATCTACTTACTACATCCCATTTGTTTCTAAACAAATCACAGCACAAGGTGCTCCACCACTTACTACGAGCACCTCTTGATAAACCACTTTTGGTAGCATGGAATGTACCCCACAATGACTTCTTGTACATCAAAGACCACAGCACTACCCTTGTTTGCAAGCACAAGCTCCATGCTGACTACTCAGCTATGACGGCACCGCAGTGATGTTCTCTCTACCAGACTGGAAACTGCGGAATAGGCTGGATTGGAAGGGACCTTTAATAGTCATCCAGTCCAACCCTCCTGCAATGAGCAGGGACATCACCCCAAAGATGATTTTGAGCTCAGAGCCCCACCCAATCTTACCTTGAAAGTTTCCAGGGATTGGGCATCTACTCCATCTACTCTACTCTGGACAACCTGTTTCACCATTTCACCACACTCATTGTAAACAACTGTTTTCCATATATCTAGTCTGAATTCACCCTCTTTAGCTAAAAGCCATTACCCTTTATCATTACAGACCCTGCTAAAAAGTCTGTCACCATCTCTCTTATAAGCTCCCTTTAAGTAGTGAAAAGGCCACAATAAGGTCTCCCAGGAGCCTTCTCTTCTTTGTGCTGAACAACTCCAGCTCTCTCAGCCTGTCCTCATCAGGGTCACTGTGAGACTGGATGACCTGGTCTGGATCCCTGAATCTTGGCCATCCCTCCACTTTTGCCATCTAAAGGTGACCAAAACCAAGCATCTTTTGCTACTGTTTGGCCCAGGGTGCAGGAGCAGCCTTCAGCAAGACCTCAGTATTCTGGTCCAAACTCTGCCAGTAACTCCAACCCCAATATGTGCACTGGCATCTCTGCTATCCAATCAAGGAGATGCACAGCTGGCCAGGAAGACAACCTGTGAGTGTCACATCTCACAGCCTGGGCAGCTCTGACAGAGCTTCTACCAAATTGAAAGACACAGGGGAAAAAAGCAAGTCCACATGGAGGTGACTTTCTCTCCACTACCCAGGAGAGACTTGCAAGGCAAGTTCTTCCACCAGGCTCCAGGGCTGAGCCTGCCCTGCCCAGCCACCAGTGCCAGCAGCCCCAAGCAGGACCCTCTGACTGATGAGAATCCAGCAGCCACATGGGACCTGTGCACTGCAGCACAGAGCAGAGATGCACACACAGCAGGGATGGGTTTGTTCTCCCTTTACATTCACCCATCAGATGAACTTGATCTGAACTAATGCTGCAGTGACAGAAGCCAGGCATAAACCACAGACCTTACAGACTTCAGACACACAGGGAGAGCTCCCCCACCTCCTTCAGTGCTTCTCACTGGGGCTGAGCTGCATCTCTGTAGATTCGGGATTGATTTGCCCCATACAGAGGGACACCATAGCATCTGCACTGCCCAACACAGGCCCTGCCTTCCCTGCTGGGAAGCACTTCCCATGCTCACATCAGACATTTTGCACATGTGCATATGAAAAAGTTTCTTGGGCAAGAGCTTGTGCCTGCCACCTTCCAATCACCTGTGCAGCAGGTCAGCCAACAGCACTTTTGATCATGGTTTCTTGGAGGAATGCAAGGCTAAAAACACTGTTCTTTGAGAGACAGGCATGACTCTGCTTGGTTGAACAAAAACAATTCCTTTGTTTTTATTGATGTTACAATTTCACATCACAGGCATTTTCAGGCTCCTTGTGATTATTTTGTATATCCAGTGCTACACAGTTCACAGGCACAGCCAAAGGCAAGAAGATCCCTCTAAGGTTCTGATGAGTAGGGATTTCACATGATCCAAGTGGGATGTGTCCACCCAGACATGTGCAGACAGACCTGGCTTGCTCTGTTTGTGCCCAAAGCTGATTAAGACTCAATCCATCTTAAGACAATAACCACAGAGGCACATTAGTACAGCACTCTGTCCAAGCTTTTATGACCAAAGTGGGCACCCTGGGCAAACACCAAGCAGACCTTTGATTTTGTCATCCACAACAGTTATATGATAATGGAAGGGTTACAAATCACCAACAACACAGAAAATTCCTAATAACTATAACTGGTAACTATTAGAAAGAACAGATTTAAGTGAACAAGTGTGCTACTCTACCCTGGTTGAATGATGGACTTGAAGCCATCTGGTACTTCAGGAACAATGTTCCATATTGTATGGGTCTGTGGAAAATAACACAAAAAATGCAACTATTGTCAGAAGGCTATAAATTTCTTTTAAAGGATCCCACATCTTCATTAAAAAAACAAAACAACAAAAAAAATGAAACAAAAAAAATTTAGAAACTCAGAAGGTGAGAAAGGCTTGGAAACCCAGTTAGAGGGCACATAATCAAAGGAAATCCACCCTTGGGTGGAAAGAGCTGTTAAAAACCTAATCACCCAAACCCCTCCACAATAGCGGGAACCTCACTGGTATGGTTTGTGAGGAATAGTTTATTCAACGAAAAGGAAACTGTTCAGAAGGAAGAAAGTGATTTGAAATTTAGCCAATAGAAAGATAAATGTGAACGTACAAAGAAAGGCTTTAACATCCTGAATGATCATCAAAAGGCACCTCCAAAAACAAGTGTCGCATACAGGTGGGAAAACAACTATTCCTGCATCACCAGTGTCCCCATGTACAAATGGCACCTGGAAGTGCCTATAACTCATCCGAGCAGCCACCAGGCTCAATCATGTTTAGCTTGAATGCATCAGTGAACACATGAGAACAAAGCATATCTCTACATGTGTGTGGGTGACAAGACAAGCCTACACTGAAATAAAAGGAGCTGATATTCTGCCAGGCTCTTCCTTTCTACTGAAATAAAATTTTACCCTATGCCATGATTACCTGCAGAGGACTTGGGTTACTTCAAGATAGTTTAGAGGGGAAAAAAATCAGTGAGCATCTATCTATAGCTCAGTGCTTTTGGGACTCTCAAAGCAGTTGACCTTTTTGGAGAGGGAAAAAAAATACAAAAACTTTTCCATCTCTCTAAGGGATGTGGATGAAACCTTGATGGGTGAGGTGGACTGGGTTGAAAGCTCCAGATTGTGTGCAAGTCTAACACTTCATCACTGCAAAGGACCAAGCAACCTTTCCTCACTTCTTAAAGCCACTGCTGGCCCTTGTGCTCAGCAAACCCCTCCAGCTGCTGATGCAGTTCACTGACCAGCAGAAAGCTCACCCAGCACAGACACACGCTGACCTTCTATCAGCACAGTGAGCTGTGGGTGGAAGCAAGCACAGGGGCTGAGGAGAGCTGCAGAAAAGAGCAGTTCCATCCCCATGGTGGCAGGAATGGTGACAGCCCAGCAAAGCCCAGCACAGCCCAGCACAGCCCAGCACACAGCCAGCAAGCAGCAGAAGTGGACAAGGAGGAGGAGGAAGAAGGGAAGATGGTAACAAATGAAACACTTGTTTTGGGTTAACTGCCTATAA
Source organism: Chaetops frenatus (assembly GCA_013400775.1). NCBI lineage: Eukaryota > Metazoa > Chordata > Aves > Passeriformes > Picathartidae > Chaetops > Chaetops frenatus. The sequence continues at coordinate 96,395 of VZTR01029164.1, read as the reverse complement.
TTAAAACTCCAAAGCAAACACAAACTTGGCAGCTGGAGAGAGCAGTGCTGGGTTCTGCTTTAGATTTGTGAGGCATTTATTAGCTTGGGCAGGACACTTGTTAAGTAGCTCATCCTAAGAGAAATTCCTCCAATTTTCCTAAAAATTCCATGCTGCTTCAAACAAAAAATAAACTATACTCAGGTATTGCACATACCCAGGTTTCCTGATCAGATAAACACATTTATTTTAGCTCCAAACAAGTATTTTGCCACTCCCTATCTCTGTGAGAAGAAAGCAAGTAAGGGAAAGGAGGACACCTGCTTAGTCCAGAAGAGAATCAGGATATGCACACAATGCTTTAAAAATTGCACAAAACACTCAGGTGGGGAAGAAAGGGAAGTGAACAGACAGAAAAGTTCCTCTTGGCCCTGGTACCCCTATGGTACTGTGAAGCTATGGCTGCTCCTGGAGGTACCTGCAGCTGGTAACTCCTGACTTGCAACCTGTCTGTGCCCCATGCTGGGTTTTCTCCTCTGTTCATTAAACAACACTGAAAAACCCTTTTTGAAGGGATTTGCCAGAAAAGGCTCTAACAGATTTGAGCTGTGGCTCTGACACTGCTCTGTCAATCCAAATTAGGGATGCTGCCTCCTGATACCCAAAAGAGGTTCTACCTGTACAAGGTGATGCTTAGGTTCCAGAGGACTCTTCTGGCTGTTGCCATGCAGGGTGGGAAACATACCCCATGAAGAAGGATTGCACTGAGAGGGGTACTGCTGGGTGAGAGCAGGTATCTGTCACCACCTCTGGGATATTACTGAGGGAAGTCAGCATGGTAGAAAAACGCTGATGTGTTGCACAGAAGCCCATGATGCTCTTACCCAGATGTGCCAGCTGCAGCACTGGGAAATGGAAAGCAATCTAGGAGGAGGAGAGGGGAGAGCTTGCACAGAGGAAAGGTACAACAGGTGGGAAATTTGGACCTATTCCCAGTTTCCAAAGGAGAGGGTTCAGCCAGATGAAGTTCATGTTTCCCCTGCAGAGCTTCACCAAATCCCAGCCTCTGCTGCTGATCGCCCCAAGGGGCTGCCACTTCCATGCTCAGCACTGCAGGGCCCTGACAGGCAGCAATACTTTGGGGCTCATGAGCATGCCCCAAAGTCCCTGCACCCATCACCAAGCAGTCTGCTGGGCATCCCATTGCAAAAGTATCAAAGTGACACATGTGATGCCTCACATGCGCCATAAAAACAGCTGAAACTGGTATTACTACCCCTTTAACCAGCTTTTAATTGCCAAGGTAAGACAGGACATGCTCAACAGGAGTCATGCTTGAAAGCATCAGAGGTGTGATAGGCTTTTTGGTGGAAACCTTCCTTTTTTTCAACAAGTATCTTTGAAATCAAAAAGAACCTGTGGGAAGACTTGGGAAAACTTGAAATAACAGCGATGATCCAACCAGCATGCACTGCTCAACACAGCAAAGGCAAAAGCACTGAAACTCAATGAACTTAACGGCACACTTTGGAGGTTTGTAAGCAAAGGAAAAATTAAAGAAGCACAAAGCAGAAAGACTCAAAATTATCCAAAGAGATGGGCAGGAAACAGAAGGAGAAATGGACAGAAGGTAAATCTTCCCTGATTGTACCAGCTTTTTGCATGGGGCCACGGGTACCGTTTCAGCAACTTCCTTTAAACAACAACACTATTTCACGAATGCATCCAAGCACGTTGGCACAGTCCTGCCACCACTAAAACTTTTTATAAACCCCTGTTTTATGACACTAAATACCAGAAGTTTATGGGCAAACCTCCTGGCAGGCTCCTGCCCAGAGAGCAGCAGGCTCAGCACTTTGTCCAGGGAGCTCTGGCAGATGCTCCAGCTGTGGGTCACTATCCTGACTTTAGACTCGTGGAAAGACATCAACCAGTGTAAGTGGAGTGTTATAAAAAAAGCTGAACTCATCCAGGGGAGATACAGCCCTTTTCCACAGTGAAAGTCTCCCACTACATATTTTTAAATCAGAGTCATGCATGGGGAGGAACTCAGGCACAGGGCTGGAGCACCAGGTTCTGTGTGCATCCTCTGTGGCTGAGCCTCATGGGGAAAGAGCAACAGCCCAGCAGCCTGTTACACAACACCAGGTTGTTTATGTTTTTAACTAAAATGGTAAAAACAGAGGTGGGGGAGGAGGGTGGATTCACTGCAAATTAGGGTATTAACCAGCCAGAAAGGAGGTACACTGTAACTGCCTCCTCCACACAATATCATACCCCATAGCATGCCAAACTCACACAGTTGTATTAGTGATGAACTCTCTATGGAGGTCAGTGAAGAAGGAGCAGGCAGAGGTGCTTCAGGCACCTGCAGGCCATGGTGCAGCCCATGGTGAGGCAGCTGTGCCCTGCACCCCATGGAGCACCATAGGGGAGCAGAGATCCACCTGCAGCCCATGGAGGAGACCCAGTGCTGGTGGGTGATGGAAACAGGGCTGTGAACCTGGGCTGGAGCTGGTTCCTGACAGGGACCTGGGGACCCATGGAGAGAGGAGTCATGCTGGAGCAGCTTTCCTGGCAGGATTTGTGACCCTGTGGGGGACCCACGCTGAAGCAGCCTGTTTGTGAATTACTGCACCCAGTAGAAGAGTGACCCACATTCACATTGCAGCAGTTTGTGAAGGGCTACAGCCCATGGGAAGGACTCACACTGCAGAAGTTCATGGAGGACTGACTCCCGTGGGAGGGACCCCACGCTGGAGCAGGGGAAGGACTCCTCTCCCTGAGCAGCAGCAGACACAACCTGTGATGAACTGACTGCAAACTCCCTGTGCTGCCCTGGGGGAAGGAGGTACAGCCTGGGAAGGAGGAATGGGTGGGTGGAAGGTCTTTATAAGATTCATTTTACAGTCTCACCATCCTGCTCGGATTTTGATTGGTGCATTTTCACTGGTAATAAATTCAATTAATTTCCCCAAGTCGAGTCTGTTTGGCCCATGACAGTAATCAGCTGACGATCTCTCCCAGCCTTTATCTCAGCTCGTTAGCCTTTTGTTACTATTTTCGCTCCCCTCTCCTGCTGGGGAGTGACATAGTGGCTTTTGGCATCCAGCAAGTGTCAACTCACCAAAATAATGAAGCTTGGATGGGAGACCCTGAGAAGCTCTTCACCAAGGCACCCAAGTACCTCTGTGACAGCCGTGTCACTGCATTTACCCACCACGCAGCACTGGCTGTGAGCATTTGAAATGCAACTCTGCAGCATCTAAGCTGGGATGAATGAGCCCTCTCTTAGCTCTATCACGCTCAGAAAACAGCTCTGATCTAGCAAAAATTATCAGCCAAAAGTTTGGCCCAGGATGCTACTTTTTACCACAGGCCTCTTTCTTTCTCTCCCAAAACAGAAGCAAGAAGGCAGTGGTTAAGTCCAGCCTGGGATGCTGAGCCCCTGCAGATGGGCAGAGTGGGGAGGAGCATTTCCCTGATCCACCTGAACCCAGAGAGAATCTCCTGCACTGCTGCACTCCTGCTACTCCTCTCAACAACTTTATTCACTAACTGCAAGTAAAGCTCCAGAGGGATTGTCAGCACTGATTCAGAGGCCTGTGAGATATTTTCACATGATTTTATTTTTTTACTGGCTGCATATTTCTGGCTAAGTCAACAAATCCAGTCATTGCTGTTACACATTGTCCTCAGTCTGACATTTATTTTTGCTCATGGTAAAAGAAACTTCAGTTCTTTCTGATTAACTCCACAGAAATGCCTATTACTCAGACAGGAAAGTTGGCTTGAACTAATCAGCAAATTGGTTTAAAACAATTAGGTTTTGAGGATGAACATCCTCTGGCATCCAAAATGCAATTCTGAGGGGTTTATTTGCTTCTAATGTTATTTTTTGTCTTACCGTCCCTATCAGGTTAATCCCAGACAGTACAGAGATGTCACCAAACCCAGCCAGACCATCGTGGTATAACCCAAAATAGCACAATTTGTTTCCACAATGAGCTTCTCTACAGAAACAACATATCCTGTTCCATTCTTGGCTCTCTACATACCTTGTGATTCACTTTTGAGGGGAAGAAGTTCACAAAGAAGCTGCATAAGTTAGTGGAAACCCCAGAAGTGCAATCCTGCAAAAGACAGTAGAGATGACCCTAAAGACGACTGCACAAGTCAATGCTTTGCCATAGAAACACAGAATAATGAACTGTCCTGAGCTCATAGGGACCCACAGGGATCATCGAGTCCAACTCCTGACCCGGCACAGGACAACTCCAGGAGTCCTACCATGTGCCTGAGAGCATTGTCCAAACACTTCCTGAACTCCAGTAGGCTTGGTGCTATGACATATCCTTGGGGAGCCTGTTCCGTGAAGAACTTTTCCCTAATAACCAAATTACCCCCCTTCCCCCCCACTGCCCCGACTCAGCTTTCATGCCATTCTCTAAAGTCCTATCACTGCTCACCAGAGAGGGGAAATCAGTGCCTGCCCCTCTGCTTCCTCAAACTTTTTCATCAGGCTTGGCCAGCTGGCCAGACACAGCTGTTTGCTGGTGGTCCAGTACACATCAACTCACCCTTAAAACAAGATGAATGACTTTCAGCAAGTAAGCACAGACTCCCTGACAGAGGGACACAAAAACGCCCTAGGAAAGACTTACAGCACATTAAAAAAGCCAAGGCTGTCAAGCCAAAGAGTTGCACAGTGGCCTTTCATACACCATTCCCCCAAGTCTGACAACAGAAGAACATGAGGCTGCAGCTGGGCTTTCATGGGAGCACAGTGCCTGTGCTGATGGTTTCAAGCTGGCTCAGGGTCAGTGCAGCTTCTCAGTGGGAAAACAGCCCTGAAGGATTCAACACAAAGCACAGTGACTCTCTTCTCCTCTCCTTGTTGTCAAAGCATCACTTGAAGCAAAAGCCTGAAAATGTGTTACCTGGGGAAGAAAAGCAACCACATTAGGGAGAGAGAGCACAAAGCACACTGTGACATTTACAAGTGAGCTTGAGCTCACTCATTTGTATTTCAAAGGCCAGGTTGACACAAGATATTTTTCTTGTTCTAGCTTTGGCTGTGAAGGGAATAATACACAATTTTGAGTGCTACTGCCACTGCGTCAGCTTTGCTGCAGAGTCAGATACAACAACATTCAGCCTGCTTTGTTTGGAGAACATAACAACCAATCGTGGAAAATCCCCCTTTGGCTGATATAAAAAAAACTTATTTAGGAGGCTTGCTCATGTCCATACACTCACCAACCTGCCCTAAACTTCCTATAGCTCGAGTGAATGAAGTTAATCTTGTTGAGTGTCTCTCCTCCTTCAGTAACTTTACATCATGAAAGTTTTCCATCTTCAGAGCTCTCACTGACTGATGGTGACATTTAGTGACAAAACAGGCTTAACAGTTCAACATCTTTGTGGCCTCCATCACACTGTAAGGTGCCCTCCTTTACAGGAAAGGATCAATATTTCTGATCCCACCACCAGCACTGATCAGGCACAGCCCTCTTGGTGACAAGCCAAAGTGCTCCTTAGACCAAGAGCTGCCTCTCCAGCCCAGAAACACAGTGCAATACTGAGTGGAAATCCAGTTCACAGCCTTTCCTGTCATGCCAGACCCAACGACCCACCAAGACCCTTGTTGGAGGTGGCAATATCCTGCTCTGGCACAACACCTGCCTCAGCTGACAGCCTTGAAACTGGCAGCCAAGGTACACAGTGCACTTATCTGCAATAATTTCAGCCTCACATCCTCCTAATAAAGACCCAACTATCCTGAAGGAAAAAGCCATCCTCCCCACTTTTCACCTCACATATTTGATGCCTCTGTTTTCAGGTCATCAGTCCAGGAACTCCACAGCTTCTTGCAAACCTTTATTTGTCACAACAAAGCCCATCACAATTCAGCTGGGCAAATAGGTAAAACTGACAAAGTCACAATGAGCCAGGTTTCCATCCCCTTGGTAGATACCATCATGACAATAGGGAGGCCTTAAAGAGATGCCATGCCATGATATAGCAAAGACCATGAATGCCCAAGCAATAGAGATCACCCTCTTCTAAGCAGGAAGATGGGAAGATTAAGTGGGCATTTTGCTCCACTGGTTCCCTCAAGTCAGAGTTGACCACAAAGTTTCACTCTTCCTTCATGACTGGATCCCACAGTTAACTCTGGCTCCTTTCCTGTCCCCAAACATGCTGGCACTGGCACTGTCCTTCCACCCAGTTTTTGAGTCCATGCACGTGACCCAAGCAGACACACTCGGAAAGCAAAATAGCAAAGTAAAGTGTTCAAGAAACTATGGGGGACTCAATTTGCTCAATTAATGATCTTCATATCTGATTCAGAATTTCCCTTTCGAGTGTGCCATCCAGTGCAGTATCTCACACTGATCTCTTCCACCCAAACACACACTCCACCTCTGCCCTGGCTGCTGTCTCCAGCCTTCATTCATGCCAGTGACATTCTAGTCATGGTCCAACATGTCTCCCCCTCCATTTCAGGGCAGGTCTATCCCCATTTTTAAAGCCATTTTCTCCATATACTTTTTGACCACATTTGTGGACTCGTGCTCATCTGCACACACAGAGCTCATGAGCGTGTGTAACTCTGGGATCTGGAGACTTCCACCCAGCAGCTCCAAAGCCCCCACATCCCTCACCCAGAGTCACCTGAAATAGTGCTCAATAGTTTGTGTCTTCCCTTGCCTGGGTTGGGGATGAAGGGAAGCAAGACAGAGAGACCTGGCAGTGGACTGGTTGGATACAACATATCCAAGCCAAGATCCCACCACAAAAGTGAGAATTATTTCCTTGTGACAGCACAGAAAAGACAAGCTTTATATAAATCATATACAGTAACAAATACACAGAGCTATACGTAAGATATATATGCAATACACACCAAAATAACACCAAGGAGTATGGATGCCAAAGAAAGGATAAAATTAGCATATTAGAGAAGTGGCAAAATCTTATAAGATAATGGAAAAAAGGCCTATTTTGAACAGTAATGAATATATTTCAAAAATATTGGATATTCTTGGCTTGGAGCCCTACATACCATGACATATGACAATCACATCAGATTGAAGAATGAGAAAAATCAGCCAGAAGATCCATGGGAGATATCCCAAGAAAAACATCGATTGCATGTGGTAGGGCACTGCAGCAAATTATTTCCTTGGCATCACAGAGTGCACCAGTGTTCTGTCAAGTCCATCCTGCTGCTGAAATGCAACTTTCTTAAAGTCACACAGCCCTTAAAGAAAAAATTAGCATAACCTCAGAAATAATTTTTCAAAATCTACTCCTTGAAGGTTAGCTCAACATTAATGAGACAAAAAGCAATGCTGGCAGGGAATACCAGGATGCCATCCTGGAGACTTAACCCAGAGAAAGCTGAAATGCCAATAATGTCAAATGCATACAAATGGGAACTAAATAATACTGTTGTTAGCTCCATGACTTCATAACAGTCAAGTTACAGTGCAAAAGGAGATGGAAAATAAATGAAAATGGGCCAGACAGTTTTCACCACAATTGGATAATGTGTCCAAGGGTATTGATGGGGGTACATGAGCATTCTAAGGTTAAGAATCAACCCTGAGAAGACTTAACAGATTCTCTAGAATTGAAAAAACTAGTAAGTGCAAGGTACTACCAATCTGTAATAAATCCTACTATAATATCAAACAAGAACTAATTAAATTCCAATAAAGGCAGTCTATATATTGATCAATAATAAGTGCAAAATGTAATCAGAATTACAGCACTCGAAAAGATGCATGTTCCGCTCCACACTTTACGGACATCAGGACTTGAATGCAATACCTGGGGTAAAACCACCCCCTCCCCAGCACTTTTGAAAGAGAAATCTGCGCCTGAGACACTAACACAGCTCTGAGCATCATTTGGCCAGCTCAACTTACAGCAAAAAGTTTTCCTAACTTTCCCATCCTTTTTGACACCGTTTTACTGGATTATTTGGTATAGGCATGAGGGATGAATTGCAGGCAGAGGGTAACTCAATCCTTCTCGCCCTGGAGGAGCTCTACTGGCAGCTTAAAGTGAGGTGCTGACCTTGGTTACTTTACCCTGTTTTTTTTTTCTCCTGCAAGCAACCACAACAGAAACCTCAAGCAAAATTGTCCTAAACTCTCCTGGAGATTTGGAACTCAGTCCAACACGGGTGCTATTTGAACTTCGTGAAAGGAACATCTTAAATAAAAAGGTCTGTGGTGGTGTTCAGCAGTAAAACTGATTTTAAAGCCTTAACACGCCAGCTCATCAAGAGAAATACAAGCACATTCATTAACTCCCAGTATGCTGGCAGTTTCAAAGAATCTACCCATGACCAAGATCAGCCTGTTATCCCAAACACAAGCATTCATTTGCTGCTGTAGCCAGGAAAGAGCTCCAAATTTTATATTTATTCTCTTATTTTGGGAAACAAGGACTTAATACTAAACTCATTTTACATACAAGCAACAAAGACATCAAGAAACTAGAAGGTGGGACTGCTCTCTTCCTAGCCTCAGCTGTCTGGAAGTTGGGCATCTAACATAAGCCAAATGTTTGGAAACTTTCCATGATCCATACAGGAACAGCCTGGTCCAAAGCATTATTTGTTCCCACTCCTTCCACAGAATGCAAGTCGTGTTTACATTGGAAAACCATTTTTTTGCATTTCATACCCAACCTCAGCTGACTCTGAACCACAGCCATTCAGGAGCTGTGAAGTCCACCAAACTGGCACATAATGCTGGTACAACATGTCCAAGTGGGTCAGCATTTTGGATGCCTAGTGGCACTTTTAGACATTTCTAGTCCAGATGTCTGACCTGCCCAAGGCCACTTGGGAACCATGTTGCAACACCAGGACCAGAGCATTTCACACTCAATCTTGAGATCTTCCCCCTTTTGGAAAATGAAACTGCTTTCATACCATTCATTTGTGCTCTCAGAAAACATACAAAAATTAATCCCAAGAAGCATCAAGATTTTTGGAGGATGTTTGTTTAGCACAACTGTTAAAGAAATACGGAAATTCAGTTCAGCAAGATGATCCATTTTCCTTCATCACTGAGACACCTCTTCATGGATAACCTACATGGTATGGGAATTCCCAGCAATCAAACTCAAGGAATGCCCTTTCTGCCACTTCCCACCTGGTTCTGCTCAACTGCCCAGATGTTCATCCAAAACACCAAGGCACCGGGAATAGCATAAAATAGTCAGAACCATCCAATTCATGCTCTTTGGGACTATGCCCAGTTAGGAAATCTTCCCAGGAAAAGATGATTCGTAAAGCACTGTACAGTAAGGTCTAATGAGTTAATCCCCATCACAATGTATAGCTGATGCCTTCCCACAGAAAAATGCAATCCAGCAAGGATGTATTCCTGGCATGTCACTACACATACTCAATTAGAAGGAACATCAGCTCTGCCTGTCATGACCACAAGGAAAGACAAGATGGAAAACCACCACCCACCTCATTTCAAGTCAGCTTGGTGCCATAAGGGCAACCCTTTCCTCCACAGATGAGCTCCCTTTATTACTTTTAAAGACCTCTCAGGTCCTCTTTTTCGGGGGAATCCAGATGACAAATTCAGGCAAACAGACCCGAACAAAAGAGAAAGAAAAAAAAAAAAGCAAACCCAACACACCATTTGGCTGTTTGGACCCTGTGTTTTCCTGCCCAATTTTTAATCCCCCTTTCCATGAGGGTGCATTGGCATCATGCACCCAGCAGCCCCACCAGTGTGGGCCCCTCAAGCCTCTAGGCTCCAGCTCCCACGCCAGCTTCTCCAATGTGACACTGCTTCAGCTGGAAGTTGCACTGGGGCAGGCAGCTATGCCTCAGGGTTACAGCTCAGAAGCATCACGCCCATGGCACTGGGATGTTAGCAGAATACACCCCAGTTTTCACAACTAACCTTTCTTGACCTCAGCCCCCTTTACCCAATATTGGTTTTCAATACACAACTTCATAATTCAGAAAACGAACACAGTTTTTTTTAAAGGGGTCAAATTTATTAAGGAAAAACATCTACACAAGGACAACTACTCCCCAAAGGAGCCATCTCTGCAGGACATGCTGCAGATCAGACACTCAAGATAAAAACACAGACAATACAAACCACCTCTGAGAGCAGCTTTTTCATGCATGTGAGTAAATCACCCATAGACACCGTTAACTTTAGGAGGAAACAGCAGAACCAAAAGAACCATTGGTGCAAAACCTAAAATAAAAAAAAAGACCAGAAAACACCTGGTTCAACTAAATATATGCAGTCTGCAATGGGATGCCCTCCATGAACCCAGAGAATGACACAGAATGACAGAATGGGTAAGGCTGGAAGGGAGCACAGGGCCATGCACACGGTGCAGTTTGCAAAGCAGACTGTACAGACCCAAAGTGATGCTGTGCTCTCTGCAGACACAGACGTGTCACCACTGAACGTGGCAAGCTGCCGGCTGGCCCAGACAGCCCCCGGAGCTGCTGATGAAAAGCAGCTGGATCTTGGAAAGAAGTCTGCAAGGAGCTAAGGGGAGACCAGACTGAACAATGTCACAAATCTTTTTCACCCCAGATCTATAACGACGGCTCTGTGAGGATATAACGCCTCAAAATCTTTGTTTTCAAACGGTGCCCATACAGGCAAGACTGGAGCACGCAGAGAGCACAGGACTGCCCAGCCTGCTGCTCCCTCCCCACCTTCCTATCCAAACACCCGTGAACACACTCATTGTCCCGTGAAGCTACTTTAAAGAAGCAAAAATGTCTGAAACAGGAGAGAGCTCCAACAGATTTTTATCACCACATCCTGCACACATCAAGTGAAATCAAAAAGAGGGAGGTGCAGTCCACAAAATAAATAAGCAATTAACCCTCACAGTGAAAGAGTCAACGTCTTGGCTTTGGGGAAGGGGGGGAACGGCAGCTGGGGGAAAACTCATTAACTCACCGGGAAAATTAGTGAAACTATCAATGAAATTGAGATGGTCATCTGCAGGACAGGAGAGGACAGGTGAGAGGTGAGAGGTGGGGGGAGACCGGCCATCTGCTGCTACAGCTGAGCTGACAATACCCAAAAGACACGTGCAGGTCCAGATCACGGCAAAAAAATTAACTTCGTTAAAAGCTCTGGGTGGGTGTAAATCCAGGCTAGGTGTAGAACTCGACTGTGGCAGAAGCGGGGCAGGATGGGCAGAAAAACAGCTCAGCCCTGCTCCACCCTGCACTCAGCACTGCCAGGCTGGCCAGGGAGGGCCCTGAATCCACACCAGTTCCGAGCTAAGGCATTGTCCCCACTTGAGCAGCCACCCCTTGAGCTGCAGCAACCGGCTGGATTCATGTATTGCTACTGCATCAAACATGAGGCAAAGCACGGCCTAAAAGCCCTTCCAGGTGGTTTAAACCAACCAGCTTCACGTGGTAGCGGTTCGGGCAGAAGCTCAGTGGGCTCTGCTCACCCAGTGCTGCTCACACTGCCTTCATCAAGGAGGGTTTACGCTGCAATTCCCACACCCGTACTGGGATCGGCACCGACTTAGCTGGGCTGCTGTGAAACTTGGAGGAAGCAGAGACCTCACAAATGCCAACCAGGGGACCCACCTCCCCAACAGGACAGCAGAGCCACAGCCCACCCTTTCCTATCTGTAACTCCTAGCCCTCTGGGCTTTGCTTTTTTTCGCCTCTTTGCGAGGTCGTTAGGTTTGACAAAGTTATCTTGTCCTGTTGGACCGAACTGCTTTTTCTCAGGGTTGATCAACTTGTGTCATGCAAATTACCCAGGGTGGAGGTAAACCAAGAAAAGGGGCATTCAGATGGTTCCTTTTATGTTTCACAGATCATTTGCATCCTTATTCTCTGCCTTTAGGGCAACTTTCAGTTGTCTGAACACCTGCTTTTAGCTGCCGGGAAGGACATAACAAACCTCCTTCTCCACCCATCCCCAATTCACACCCCTTCTGAGTACTTAACTGGTGTCACTGAGGCTTGCAAAACCCTCCTCACTTCAGGCAGGCTGCTCATTTTATCTTGGTCAAAATGGAGATGACAACATTCTCCTGCTTATCATTCCCCAGAATTCCAAAGCATTCCAGCTCAAGGAAATCCGAGACTCAAAGAAAGCAGATAGCCTCACACCAGGCCACCAGCTTGGTGGCTTTGCATCCATGGGCCCTGAATATCCTTGCTGATGTCCACGGTGTCTGTCCAGCACAAAAAATGCTTCAAAAAAGGAGTAATAAAGAAAGCCAGATGGAGTGAACTTAATTGTGAAAAATCCAGAGAGATGTCCAGCAGTCAAGTAAAAATGAGGCTGTTCCCTGAGAATCACTGATACTGCAAAAAGCATCCCCCTCTTCTTGGACACAGCCCTTGCATCTCCCGTTAAAATGCCCTTCCTTAATGTTAATTCTCATGGCAACTCCAAAGAATCAGTTTGTTCCTGCTCTCTGGTTGGAGGATCAAGGCATGGATTCAGAGCAGAGACCAGTGGCAGAAGCAAGCATCAAATACAAACAAGGGCACCGTGAGTCCCTGCAACATCTTCTGGTCCCCAAGGCAGACAGATGGAAGGCAGGAGGATGCATGTGTCAGGCTCAGGCTCAGGGCAGTGACCACATCACTTCACTGTGACAGTTTCCCTTGCTATAAAAAGTAGAGATTCCTCCCTCCAGGGTGGCAATGAAAACACTCCAATAATTAGCAATACAGAAAAGCTAACAGTAAATTGCAGAGAAAACATTACATAAATGAAGAATAACACACACACATATTTTCTTTGCCCACTTAAAACTAAACAAGAGTGATGTACTACAGCAAATTATATTTGTTCTTTGATTTAAAGGTGACAATCTTGACAATGGACCATCAACATCAATCCTTCTTTCTGAACAGACTACTCTCAGAGAACAAACATATTGACGGCATCAGCAGAAGCAGAAGCATACCAAAAATCTTCCAGAGTTACCTCTGCTTAGGTATAACATCTTGTACATCTAAATTTCAACAAGTGGGGATAGTTATCCTCACTGCAGTAGGGATCAGCCAGCAGAGCCTGAGCACTCTGCAAACACAAGCAGAAAAGATTTCCTCAAAGAACTAGGTGGGGAAGCAGAGGAGGTGGCCTAGCAAAGTCAGGCAGATGTCTCTGGGGGGATTTCCCCTGGCTGGGAGATGCAGTGATGTGCACAAAAGCTCTGGGCTGAGATTCTAATCAACAGAGACCTGACACGCAGGCCCCAGTTCTTCCCAAACCACACCTGGTGGATTCTGCACCTTAGCCAAGGTACCAGGATGTGGATGCTCCCTCTACAGGTGTTAGGTTCCCAGGAGGAGATGGCAAGCATTGTTCCAAACCTTTCTGTGGCTGAAAAGCCACAAGCCTCATCATTCAAAAGGCCAAAGAGCAGAGCAGCTCCAGGGCTGGTTCCCAGGACGTTGCAGTGCAGCACAAGCAGCCTCGCTGGGTCTTGGTGCAGTGGCTCCCGGGGCTGGAATAAACGGAGGTTGGAATCATCTTGCTGATTCTCACTGGGGCTGCAAGAGCCAGTGTGAGATGACCCAGTTGGACTGAAACCTCCTCAGCAATCATACCCCATCCTTTAGGAATGTAGGTATGCTGCCAGTCAGGGTGTATAGATGCCGAGAGCAGGCTCAGACAAGTGCCTCACAGATTTAAGCTGTGTCCAAACCTTGAAGAAAATTTAAGGGCGGCTTTGGAGAGGCCAAGCTTTCATGCAACGGCTTTGGACAGGCCAAGCCTGAACTCCAGTCCTCCTACACAGGGTACAAACATTACACATGCCCTGCAGACCCTACATCCAAACAAGCTGCTCCAGCTGTACTGACAGTGCAGAGAAACAGGTATTGTAAGGAATGATTCAATCCATTCAGATGCCTACAGGAGGTCAGGGTCAGACACTTCCTAAAAATATCCATTTCCCTCCAGTGACTTTAAAAGAAGGCTTGGAGGGGGCATTGAATCAGTAGCAGGTAATTGCAGAAGAGTTCTCTAAACCCAGAGGAGTAAAGTCCCCTGCTGTGAATCTCAAATACAGCCAGAAACAAGGTCTGTGTGATGCACAAACCACAACATATTCCAGATAGTCTCCAGCCCTTCTGAGACTCCCAAGCACAACAGCAGTCTACAATCCTCCCAGCGTCCTGAAGAGGCAAAATACAGTGAAACCCGTACCAAAAGGAAATCTGGAGGATCAACAGAAGAGATTTCACACAAAGGGTGCAGGGAAGACCAGGAGGGTTTCTATCTCCAGGCTGATGAGTGCTGAAATACATAACCACTCACCTCATTTCCCAGGAAACCCTGGCAGGATCTGACCTCCCTTTGACACGCTCCTCCCTTCTCCTTTTTGCAGTCAACTGAGACCTATATGACATTACAACAAAAGAAATGTTAGCAAGCTCAATATTGTCCCCTCCCTCCAACCAAAAAACTAATTTCCTTAATTTTTCAACATAAGGCTACACTGGAAACCAGTTATATATTAAGTGCAGCTTATATAAATTGCAGCTTATATGGCTATTTAAATATTTCTATATCTATTTCATATATACTACCTATTTAAATATACACATACATACATACATATATAAAAATATATAAACTGGTGAAGGGATGGGTCTCCATGCAAGTGGCTGAAGCAGCAGCACATTCCTCTGCAGCCACCAAAGTTCAGGCATCAGTGATGGAGCCCTACAGCCTGTCCCATGCTGGACTCCCACAATAACCCAACAATGTGGCATAAAAAGGCATGTCGAGGTCCTCCTGAGATGTTCACTGCAGCTCTAGAGCAATCCCTCAAACACTCCTAGGGAGTAATGGGGTGGAACACAGACAGGAGTGCCGGGGAGCCTGGGTAGCCCAGAGCTGTGAGGAAAAGGGATGGAGGCAGCAGACTCCTGCTCCATGACCCAGGGCATCCTGGTGTCATCATGGAGAGGACGTGGGCTTTCCCTCATGGTGACCTCCAGACATTGCTGACCCCTCTCATCACAGCCCAAGGGTCACACAGGACAGCCAGGTGGACATCAGGCTGTTGTTCAGGTTCTCAGCACTCTGCTGGGTGGTGGTCCTCACAGACTGTTTTCTCCCACCATCCAGGTCCCCATTGTCTCCTTCTCAGGCCACAGAGCCCTTGCTGGCACAGCCATAAATCACACAGCCATACATCAAACAGCTTTCCATTGCACAGGCTGCTGGCAGTGCGAGTGTGAGGCAGAGCAGGGAAGGGGACCTTTATTACTGTCAAAATCTCCTCATCACTCAGCCTACTTAACCCAGCCACATTTGCACTGCTAAATTTGGGAGTATGAGAAGCATTCCCTCATAATAGGAGGTGGGGGAGGGACAAGCCGGCTTCTGGCCTCCTTTAACTCCCTGCCAAGTGCTGTGTAATTCAAAGTCCATGTCAGGAAAGCCACCCCTAGCTGCACAGCAATAGCCTAGACCCAGCAAACCTGGAGATCAGTGCCTTAACTCCTTCCAGTTAACATCTGAGCTTGCCTATTTTAAGAAAATGATTGAGTCAGGCCTTAGGAAACAGCTCCCACTGAAATAACAGGTATCCAGGAGGTATGTGGAGCCAATTCTCAACACCTCCGCACTACAGAGTCAGACAGTGAGTTTGGATACCCTGCCTTGAAGGGATGCTGTGCTCAGCCTGGTACCAGCTAGCAGCAATCCTCATCTTCAAACTGATTTAAGAAGCTGTGAATGCCTATTTTTGGGTGCAAAATAGGTGAACTACTCAGGAAATACAGCACCAATACCTGCAGCAGGAAGGGATGACCACCCCTGACAGCATCTAGAAGCATTACCCTGACCTGCAGCACAGGCCCCTATACTTTTGAGATCACAGAAGCAAATTAAATCTCTCTCTCCTTTTTGCAGGCAGGTATAGGAAGGAAATGCAGGTTACAGTAACCTTTCTGGCCCTGTTCTCCATAAACACCATCAGCACCTGCACCCTTCTGCAGATGCCTGGGGAAATCTGCTCCTGGAAACACAACCCCTGGAACATCTGGGGGGGCGAATGTGTTGCTGCCCACATCCAACAAATAAACATGTTAATTAATCCCAGAGGGTGCCAAGTCCGGTGGTGTACATGCATGGTGAGCCAGAAATTTTCCCCAGTATCCACACTGAAACATTCGAGGGAGCTTTTGAGGAATCCAGGCATGAGCCTGGGCAAGCAGCTGGAGACATTTCCCAGGCAATTCACACACACACACACAGAAAAAAAAAAAAACAACCAGGCTTGTTTTCCGTAGAAGTGGGCATCAAACGTTCTGACATCAGGAAGGATGATTAAAGACAGCTGAGGTGAAGGAAAGATTAAAAGAACTAAATATGCCCAACCTGGCTAAGCAATGAGTAAGAGAAGATGTGATAAAAGACTCCAGGCATCTGAATGAAGGGAGTGGCGTGGCATTAAAGGACTGAATAAAATATCTTTCTGAGAAATGGATCCATCAACGATCTCTCAAGAGATAAGGTACAAGCCTCATTTTTTAGGCATTTATAAAACCGGTCGCCAGAACAGAGGTTTTTGAGGAGAAATCCACATTGCCCCGAAGGGAATATACACCAGAGCTTTTTATCTCTGCACCATGGGGCACTGCAAATGAAGAGCTCGATGCTACCATGGAGCACAGAAAACTTGGGATGGGGTAAGGGTTTCATACCACCTCACCCAAGAAGCAGAGCTTTGTCTTTTCACTGTAAATTAAATTTATATATTTATTATATATTTGATTTTTCACTCCTTATTTTTAATTCAGCAGCCCTAATCCAAAATGTTGCAGGTTTAGGGGAAAAAAAAAAAAAAACAAACACCAACCTATTAAAAATGAACAAGTCTGGGAATCTTACAAGTACTAGATTTTTTTCCCCACAACAAATAAAGATAGGTGGCATGTTACCAAGGAAGCAAGAGCCTGGATTGAGCTGGGCAGTGGTGTTCCTGGCAACTGCCAGCCCAGCAGCTCTCTAGACACAGCACACACATGGGCAAGGTGATAAAATCCTGGGAAGTTTCTCAGTACCTGGTTCTGATGAGATCACACCCTTCGAAGTACCCTCTGACCCTCGGAAACCCAGGGACTGGATACACCTTATAAAGACCAGAAGTGAGCCCTAAGGCCTGAGTAAACCCTCCAGGAGGAGAGATAACCCTGTTATGCTGGCTTTGCCCCAAAAAGCCATGTAATGCACACCTAACTATCAACTCTGTGAAGCCAAAACAGTGGATTCTGTGTAATTTCACATGTCCAGCCATATGAGGGTCTTCTGAACATCCCCCCTGGCAGAGTGGTGCACCCTAGGGAAGGAGCATGACCTTGCCAGAACTGTTTACTGAATGCAGAGATACGCACGGGGAGGTTTCTACCAACACCAGCTGATCAGTTCATCTGATGTGCCTGGGGATTGCAATTGACCCCAAAAATGTTCCTTCAGGTGCTTTTGCCCTGATACTGCTGATGCAACTCAGCCACTGGGTATGATTTACAAAGCTCAGTGGTATCCCAGATTTCAGTACCTAGAGACTTCTTCCCCAGCTGGGAAAAGCCAGAAGACATTTGCCAGTGGTGTAATTTTAAATCACAGTTAAATTCACACAATGGCCACGTATCTTGTCCCAGCTGCCCCTGGCTCCCCTGACCTAGTGAGCCAAGGCAGGGCACTTGAATCTAAGTGGAAACTAGATAGGAAAAAACATAAAAGGTGAGTAATTTTCTTCTAATTAATTCCCTAAACCAGTTCAGTGGGGCTCAGGCAAGTACTAGAAATCTTTCCCCTTTTGGCATGAGCAAGATCAGCTGAACTGCAACATGTGACTGCAATCCAAGGCAACCTTTGTTTGCAAGACCAAGACTGGATCTTTTTAATTTTATTTTTTCTTCCTTTCCCACAGCAACCTCTTAAGTCTGCAACTGCCTTTCTCCATGGGAACAGGAGATCCACCATTAATTGACCAGTGAGTTTTATTCCAAAGTCAAAACAGGATGTTCACAGAGGATTTTATTGTGGATTTTTTAATAAGTGGGACATTTTAGTAGGCAGTGTATCTTCTTGCTTTATGCTTGCTTGTTTCTTTGGGAGGCTGAAGTACAAAACCAGGCTGCCAGATTCATTTTATATACTGAAGAAACATGATTTTGTTCTCCCAATTATAAAAAGAGAACATAAAAAGACCTGTTCAAAGTGGAGGAAACTCTGCTCTTTACGTTTGGGATGAAAAGGGAAAATTAAAACATCTAAGATAGATTATTATACCTTCCATCAAACCTTCGTCTTCCCACAGAATCAGCTGCTTCCATCACTGCAGCAACACTGATGCTGGAGATTACCTGGCTCGGGGTATCACTGTTACACAGAATTAAAGGTTTGCAGACTGTATTTGGACAACTCCCTCCTTTCCTTTTGATGTTAATTTTGGGTATCCCTGCTCAGGCCATGACTGCAGTTTTACTCTGCTCTGATTGTGCATTCAGACTGACAGCCAGACCTGGCAGCTCTCACAGCAGGTGTGGCAGGAGGGCACAGCCCCTCTCTGACCCACAACTCATCCTTCCAGGAATGGCTTTGGAGTCTAAAGAAGGGAATGTAAAATATTGACTTGTGCAATTCCCACTACAGGGAGTGAAGGTTATTTTTTCCCCATTCAGAGCGTTAATAAGAAACAACTCTCTCCCAAAAGACAGATTAGTCTCTACTCAGAAGAGTAGACTGGGGATAGTCCATGTGTTGAAAAAAAAAATGCAGAGAGTTCCCACAGGTTGAGCCCCAGGAGGGTGCAGTGTGTTGGGAAGCAGCCAGTTCTCCATGTCCTTCCCAAGAAATGCATTTCTCATCCTGACACATACATTTTGGTACAGCTACTCCCACTCAGCAGAGCCTTTGCTGGCATCCATTTCCCCTGGATATTTTACAAATGCTTATCCAGAGCCTCCCGTTCTGACTCTCTTATATGACAGTAACTGCTATTCTAATTTTGCTCCACTTTTGAAAAGGTGTAAGAAATTAGTGTTTTTCAGGGCACCTCTGTCTGAGCTGGCAGCTGCTCCTTTGCTGAGGGAGAGGGGATGCACTTGCCCTGTGTACAAAGCTCTTGGAGAGGGGATGGGGCAGGATGTAAGTGCCTGGACTGCTGCTGGTAGTCTGGAAAGAGTTACTGCTGGGCTGGGGTGAAGAATGCAAGTGACGCAGCAGCATCCTGCAGAGAGGGAAGGGAAAACGTAAAAAAAAAAAAAAAAGAAAGAAAAAAACCACCCTTACAAAACCTCCAGCTCTTTGGCCGAGGTTCAGGATGACTACACTTTTACTGTAAGTGTTTAGTAACTCAGACTCACATAACCCTCCCTGCCCACTTGGGGCCACGAGATGCAGCTTACAAGCTACAAGAAATGCTTCACACACACACACACGCCCAGCCCAATCCCTGTCCAAGGGAGGACAAAAAGCCTTTAACAAATTAAGCTGTGTTTCCCATTTAAGCAGAGCACCATCGCTATTTATTTAACAATTTTAAAGTGTTATTTTAGCCTTCCTGGTTTGTGTGTTGAGAGATTGTTCCTGGGACAGGAGCCAAAGTTGGTTAGAGCAAGCTGGCAGCTGGAGAGGGAGGGAAAAGCAGGATAGAAGAGAGGAGGAGGAAGATGCCAGGGGCAAGGCTTCACTGTGGTGACAGCAGCCCCCAGCCACAGAGGGGGAGGGAGGTGAATAAAAAACTGGGGACAATGATGGGGAGAAAGAGCTAGGGTGGAGAGCTGTGTGTGCTCCATCACCATTAAGTGGCTGTTGAGGTTCCCTGCTTTCAGCACTCCGAGCAAGCGTGTGGGGAGATGAGCAGATGAAAGCAAAGCTGTGGCAGTCCTGCACACACCAGCATCCACCCCAGGAAGATGCCACATAGCTCTCTGCAGGTACCATCCGGGAGAGGTGCTGATCCTGCCTGAGAGATGCTCTTACAGGAAAACTGACCAGAGGATGGATGACCCACCTGGTCACAAATGCAGATTGGTATCCACCTGCTCAGAATGCCCTGCAGTACCAACAGCCCTGGGACAAATGCATCAAGGGAAAAACAACATTCAACATCTGTGGGTATCAGACAAGTCCCACTTAGACCTGCATCCTACTCCTCCTGCCATGACTGTACTTCCAGGTTGGCTTCCAGGAACATCTCTCTGCATGAAGTACTAGTCCTGTGAAGTCACCAAAGCCAAGATTTCATCCTTACACATAATTATATTCACCACTGTTATTAACATAACAGATCTGTTCCTTGAAAAGCGACTTCTAAAGAGGAAGTTAGTTGTTATTAATTTGTCTTCCTTAAAAACACTTTAAAAATCTTTTTTTGCCAGTGTTTTTGCAGTCCTGCCTTTTACCCTGTCCTTTGAAGTCCAGCAGTTGCTAGACTCTGCACTTTCTCATTTAGAGTTGATATTGTTGAGTCACCTGTACAGCACCCTGGGGTTTCAGGAATGCAGCTTGGAGTCTTTAGCATCACCCAAACCACACTGTGTTTTGCAGAAGATGGGTTTTCTGTGTGTCCAAAGACACATTCCTGAGATACCACTACAACTTTGTTGGCCCTACTGCAGAGCTCTGTAGCTCCACTACCAGCAGTCCTGCCACACCAGTCCTGCCACCAATCAGCTTCATGTGGTGGTCACTCCTTCTTCTGGTGGTATTATATGGAACTGTCTGGGGATTTGACTTCTTACCAGAGTAAATCCCAGCCTATCTGTCTGGCAAATGATTAGTAAACTACTTGTTCTCTTCTCCACTTTCTCTGTACCCTTTTTAAGACAAATTACCATGCTTCTTTTATTTTTTAAGCAACTGAGGTCAACACAAGTCAGATTCAGCACCAACATGTCAAACATGTCACAAGCAAGCATAGAAAGCTTTATGTTTTTGAGGGGAATTTTAGCATCAACAAGACTGGAACTGAAGCCTAGATCTTCCTAGCAATGCTCACATCTATACCCTCCAAGACTGTGGACACAAACACTGTGCTTTGAGCTGAGCAAAGCAAGGGAACCCTGCAAACCACAGGGGAAAGCTCTGCAGTCTACACAAAATCAACCAGGCGTATCCTGTAGTCTGCCTATCTATGATCTTCCTCTTCAAGGCACTTCTATATCCTCCAGTGATTTCAAAACCCAGCACAAACTGTTTCCGCTTTGATGCTCTGTGTTCTCATTATCAACCAACCAATACTGGAATATCCTTTCTTCTTGCAGTAAACCCCCTTTTTTCCCCTAGGGGTAGAGCTGGTCGGACAGAACAGACCAGGCATTTAGCATTTCATCATAAAGCTAAGTATCAGCTTGAATCACTGAGGCTTGCACAGCTCCAGCACATTCCCATCTGCTGCAGACACCAGCCCAGTAACATCCCTGTCAGGCAGCAGTTGCAGGGGTATTTGGTTTAGCATCTGCAGCAGAGGAAATCATCAGCTTACATCACAGCACAGAGTGACCAATTTGTGGTCAACCAAACTACTCCCAAGAGCCAAAAAGCCAAGTGCAACGCAGTAATGACAGAAATTTGGATTCAGAACATCAGGAGGAGTTGAGACACTCAGCCTCAGCAGGACTGACGGGCAGAAGCCATGCCAAAATCTGCATGCAAGGACTGCACAAGTGCTAGGCCAGGAGGGAAGTCAAACAGCCAGCAAGCCCTGAACCCTCTCTTGGCTTGTCTTTGTGCTGCTCTCCAAGGCAACACCGGCACAGCCCTGCCAAGAGCAAGCAGGACTCGGCTGCGGTTCCCAGCGACGAGCACCACTTGCCCCACCACCCGGGAAGGGCTGCTGTGCCGCTGACAAAGAGGTTTCTTCTAATGCTTTTTGGGTCAGCTCCAGCATCACTCATTCTCCTTCACCACCACCACCACCAGGAGCTGGAACCTACACTTTGAGAAATGCCAGCCTACCCCGCTGCTACCAGGCATGATGGAGACGATGCACTGGAAGACTGTGCCCAGACAAGCAACTCCCTGTATGCAATTCCTATCTAATCCTGTCTTCAGACATGGAGGGACATTGTGTGCTGCACTCTTCACAGCACCTTCCTGGATGTTCAAATCTGCTGTGTTCCCTTCAAGTCTCAACTCTACCAGGTGCTCACAATCTCCCGTTCCTCTCCTTGCCCTCCTTCCTCCTACATGCCATCTGTTGTCTGTGTGGCCATACTTTGAAATAAATTTGGGGACACTTCAGCTTTTGCTATACTAAGAGAAGTTCCTTGTCCCAGCTCAATGTGGACACAAGTTGTGGCGACACAACTAACTACACAATGAGCTGCAGCACAGTCAACACCAGGAGAGCAGAGGTACTTAGCCCCAAAACTACTGCTGAAGACAGCATCCCACCAAAACATGGCCTGACACCTGTGGGCTGTTGGGTTTTTTTTCCCTAGGTTTAATATATGCAAATCTTCCAGCTATTCCTCATAAGTAAATTTTCCCAAACAGAAGCTTCATCTTCCCAAGCTGCCTGCTTTCATATTTAAAGTAGAGGGGCTGAGACTGGATGCTGTGTTTCAAACAGGGTTTTATAGGACAACAAAGATTGAAGAGCTAGAATTATTACCTCTGCCATTTTTCTTTGGGCTATTCAAGATCTACCTGTCTTGTAACAGCATCTGACTGCAATTCAAACCAGATTGTGATTAAGTGCAGCTCACAGATCCTTTTCTGTAGTTAATCTGCTCATTTTGAGAAGTTACTGCTCACTTTGGGTACGTGCATCCGTTTTCCAAGAGTACTGCTTTGCACTTGTCTTTACTGAATTTATTTTTCTTATCTTTAAACTACCCTTGCATCTCATTAAGGCAACAGTAAGAGAAGATGTTATGACCTTAAGTACCTGCAATGTCCCTGGTTGCATTTCATCTTCTGTATCATCTGCAATCTACCATCTAATCTGCTACTGACCCTGAAAATGCCTTCCTGATCCAACGAAGAACTATTTATTTTAGCTTCTTAAGTACCAACTTAAAATGATTTCATCTTCAGCACATTTCCCAAGTTTGTTTACTGAGCTGTCAGGATTTCCTCAAGAACTACTCTACAGCTTTCAGCACTTCTCTAGTAAAGTCACTAAAATACCAGACTTGGTATGAGACTGCCTAGTAGCTCTGCAGGCTCTCCATCCTTCAGGAGAACTTGGCACACCAGGACATATCACAGCTAAGGGCTGGCAACTCAAGATAATGTGAGTTCTAAAGTTACTTGAGATTTTCTTTAAAGTCAGGTCAAGCAAATCATCCATACCCCATTTAGGATCAGGTTTTCAAGTCTTACCCACCCAGCTCTCCACTGCTATTTCCCTTGGCTGAGCTAAGACTTCAGGGCTGTAGGCACTTACAAAGAGAAGCTCATGCCTAACGGGTTAAGACTTGTTATTTTCATTAACTTTAGATCATAAATATGATTTCCACTTGAAAAGGGAACACTTCATTTAACAGACACAGTGGCTCTGATGGGTAATGCAGGGTTTTGAAGGAAATTTAAAAAAAAGGAAGCAAGGGGAAAAAGAAAAATAACACTTCCAGAAAGTTTTCCGAAGGAAATGAGTAACCATTTGTTATTAAATGATAAATCACAGTCCTGGGGAAGTGGCATTGTCTGTGGTCTATTTTTAATGAGAAAATACCCACCACTGGCACAAGGGCTATATGGGACATGTCTGTGGACAGTGGGAGTGTTCACTGGGAGCCATCATCTTACTGCTACTATTCCTATCACTTATCAGCAACAAAAACAGGATGAAAAGAACATGGCTTTGACCAAGGGAAAAAAAAAAAAAAAAAAAATCCAGGGCAACAAACAAGGGCTACTGTTCTCCATGGATGAAAGACAGAAGGAAACACTAGAGACCAAGTGGAGGCTGAGTGTAGTCTTAGGCTTTGCTTGTTTGCCATGTGTGAGGGATGCACATGAAGCCACCAGGAAGCAAATTTGTGCTAACCCCAATGTCTCTACAGGGGGTTAGGTGACCTCCCATGTGCACTAGCACCCTCTTTGTCCCCAGGATGGGGAGACACATGAGGCACACAGCCACAAGAAACCTCTGGGCCTTTTTTCCCAGGGTTTGCCACCAACACAGGGTTTTCTGGGGAAGCACTTGATGCTGCACCACCACTGATGTGAACACTTCAAAGGTGTAATTAGCCTCATTTTATGCTAATAAATGAGTCCCAGATTCCTGTGGCAAAGTGACTCGCCAGCTGGGAATAGGCATACAGTGTCAAGGGATGGGAAGCAAAAGACAGCAGAGCTGGCTGGAGGCTCAGCTGTAAGCACAGCCTCAAAACCGAATCAGAGGGACCACAAACTCCCAGACCCAGCCATCAGGCAGCAAGACTTGCTGCACACTGCTGAAGGGACCATTTCTGGCATCTCATGCCAAGCCCAACTCTCCCAAGTTCCAGCCAAGCACTGCCAAGCTTGAGCAACAAGCTTCAGCTGCAGACTGATTTTCCCCCTGCACCCAACCCACTCTGACCCAACACCACACACCCCCACGAACTTTCCAGACTGCAACAGTAACGAGCAGGAACCCACGGCCAAAGTGCTGAAATACCACGCACCATGCCTCATTTTACCATGAGGGTGGCCAAGCTTGCTCAGGAAAATTGTGGAGTCCCCATCTGTGGAGTTAACAAAAGCCATCTGGACATGGTCCTGGGCAACCAGCTGTAGGTACCTACCACCTGCACAGGTCCCTTCCAGCTTCAGCTGTCCTGAGTCTTTTTAATTGCAAAGTCAACTGAATCGCAATCCTTCACTTTCACTGACCTGCAAAAAGAGGCTGTAATTACTCAGCTTCTCAACTATTTCTGACATTCCTTCCATAGATGAGGTTTAAGCCTTTCTTTTCCTCCTTTCCTTTTAACAGGAACGCAATCCCAGAGTCCGCAGCAGATTATAAAACATGTACACACACATCACTCTTCTAAAACAGCGTTTGAAAGTGTTTGTTTGATTTCTTTTTCCTCCCACCCATAAACCACCACCCTGCTGGTCTCATTCATTGTGTGGCATTTTGCAATGAAGCGTAAAAATGGTATTAATCATAGCTCTGAAAAAACACAAACTTCTCTGAGGTTTGAAGTAACCATTTGGAAGAAAAACTTCCAGGAGCCAGAAGGACTGACAGGGCTGGAGACTGAAGTCCTTGTTTTCAAAGGCCGAGTGTATCCCAATATATCCCTTGGACAGCTGCCTCAAGCCAGAGTTATAATACTTTATTCTTCAGTTCAAGTAGCAAGAAGGAGATTTGGTACAAAATCAGGACAAATACCTAAAGAGAACAGGGAGGAAAATGTGTGGTAAATCTAATGGGAGGCCTGAGCTCTAACTACAGCTTTGGTGAGAGTGTCTGAAACCTCAGCTGCCTCTCATCTCCAGGATGTTGAAGCCAGAAAGACCAGACACAGGTACCCATCTCTCACAGGCAGCACCTGAGCATCATGGACAGTGTGCTGGCACTCAGCCATGGCATAGTCACAGAGACTTGCAAAGGCTATGCCAAAAAATAAAAATCATTATCATCTTTATGTTTTCTGGCCAAACACCACTGGAGAAAATTACCTTCTACATAAAACAAGCTCTTTGTCCACCTCCATAGATTCAGTGCTTCTCATACCAGGGGAGCTTCTGTCAAAGATGGAGTCAGGAAAAAACATGAAGCTCTTTTTTAAGATAGATGCTTTAAGCAGAGATTTGCCAAAGGCTTTAGGATCCCTCTGTTTCAGTGGTAAAACATTAATAATTTAAACAACTTCTTTTAAATTAGGAAGGGCACTGAAAGAAACTATTGAAAGAGAAAAACCATGAAGCTTGCTACCACCTCCAACTCAAATACTGACATTTTCTCACAAACCTCAAAAGCAGCTTGCAACAACCTGATAAATGAGAAATTTACATTTTTCTTACTTGTCCTTCTCTCACATTTTCTCCTCTGCCATTAATCTTCCAGGCAAATCAGTTGATCATAAGGACAAGGCACACCAATCATCCTGGTACAGAAATCCCCAGGATGCTGTAATTAGGGGCAGGGTGGGTGCAAACATTGTGACATATTTCACAGGGCATGGCAAACATTTAATGTTTACTGTTATATTGATGGGATGGGATGGGATGGGATGGGATGGGATGGATGGGATGGGATGGGATGGGATGGGATGGGATGGGATGGGATGGGATGGGATGGTTGGAAGGGACTTACAACCATCATCTAGTTCAACTGCAAGTACTTTGTGTTAGAAGAGCAAGACAGAGAGAGCAAGATAGAGGGAGAGAGAAAATAATCAATTATTTTCCCTTTATTTTAATCAATAATCCCAGACTCTTGTGCATGGTGAAGTTCCATGCTTATTCAAAGCCTGTATGCCTCTGCCTGTCTTGGTTACCAATACCTTCCTCATCAGCATATTTCATTCTTTTCTATTCTTTAAAGAGTTCTGTAAAGTGAAAAAACTGTATTATCTCCATATTTAAGAGACAAAAAAGGCTGGCAGAGGTAGGTCTACCTCACTATCCAAGTTTTTGCAAGAGCAGGAACAATGTGGCAGCCCAAGATCGGTACTGTCTACAGAAACCCCATCAGGGACCCCACCTCCACCAGCAGCAGCTGGCCCAGGAACAAGCTTCTGTCCTGGTATCAGGGTGGCCAGATAAAAACACACTCTTGGAGATACATCTCCCTCTCCCATGCAGATGTATGAACTTCAGATGACCAGTGCAAATTTGCAAAGATGTGTATGGCCAGGGTACACCATCCATTTATTCCATAGCAGCTCTTCTCTTTAAGAAAACCTCTTTGATTTGAGTTCCCAGTGCAGCCGTGTAAGCACTGGAAAAATGCAACTTTACGACTCTCCAAAGGATGCTTAAACACATCCTCTTCCTCACGGGGCAAAAAAAAGAGGATTAGCTATTCAAAACCTACATGCCAGGCAGTCTGCTGACCAAGTGCCTTCCTCTGATAGCTCTTCCAGACAGTCATGAACTTTAAACTATTTTTTGTCTCCAACTCCCAGCAGCTCCTAAACAGTGTGAGCTAAATATTTATAGAAGAATCACTGTTTGTTTAAGTTTCAGTCCATACTCCCTGAGGTCCAATATGCCCAGATCCTGAAATGACAGCTGATTACAGAAGAGCCTGAAAACACTGCAGAGGGGACACTGAGACTTACCAGATCTTTCATCTGGACACTTTCTCCAGTGGTTATTTTGGGGAACCTCTCCCAGCTTCTTTCAAAAGAAGAGGAACCACAAGTCTTGCCAACCATGGTCTATGTTTCATCAGACACTTTGGCACAGCTCTGCTCAGTGACACAGAGCCCCAGGTTTCAGGGGCCCCCACTGTGTTTCAGAGCCAGGCACAGAGATCGCTGCTGGAAATGCAGCTGAAGCACCCAACCTGCTGAACAGCAGGCACCAAGGCACAGTGAGAACTCCCCAACACCTGTGCCACAGGTGGGGCACAGACAATGCCTGTCACTTCAGCTTAACAAGTTCTACCCTCACCTATCTTTTCTGGACTCAGCAGCAGCTTTTCCAATTTTAACACGTTCTACCCTCACCTATCTTTTCTGGATTCAGCAGCAGCTTTTCCAATTTACCATAGTGTCCACTCTGGTAGAACAAAAAGCTCCTCCCATACATTACAACAGAACTAAGGATACCCAAACTTTTTGCCTAACTGAACAACCTATCAGAAGCTGAAAAGACACCTGTATGAGCTGACACACTACTGCTATAAGCTAGCCAAGTCCAACAGGTCAGCCGCTTACATATGGTGTTACAGTTTCATGGTGAGGCAAGAAAAAAATAAGACTCTGGTTCATCCCCTTTAGTCCTCTGTGACCAGAGCTGTCCTTTTGGAATCCAACTGGGGACTCATCACCACAAAGGAGCACACAAGATGCAAGGCTGTCAAGCAGGCACAGTCCTATGCCAACACATCCCCAATGAACATCTCACCCTGTGGACCTCAGTGTCCAGCTTGGCAAGCTTCTAGAGGGACAGCAGAGGCCAGGACACAATACCCAATCAAACACACTTCCAATGACCACCCAAGGCTGGTAATTCCCTTTGTTTTTTATGGTTTCATATACAAGCTCCTGCATGAAGAACAGAGCAGAAAGTGCTTACTCCCCCTCAGATAAGTGAGAGGTTGGGATGTCTTTGCTCAAGTCCAGCTACTTCAAATCAGCACCTGCTTTGAACAGCCCCTTGGATGACTGAAAGTTGCTGAAGAACTCAAAACCCCCACTGACAGCTGTTGCTGTGCCTATACCACCAAGATGAATTCTTCCACTGCAGCAAGATGGGACTCAGCAATATTGCTCTGTCCTGGGGTTCTCCAAAGGATAGCAAGACTCATCTTCCCTCACACAGGGTGTTTCAAGGCATTAGGGCCAATAAAATAGAATATGTGGTGTTTCAAGCAAGAGCATGACTTTTGTCACCAGGTGGATCTCAAGGACAGGTTTGCATACTGCCATTCATGAGGAGTCTTGATATCCAGCGTGAAGGCCTGTGCATGGACAAAGGACCAATTGTGGAAATGTCTGTGCCAATGCCACACACACACTCACAGCCCAAACTCCCCCTCACAGGTATTTTCTATCCAGATGTGCCTATGGACACATGTAAGGGAAAGTGCCACGAAGCCTCCTCATGTGTACATGCATGGGAATATGTGGAATACAGAGGCCCACAAGCCAGCCATGCTGGCAGATGAGACTAAAGAGGAGACTGCAACAAGAAAGCTGGAAATAATAACAAGCACTTTCATCAGTAAAACTGCAATTACCCAGCCAGCACACAGCCTTGCATCTCTGTGGAGCAAGCAAAACTACTTATTAGAGAGGTGCCTCTCCTGTGAGAGAAAGGAGAGGAGCTGTCCTGGCTTTCCCACGTTTTATTTCTCTGACTCTCATTCCCCATTATTGGAAGCACAGGCATCACCTCACACATCACCATGGCTGCTGGGTCCACTGGAGCCAGCCATGGCTGGGAGGTTGAAGACACAAATCTGAAAACAAGGAGCCTTCAAAACTGCAGCTGGTCTCCTCCAGCATCATCCACACATTCAATGCCATGGCGTTGGCTTTACTGATGCTTCATGAAAGAAAATTTTACTAGGGCACAGAAGAGACACTTTTCTATTTTAATTCACCTGGCCCTAAAAAAGAAAAATAAAAGGAAAAAAAAAGAAGAAATATAACCCCCCTCTTTCCCTTTTTACATAAATATTGGATCTGAGCACTTTATGCTCCTAAGAAGTTAAAAATAGAAAATAATATCAAGTCTGTGTGCTGCATCTTTTATCAAAGCCCTTTATAAACATCAAAACCAGCTCGTCTGCACTCTTTTATACTTTCCTGCTGTCATTCACAATTCATAAAAGGGGTCTACAGAGATATAAAGGGTAAGGCACTTTCCAGTACTGTCACAGAGAGTCTGGGACAAAAAAACAGCTTTTCCTCAAAGCTCTGAAATCTAAGAGCAATTTTATGACATAATGTCACTTTTAGCACATGAGATGAATAATAGATATTCAAAATATAGTAACACTTTTAAAAGTAAACAATGCTTTGCAGTGTCAAAGCTTTTCAGCAGCAGTGTCAAGCCTTTACAGAAGGCTCAACAGCACAATCACTGAGCACAGCCAGGAAGCAAACACTGCAAGAACACACACATGTTTAACCAAAGGGCAGAGTCTCTCTGGCCAAACTCCATCTGTCTTCTCTCGAGACACACATCCAGATCCCCTCTATAAAAAAAGGGAGGTAGGGAGATTAATAAGGTGACCCAGAAACCCCTTACACATAAACTCAACTTTGACCCTGCCATCTCTGAGAGATGAGTGATAAATCCAAACCTCCTCCCCACCTGAAAGATGAGCAGGCTTACACTCACCTATATTTGAGATATGAGCATTAATTAAATCCAACATTAAAAAAACACACTTGAAAGATGATAGCTGCTAAAATATTCATGACTCTTACCTAGCCTGTTTATATAACTGGATATGAAGCAAATCCTCCATGCAAACCACAGCAAACCTGACAGCACCATTTAGCTGTTCAGCGTCCTTTCCACAGAAGGCAAATTCCATAACTTGTGGTCACCACTATTTTTTTTCCTGCCCTGCACATAAGAGTTAAGAATTCGTAGGGAGGAAGTGATAAACCCATGATAAAAAATTCCAGTGAACTGTCAGCATTATCCTAACCAAAAAAGAATTTCCTCCTTAGTCATCACAGGCAGGGTAAGCCAGCTCCCCCATGAACTACAGAAGAGCAGGGGAAAAGTGCTTATCTGGGAAATTACTTCTCTTCCTAGTACCTTGGTACTTAATTTTTAAAAAGGGGCAAAGGTCGAATGAAAACCACCTGATGGTGATGCAAATGGAGCCCTGCATAAAACTCCACAGGGGCCACTAGAAAGAGTTGCTCTTTGCACAAAACTTAATGAAAGCCAAAAAATGGTACCAGTGGGGAGGATGATGGCAATTCTGCATCCACTTGCCATGAGGATGCTGCCAGTGGCAGGAGGGAACATCCACGCTGTGGATGAGGCCAAGCCAAGGCAGTGCAGGGTCTCCAGCATCACTCAGCACCCCAGGGAATGTCCCCAGCCATTCAAACTGGGCTGCTGAGCCTGGGCTGAAGATACACTCCTCATCAGGATAGTGAGAGATCCACCTTCCAGAGGCACCAGGGCTGGAATGCAGCTGTGCCTCATCCTCCAGCTTGTCTACAATAATCATTATAAATATAGGTACTTTTTTTTGTTGCACACACTCAGGTCCTGTTTTTGCTGCTGGAGCTCCAGGTCTTTGATCTGAGCTCCTGGCTTTGATACTGCAAAGGTAAAGAGGAGGCAGCACAGTGATGGTACCCTGCAAAAGCAAAGCCACCAAGACCACAGGATACCCAAAACAGTGCCAGGGAAAAACTAGGAGGCCAGGTGAGAGGTTTGATTCTAGCTCAGGAAACACCTTGAGGATAAAATATTGCCCAAAATGGCATTTTGTTTCTGAACTGGGCTCCCTCCACACTGCAGGACAAGAAGATTAGGCAGATGTCCTCCTATGGTGGCAGATTGGCCCCATAGCTCGGCAGTTTTTGTCTGCTGCTCCGTGTAAGCAACCAAACCAGCTTGGAGATGATTAGAGCTTAATCAGAAACTCTTCAGATCACATCCCGTTCACGGCTTTGGGACAGTGCAAATCCTGCCACCTTTACCAAGAGCCCCTCCAAGGGCCTCTCACAGCCCTGGGATGCCAGCCAGCTTTGGAGGCTTTACATTTTCGTGGCATGAGACAAATTTCTCTAAGAGTTCCTCAGTGCTAATCCACATAACGCTGCTCAGCAGATGGGAGCACAAGAAAACAGCCTGTCGACACCTTCAGTTCTGCACAGAACCCCTCAAAGCAACACAAAGGATTCAGAAGCCAAGCAGATACCTCTTGCTTTCTTGCTGGCATTAACAGTATGTCTTGTAGTAGGTCACTGCTTCTTTGCAACCTGAAGAGCATAGTAAGTCAGCAGATAGTTCAGTATTTACTGTGCATATAAGTCAGCACCTGCAGATGCAGGCGCTCATGGAAAAGCAAAGATCACACATAAAGAAAGATTTTTATTCTGAGAGTAATGACTGGGATGCTTTGGTTAATACAAAATTCCAAGCAAGATCTTAAAGCAATCAGTAGAGGATCATTCAAGACATACTAGGAAGATTATTCCAGATATTTTAAAATATATAAATACTTCTTTACTTATATAAATAAACAGAATTATGGCCTAATGTATCCCCAATTATATGCCCTGCAGTAAGGGCACAAAGTTTGGGTACAAATGGCATTCATTAATAAGTGCTCCAAAGGAAGGACAGCCCTTAAGGAGATGAGATGCATGCTGTAAAAGGAGTTGACATTTTTAGCATAAACAAGGGACTGAGATCCACCATTAATTTGTTTTGCTCATGTTGGCTTTCACTGCTGTACAATGAGCAAAAGTCAGCTTATGCAGGATGAGCACAGGTGGATCAACATCCTTCACCCTGGGCAATCTCTCCTCCAAACTCTCCATGCAGAACAGGGGAAGAAAGATAAAAGCAAAATTTCAGCATCGTCAGCTTCAGCACTTTCCTCAAGCAAAGGAAGATGTGAATCCAAAGCTCCAGCTGTAAATCTTTTAAAAGTGGCAAATGGGCTTTTGGCAGCCAAAATAAGAACCTTTAAAAGCACTAGCATTTACTGCCCCCAACCCTTGCAAATCCAGCCTGCTGAAGTGGTAAGCGAGGTTGCCCACAAACTGAAAGCTGAAACTAGCTTCAGCCCCAATTCCAAAAAACCTGGAAGCAATTTTAGAAGCAGGAAACCATCATCAAGAGACAGCACCTGTAGATAAAAACCTCTTCCTCTGTCAGGCTTCAACACATTTGACTCACAAAACCATAAAGAAAGTAAGACTCCCTTAAAAAAGCCTTATTGTCAAGATTTTTTATAGCTTTGAGGTTATATTTTATCCTTAAACCAATAAATACTTGCAACTCCTTAATTTGCTGCCAGCCAGGGAGAGATTTAAAAACTACTGCAAACCTGCAATTTCAGTGCTGGTCTGTGCTGGGACTGAAAAATTCCACTGGGGTGAGAATGAGAGGGGTTAGTCATGGCAGGAACATCCTTGCAATGTGCCAGGGCTGCTTTTCACTGCCATCCAACCATCCTTAATACTGATTTAGTCCATCAATGATTTTTATAATCAGTTATATGCTTTTGAAGCACACACCCACATACACAACCCTCACAGGCAGCCAAATAGAAACTTTCTGTACTTTTTTACTACTATTAATAACATGCATCTGTGTAAAGACCAACCCCTTAAAGGACGTTTCGATCCAAGAATCTGCAACCTGACTCAAAGCAAACCTTTGCTACATTAGCAGCAAATATCTTGAATACTGATGGGGTTAATCTTTTAATTAGCACCTAGGGGTGAACCTGGCAACCCCCCATGCCCAGATGCTCACAGTGACCAACAGGAAAGCCCTTAAACTACCTACCCTCTGAAGCTGCCACAAATCTGTGCAGAGTGAGACCTGCTCCGAAGAAAACCTGAGATGACTTTTTCCTCCCTGTAAAGGACAGCTGTACATTTGCAACTGAAACATCATTCCCGGCCAAGCTCTAACTCCTGGGCCGCCCCCAGGTACCCCAGGTGTGCCAGGTGCCTGCCAGACTCTGTGTGACTGGGGAGTCACACTGCAAAGGACAACGCAGAACGCAACATTCAGGGTACCTCTGCCACGGCTTTTCTCCTGGCTCGGTGTGAGACCCTACAATGCAGAGGTCGAGCACCCTGCGGCTGCTCTGGGTTACCCAGGTCACAGGCAGGTTTTGTTCAGTCTCCAGAAGGCACCTCCAGAAGCACCAAAGGGCCTGGCAGCACTACAGCAGAGCAACTGATGCCCCATTTGCTCCTCATTACTTATAAAAGAGAAAGCTCATTCCACTGCAGTGTGCTGCTGACAAAGGATCTTTTCACATCTTACAGCAACAAGTGGAGATATGGTTCGCCATGTCTTTATCAGCTGACCACAAGAACTTAAAAAAGAGGATTTTAAATATCAATAGTGTTTGCTTTAATTGTAGATAAAAAGAACAACTGCAAATGATCAGTTTTTCTTAGATGCTTTAGAAGCTGTTAGGAGCTAGTTAATAAAACACCAGGGATTTTGGTGATGGGAAAGCTGTTAATTCCGGTTAAGGAAGGAAAACTCCTATCTGCAAATGAAGAGCTGGTTCCAGGGGATGCCTCTGCAGCAGAGCACCAGGCCATGCGAGCATGCTCTGGCACTGCTGGGCTGAGCCTCCAGGCAGTGCTAGGAGAAGGCTCTGCCTTGGCACACGACCACACTGCACGGGGCCGGGCCATGGCACATCCCCACCAGGCTGGCAGGATGCTGCTGTCCAGCTCCACCTCCAAACCCCCGCTGTTAGCTCCAGCCTCTCTTAGAAGCACAGCAAGACTTTGCTCATTGATAAAGCAAAGAACATCTTTATCCCCAATCTTTGTCTGCCATCTCCATCTGGCCTACGAGTCACAGTCAAATTGAGGAGCAAAGCAACTGATTACATTTCCCACTGAACATGCTCTATCCACCCTACCCCCCTCATTTCCTTCCTTTGATGCAAAATTGTGCTTACAAAGCAAGAAGATGAAACTTTTAATGCCTCACAAATGCTGAGGGGAATGCAGAATAAATGTACAGCAAAGCATTTTCAGCCCTTTTCCTTCAGCACCTCCTCTTTGTATACTAAAAATAAAAGAGACAAAGAACTAATTTCTTGTTTACCCTGTAGAAGAAGTGATCTGTTCAGCACACCAGCACACCTGAGCATTTGACCAAACCAGCACAAAGTCGCAAAAAGAATGATTTTCACAGCAATTTGATACCCACAGACACCAAAAAAATGATTTAATTCTGTAGAAAGAACATAAAAAAAAACTTGTCATCTCCACAAAAACATCTAATTTATTGTAAATTACTCTAAAAATGTAAATTTGGTTGTTATCACTAGTGCTATTGAGATATACAGAGCTATACAGAATAAGAATAGTTTTAATTTTAGAGCTAAAGGCATCTCCTTTTTTATGGGATAAGGCATCCTCAAAATTACATTCTTCAGCAGAAATTCTGTTAAACTACACAGAGAAGAAATGGATTTAATACTTGTGTCACCTTCTTTGAAATGAGATGATGAAGCCTGATAAGCTGATCCACACATAGCTGGTGGCAGCTGTGGGTTACAAACACAGCTGGCCATGAGTCCACAAGGATCCAGGTGGAGGAATAAAGTACATAAGATCCATCCTTTTCCTCAACTATGAGGCTGTGGTTGGGCATCAAAACCTTCAGAAGCTGACACCACTGCTCTGTGAGAACCTACATCTCAAATTGGGTCTCTCCCAACAAAGAAAAGCCACCCTTCAGAGTATGGCACCAGGGACTTTGGAAGGTCTTACCTTTAGCAGAAGCTAGTAAGGAAAACAAAAAAAGATTGAACTGAAGATCAAGAAACCAAACTGGGCAGTCAGTGAGAAAACCATTTACTTACCTGCTGGATAAGAGTGGAAAGCTCTGGGAGAAGAGAAAATACCTTCCAGCTGGGTAAAGCAATGGCTCCATTTCAAGAAGATGCATGAGGAGGTATTCCAGCAAGCGACTGTATGCTATAATCCTCAGGACAGGGCCACAAATGACACAGGGTGACCCAGGAAAAAAAACAGGGTAAAAAGATGGTAGAAACTTCCAGATGCTTTTATCCACAGCCAGCATTCTCCACAGGGTTTTGTGGTTCCATATGTCCATGCATCCAATGATCCTAAAAATCCTCTGGAGCTACAAAAAGGACCAGACTTGTCAGGCTCCTCCAAACATTATTCCAGACCAGTGGGACACATAGGATTGGGACCTTCAAAGAGAAGAAAGGGACAGGCCATTACACAACAGCTCTTACCACATTGGACAAGGTTTATTTCCATGGAATATCCTATCTTTTGATTTGTTTTTTCACAGAAGGAGGTTTTAGGGGTTGTTGGTTTGTTGTTTTTTTTTTATTTGCATGATTTATTTAAATAATGTAACAGTGAGCATAGGCACAACATGGAGCCACCACCTCCAGATGCCTCACAGGTGCTAGGTGATGTGAAAGGAGGAGGAGGACAAGTCAGCTCTTGAGTACAACAACCAAATGTGACCTCTGACCAGGCACAGCCACACTTCCCACACCTCTACCTTCAGAGAAAATAAACACATCCCAGCAAAGTGGCTCAAAATACCTGAGGAATTAGTCATAAAGATTCTAGCATTTGATGTATGTAAACCCATCACAGTCTGGGGGTTTTGGGCTGTTTGTTTCTTCAATTATTTTAATCTGATCTTACTAATTGTGCTGGGAATAGAGTTTCTGAGATTTTTGTTTGTTATTTTAAAATATGAAAGCTGTCTCATAAACTCAGGCAAGTGGCAGGCCCGGATATAATGCCCAGCAAGTGCTGAAAGGAAACTCAAATAACTCTTTGCCCGTCATTGCTTTCTAGTTCATCTGTAAAAAGAAAACAGCAGAGAGCAGCTGAGAGCCAAAAGAGGTTTTTTCACTTTGTTTTAGCTGCAGCAGCACAGGAAGGTGATAACATTGTGTGTAATGTAACCAAGCAAAGGAGTAATGAAAGTGCAAGCAAATAGATCAAACAGGACAGGGTTAAGGAAAAGGTGTGATAATCATTTGTTTTGCTAATTGTGTCAATAAAGTCCTATCTACCCTCAAACAGCGGAAACGTCATCAGATATTTAAAAGGGAAAAATCAAGTGAATAATTACATGTACAAAACCCCGACATTTTTTCCCCAGATGTTCTCTTTTAAAGGGTTGATTAGGAGAATCACGTTTATTTGAAATAAAATTCCACTGACTTTGATCATGTTTAAGTCACCTCACATACAAAATCGACTTTGAACCAAAACTTCTTCCCTTGGGAAAACAATCAAAATTGCCTTCTCTGCAGGAAAGATGCAGCATTACCACAACCCAGGCTAAGCTGGCTCGTGGGTCAACACCATAACCCACAAAAATCTGGTGTCTTTGAAAGGCGTTTTTGTTGTTACAAACCCAGCATGCAAATCAGTACCAGGGAACTGGAAGTCTGCAGACAGGCTTGCAGATGAAGTTGCACTTGAAGTCTCCTAAGTCATGGAAAAAGCAACCTGAATTGCCTTGTCCTTGCTTCTAGTGTTTTCCCAGTGATGGGGACGGTTAGGAAACAAAATATTCCCTAACTTCCCCCAGTTAAATGAACTGAAGCTGACCCAAGTCTCTGGGCTGATGAAAGCATTTTGGAAAAGGATTTGAATCTCTCAAAATAACTGCCATCCTACTAATTACACAGCCAACCTCAGCCACTCTGATAACCATATGACATTGAAAACACCTGTAAAACCTATTTCTCTACAGCAAGAATACCTGCCCAAAATCTTCGAGCTAAGTTTCTCCATAAACCAATTACCTGTAAAACACAAGACTGAGATGAATCTCAGTCTCCAGAGAAATGAGGCTTGTCCCACCAACCCAGCCCCTCTCTGTGCTGTGCCCAGTGCACCAGCAGGGCTTTTTCTCCAGGCTCCAACATGGATGTGTCAATATGTACTTTCCTCAGTTCTCCTGGGAAACAAGCCCAGCAGTCCTCACTGTCCAACAAGCGAAAACATAATTTTTTGTTTTCTATCTCTTATATCTCCCTCATCTTGCCTATACCACACCACTCACAGCACTCCCATCATCTGCCTCCAAGGCCAGATGGATGGCAGCAGGACTCACGGGCTATGCAAGAGCTCATTGACCAGCATCTTGCACAAGTTATGTTTTTGCATAAACATATGGGCTTTTCTAGTCAGATTGTAACAGATCAACCAATGGCAGATGATTAATGTTCATTTTAAGCATCTTCCTTTGTGGTATGGAGAAACCTCAGTACCTTTCACCCCTGCATGTAAGCAGACACTGTCTCATTGCTACCCTGTTTGAGAGGCAGATGAAACTCAAACCCTTGTGGCCAGCATGTGCCTCAAAAGACAATTTTCCAATTCTCTGGACTCTACCCTTAACATGTGCCAGATTTTTAAGCCTGAGCACACTGCCTGCTGGGAAGAACATCACTCCTGCTGACTCCACTGCTGCTTCTCCCTCAGACTGGAGGATCTTCTTTGCAGACTGTCCATGAGCGTTGCCCAACACCAACAGTTTAGCTCTTGCCCTTAACAACTCACTGAAGGTCATGCAGTAGGTTGGCAACAAAGCCCTGAAGCACATCCAGATTTTTCAAGTCATGGGCCAGCACTTGAAAAACACATTCATCTTCCCCATCCCTTGACAAGAACTAACTCCATTCCTTGTACACAGCAAGGACTGAACCACTCACACGCAGAAACACCACAGGCTGAGCACGTGTCAGCTCTGAGCAAACAAGGCATCACCCTCAACACCAGAGCAGCACCTCGGCCCACGGCTCCTCTCCAAGGGCAGCAAGAACTTGCCAATGTGAGCTGCAGGAAACCAGCAATGAGCAAAGTGTGCCCTGCAACAGACACCCCAAATGATTAATAAACACACAACAAGAGTTAAAAGATTTGATCCTCATTAGTTGAAAAATACGTGAGGAAGAGAGAAGGAGTCCCATCTGTTAAATTTTGAATGTTACAAAGTCCCAAGTGCAATGGCTCATTTTAAAAAACAAGAGATGTTTTCTGTGCCTGTGTTTTACTTTCTGGAAAGGGCTGGATTTTTTACATTCTAACATGTTCATTACAACCCAGCCATGTGAGTTAAATGCAGTAAGTTAAACCTCATGAACACTGCAGTAAGCTCCAGCAGTGACTTTATTATGGGCAAAAATGCAATTGGGGCATCCATGTCTGCTGCTCCTGCCACTAGACACTGTGAGCAGTGTGTTCAGTTTGCCAACACCAAAATCCCCTCCTAAACACAAGGTGAGCATCATTACATCCCCATGCAGAAGAACATCTCCAGATACAGAGACTGCTTATCAAGGTCAATGTTACCCAGCAGAGAATAAAAATGGAAAAAAAAAGAAAACAATTCCACTTTTCTGTTTTTCAAAAAATTCTCCAGCAAATGATTGCAGGTGTATTTGCTGAAAGGCAGCAGTTTGCTGCCATGGGTATCTCAGTTACCACGAGGGTTTGCAATTCCCCTGGTTCAGTGAGCCAAAGCAGGCTCAGCACCAGCCCTGGCAGAACAAAGAGGACAGGATCAAGCCCAGGCTGTCCCTTGCAGTAACATCCAGCTGATGAATCAGCTCAAGCCACCTTCAAAACCTCTCCTTGGCTTCCTGTTCTTAGGCATGAAATTTTAGAAGAACTATAGACTGAATCTGATATAGCAGTGAGGGTGGCAAAATCAGGGAGTTCTGGGTCAACAGGACTTGTGTTCTGTGTCAGTGAGGAAACATGAGCTTGTTTGCTTTATGGAATTATGGAAGGACACTAGTTACCAGTCTCTTATATCATGTGCCCATAATATTTACATCCTTATAGAAGATAAATTTTTTAAAAATCAATTATTTCCCAAAGAAACACAAAGGAAAGGCTGCTGTGCCTTTTTCTCCTCACTCAGCAACACCAAGTTTTTGGAGTAACCTGGCTGCTTTTGAGGTCTTCACAAGCTTGGCCAACATCCCAGACAGTCCCTAGAGCTGGGGCTTTTGCTCACAGATCAGAAAGAGCAGCTATGGCCAGGACATGATTAATGAGGGGAGGGCACTTTGCAGATGCTCCACCAGTCTGTGACCAGGCGAAGACGCATGCACATCCAAAGCCTGATAACAAGATGGAGGCAAGCACCATTTATCTTGCCTCATCCTACCATTTTCCATCCTAAAAATCAA
This sequence comes from Chaetops frenatus, assembly GCA_013400775.1. Classification (NCBI taxonomy): domain Eukaryota; kingdom Metazoa; phylum Chordata; class Aves; order Passeriformes; family Picathartidae; genus Chaetops; species Chaetops frenatus. Next base: position 56,867 of record VZTR01029164.1, on the reverse strand, counting down.
TTTTCCAACGAAAAGGGTAGGGTTGAAAAAAGACAAGCACAGAAGGATTGCCTGGTAGATTGGGAATTCCAACCTACACTCCACCCAAAGATGCATTGTTTGGTAAGGCATAAAGTGCAACATAAAAATGCTTCCTTGTAACTTTTGTAACAGTTTCACAATGAAGTGTACATTTTAAAATCTAAGTCCAGCTATTCCACTGAAGGTATCATCACACTAATTTGTGTCCCTCACATCCATGCAGGACTCCTCTCTCACACTCAGGATGGGTCTGCCCACCAGCCTGAACCAACACCCAAGTGACCAACAGGCTGTACATTTACAGCTCCAGTTCTCACACAAAATGCAGGTCATGACTGTGCTATTCTGACTTCACAAAATGACTCCACATGAGGATCACAAGCTGGGATGCTACAATTTGAAGCACTGCTGAGATGCTTTAAAATAACGTCCTTCTTTTAACCATTTTTTAAGACAAAAAGCAAAATCTTAGGCAAATGTCACACAATCTGACATTTTAAATATCTAATGTCACCTTGGACCATTTTCAAAGCAAAATTTAATAACCTTATTCTCCATCTGCACCAACTGACACAGATACATTAAGAGAAAAAAATCTTGAAAATGTTCCTTAAGGAGAAGTAGGGGGAGATACTCTCCAGATAAATGGCAGATTGTTACACAAAAAGACCAAAGAAACAAACTGTAAGATAAATATTAACTCACCTTTTTATAGTTTCAAGACATAAATGTTTCCCAACTTGGGTGATAGTACAAAAAAAAAAATTCTATTTCACACTATCAAAATCACCTCTAATGTGGAACAAAGCATTACACACATCCTCCTCTTGGAACAGTATGTTTTACAATGAAGTGCAGAGTATGATTGTTAAGAGAAACTAGATTGCCTCACCTAGAAAAACTGAAAGGTCACTGAGAAACAAAGTCCACAAAGAAGGACCATTTCAGCCTTGAACCACTTGCAGTTCAGACAATGACCATGCTCCTTCTGAGATGCAATCAGGCTCCTTGGCTAGGAGGAACATCCACCTGGCCCACTCACTGATCCAAGAGTGTGGGATACTCAGTAATGGACTCATACAAAAAAGACCACTCTGATGTCAGTTGTCAAATACTGATGTCACGAGATGCACATGAGGGGAAAATCAGACCTGCAGATGCACTGAAGCAGACTCAGTAATGCAAGGGACAGCACTTCAGGACAGCACTTCATGCCTCCTGCTCTCCCAGGAGACTGTGCATTCTGGTTTAAAGGTGTTTTTTAGAAATGCTAGTCCCAAGGCTAATCTTGCAGAGATAATATGTAACCCTTCAATTGCACAAGGGAATGGATTCTTGCACTTGTTTTGTTTGTTTGCTTGCTTTTTAAAAATAGGCTCTCAATTATACTTATTATCTCTATCACCAACTTCAACTACCACAAGAAAGTCAAGATCTGTGCACCAAAATGGAAGTCAGGTTTCCACACCTGGGTGAAGGTTCCATCCTGCTGTTCACACCCTGGTGGGTACCATTATACCTCCCATGCTGGCAGCAGGCTCAAGCAAGGGCCTCTTTCTTTTCCCTGGCCCCTGATGCAGGCAGACAGCAGCTCTGCCACCATCCCATGTCTAGCACCAAGGGCCTGCGGTGCTTCTTTCACAGGTATGACATGGAGCTGCTGCTCCATCTCCAGAGCTGCTCCACTGCAAATCAACACAAAACCTGGTGCCAGATTCCCTTGCTGGGTGCTGCTGCAATCCACAGAAAACTGGGAAAATTCACTGCAAACTCGCTTTGTGCCTTGGCCAAAATGACCCACAGCCCCCCAAACCGGGCTCGGTCACCATGAACCATATCCTGGCTTCCCAAAGCAGGGCTCAGTCTCTGCTTGAGACACTTTTTGCTACCTTTTGTTTATGATTTTTCAGTCTACGGCTTTAGTTACTAGCTTACAATGAAAGGAAAGAAAAATCACTATGCCAGCTGCAAAAATAATCCTCCTGCTCATTACATTTTCAGTTCTTTATCTTAGACCTATTCTTTAAGCCTTTAGGATCTAGGCTGTCACCATGCAGGCAAACAACATGCTTTGTAGTCTAAACGCTGATATTCTCACAAGACTACATCGCTCCAGGAACAAAGGCATTGTGCTAAAATTATAAAAGTGGCTAACAGAGAGATTAATTGGATGCTATTTAAAAAAAAGAACAAAAAACAAAACACAAAAAACCCACAAACCACAGAAGACACCAGGCCCTTACTTTTCAAAGATAAAATCAACCAACTCCAGGCATCTTGGTCGCAGCTGACATTTGTTTTCATCAACCCCCCACCACTGCAGCCTCCTGAAATTAAAATGGATTTGCAATTGTCCCCATTCATGGCCATCACTGTCCTCATTTATGCCATCTATGCTGCCACTGCTTCAGCTCCAAAAAGGCAGAATTGGGATGATGGGCCTGGTCCTCTGAAGGAACTGGTAGGACAAAAACTGAGCCAATGGCTCTAGTGCTGGAGAAGTTTGATCCTTGTGGCACTGGACCAACACAGCACCAGCCCCACAAACATCAAATTGATTTGCTGGCCAAAAGGGGACATTCCTGAGCCCCTCTCTGGGTCCCTCTGGACTTCAACTCCTCAACCCACAAGAAATCACACTCAGCTCTTGCTGGGAGCATTTATCGTGCGCAAAGCAAATCAGCACAAAAGGCCAAGAAGGAAAAAGACATTTTTTAATGAGCTGAAGTCACCCCTTGCAGGACTGACGCATTTCCAGCTTAATATCTGGCTCCTTTAAAAGGTGAATCCTTGGTGGCTGCCTCCTTATGCAAGAGCAGGAGAGAACCCAGTGGTAAATGACCTTCCCTGTGCACTGTCACACTTGGCTTGAGGTCCAAGCATCCTCGTGGAGCCCAGGAGAAGCCCCATGTGCTCTGGGGCTGGCACAAGGCTCTGCAAAGGCAACTGAGGTGAAGATTTCAAAACAGCATTGAGAATACCAACACAGAAACATTTTGGCACATTAGGCTCTGCCTTCCTGTTACTTTTTTGAAATGTCCTTCTTATTAAGGGCATATTTTCAATATTCAGTAAATAATAAGAGAAAGTGTTTGCCATTCAACCAAAGCCCATGGAATAATCTGAACTCCTTCCAGCTGTCAGATCCAAACAAATGCCTGCCCTGCTGTTACAGGCAGCTTTACCATGCAGCTCAGCTCAGGACCTTCATGACGTGGAAAAAAATACTATTATTAGAAAAGATTTTGTAAGCGTGTAAGATTTGGCTTCATCTAAACATAGATGTTGTATTGGTTTAATTAAATCAGCATGGAAAGGTTCTATTTATTGCACCATACAGTTACACTATTAAGTTACAGGCCAGGACTCATTTTTCTGCTGATATCCAAGAGCAAATCCTTTTTCTGCTGATGCAAGGATTCCTGTCAGGGACAGCACTCCAGCTCTACCTATCCCATCCCAAGTGTTTATGAACAGATGTTTTGCTCGCTGTCTTGTACTCACAGAGCACTCCTGACCATGCACCAATTTAGTTTTAATCCTACTAAACAAAAACAATTCAGTCCTACCAAGCCTCTGTTCCTACCACTCTGCTTTCACCTCCATCCTTGGTGACTATTACTGCAGCCACCTCAAGAGGAGGAAAATAGAAACACAAAAAAAAGACCTCTGAAAACACGTCTGGCTCCTGTATAACCCTCTCCATGTTTGCAAAACAAGCACAGAGCCCAGCTGTGACAGGGGGCTGCAGGGAATCAGCTGTTTGCTCCTCACCCCTGGAGCTGCCTCCCACCCAGCCTGCACCTCGCAAGAACAGGGCAGCAGTCAGGGTCCAGCTCAGCTGCATGGATGGATAACCTCCCCAGGACGGCATCCTCATTATTTTGATGCCTGAATGTGCTCACAAACTCAACTAACCTTCCTGTAACCCGGAGATTTCTAATTTTTTATTCCAAGACTGAGAGCATATTGCACCTCCTCTCACTCCTTTATTGCTAAAAATATTTTTATTTTAATCATGTCTAGGCTCTTAAATACTTAATCACATGGTTTTTTGAAGAGCTTACATGCTGTGAAAAAAATAAGGGAAAAAGAAGGGATTGTTTTATCACTACATTAGCATCTAAAGGCATCAAAGGAATTCCTAGCCACATACCATTTGCTATATGGGAATGCAGTTAAACAGTGTATTTACATACAAAGCCTGTGAGACTCAGAAGAATTTACAACCACAGAATCAGAGATTCACAGAATGGTTTGGGTTGAAAGGGACCTTTAAAGGTCATCTAGTGTAACCACCCAAGGAGCAGGGACATCTTCAACTCCATCAGGTTGCTCAGAGTCAAGTTCATCAATGTCTCCAACCCAAAAGATCTCTTCTCTTTTGCAGGGATGATGCTGCCCTGGAGGGTGCAGGGTTCTCCATCCACACACCCCACAGTTTGCCACTTCTGTCCTCTCTGCTCTTTGCCACAGCCCCATTGATGTAAGCACTGCCACTCCTCCAAAGGCAGCAATGCAAGTAAGTGCTCTTTGACTTGCTCCAGAAAAAAAAAAAAAATTTAAAAAAAAACCTAGGGTCAGATGAAGCTGTTTAAACATCAACTTGAGCTCACTGGATAGGGAGGGAAAACCTGGAGCCTGTACAACTGGTCCTGCAGCAGTGACTGTACACCAATTCCATGGCTCTGCTGCCAAGACTCAGCCAAAGCCTCCACACAGCCTCCCTGCAGAAGGAAGGCCCACCAAAAAGTCTACCAAACCCAGAGGCAAAGTCAGGCATGTCTCTTCCCTGCTGTGCAAATCCTCACCACCAACAGCAGATCCACCTGTCACTGCACCCAACTGTGAATCTGCTGCCTGGGCTTCTGTCTGTCCTTCCTAAGAGCTGCTGGAGAAGACCAGCCTTTCTTAAGCATCTGACTTATCCTTGCCAGGAGCAAACAGCCCCACTTCTGCCTCTCCCTTAACTTCAACGGAGTCAGGATTTCTCTCTCATGGACATAATCTGCTCCAGGGACAGAAGATCTGTTTTCCTGCAGATGCCCATTTTTTATCACAACAAATGGAGAGAGATCATTGAGGGTGACACTATCTTTCCATAAATGAAGAGAAGATACTGTCAGCCCCAATTTGTAAGTTCTCAGAGCTATTTGGCTGAAATACCTGAAATAACTTCTTTCTGACAACTGCTCACCAGTCTCCTTCTTTGGCTGAATTCAGTTCTCCCGGGGATGATGCTGCAGAAGAAATCAGTGCCCTTTCCAGATCTCTTTCCCCGTTTACTTAAGATGGCAAGTGCAGAGCTGGTACTTACAGCAGATAACCAGGATGCGGGATAGAGTTGATAAAGAAGCTCCAACGTTAAAGAATAAGAAAAGGAGGAAGGAGAGGACATTGAAACACATCAAAAGTATCATGGGAAACACATCAAGAATATAATAGGAGGTGGCATACTGACAAATAAACTTCATTATTCAGGGCTAAAAAACAGCAACCGTAATTAAAATGTTATAGATTAAATTTAATCCTTTTTTTTTTCCCCAAGAAGATGACACCTCCTGCCCTCCTCTGACCCAACGCTGGTTATTTGGGAGTCAGGCTATCAGGTCAGACACGTTTGTGGCTGATGCAACCCTGCTGTAACACCACGGTGTCCAGCGCTGCTCCTGCAGCTGACACGGTGCTCACGATCCCCCGCCCGGTGATTGCAGCGCGGGGAGCAGGGTGGCAGCTGCGGCGTGATGCAGCAAGGATATAAAAAGCTGAGGACTCAGGCGGGAGACTGGCAGCCAGCAGCGTGCCGGCATCACCTTTCACCTACATCTGCCGAGCCGCCTTCCTGATAAGAGATTATCTTGGGAAAACAAGCCTTGTCCTGGCTGCTTGCTCCAGCTGGTCCCGGGATCAGAGTCATGTCCTTCTAGGACAGTAAGCTAAGGGCAGAAGAAGGGGACCCCATGCCCAAAGCCAATCCCAGTGATAGGGGGATTAGAACATGTTCTCCTAGGAAAAGAGAATCTCTTCCCATTCCCAGCGGTTCCTGAAGTGCCCAGCCCCATCCACCCCTCCAGAGGCTGGCTCCATGCCGGGCAAGCAAGAGCCCAGCTGTCTCAGGCAGGGGACTTATGCTCCCTTCCCAAAAAGAGGAACCAGGGAACGACACCAGCATGTCAAAAAGCTCCAATGGCTTTTTCAGCTCCAGTTCCCTGGCTCTCCAGCCAGGGACCAAAGTGTCACAGCTTTGGGACCTGAGAGCCAGCAACAAAAATCTGAGAAATTCAGAGAGGGAACATCAGAAATCATCAGTCCCAGAGGCAGGCGCCAGAAGCCACCATCAAAAGAATGTTTAGAGCCAAATCTGATCTTGGTTCCATCAAAATGCCCTCACTGCCTCCTGTGCTGGAACAGGCTGTGCTGGGTCATAACTGGGTTTTGGTGTCTTCCATATCCTCCCCAAAGCCCAGCTGGCTCTGGCTGATGTGCTCACTGCAGCTCTGCCATCCAGCAGGATGGGATTCCAAGCTATCAGAAGTGCTGGAGCTAAGCATTAAGACATCAGAAAACCCAATAAGAAATTATTCCAGCTGTTCATTTGCTACATTTTTCGTCTGCCTATCTGGGTTAACACTAATGGCAATTTTTTAATTTCTTTATTGATTTTGCTATCTTTTTAGAGTTCTTCTACAACCCTTTAAAGTCATCCTCATACTGTCATTATATGTATGTCACCACACCAGAACTATGTCACAAGACCCTTGATTATACAAAAAGTACCAAAACCTAGATTTTTTTTCCCAATGGATAAACTGCTATATCAAAGCAGACTGGTGTATCTGGCAGAAAAGTCAGAACTCCTTAGGAACATGTTTTCTGGAAGAAAGTGGTGAGACCCTTCCATTTTACCATTTTCCCTGCCTCATAAGCAGCATGGATTAACAAAGGCAATAAAAATGACCTGGAAAGCTAAACTGAAGTGCCTTGGCCTTGATTTTGATCTTGAAACAACCTGGCCCAAGCTCAAGAATAATTCTTAATTCTTTATTTTTAGAACACATTACCTTCAAACTTCCAGACCTGTGTTAGATACCTTATTTATTTTTTTCCATGAAGCTGAAAACACAATCTGTGAAGTCACATTTATCATGAGAGACTTGTCCATCATCGCTATCTCAGTAAATACTTTTTCAAGGAAAGAGTGTTCTTTTCACAGCAGACGTGGGTTTTCCCACCACCTACCACCAGGAAATGCATCATGTCGATATCCAAACATGCCAAAGCCAGACTGCTCTTTCCAGAGCGACACCAAAGCTCTGGCCTTGAGTTGACAAAGCCCATTTAACTGGTAACTGTTATTCTCACTGACACAGGGCAAACCTGTGTGTCCTGAGTTGAAAAGTGATTTTTTTTTCCCCTGCAAGAAACTTAACAGCTTCCTTCAGGTATGAGAGAACCAATTAGCTGGCTGGTTCTAAGATGGACACTATGTTTCGCCACTACCGAAGATGAGTACCCCTCTGTGATTCACATTTAAGAAAGGAGAAGACCAAGAATCTCTCTCTTGCTTCCAGCTTCTGAGCAGGTAACAGAGGGCCCACATGGCCCAGTGGGGCCGGCCTGGGCTGGGCCGGGCAGCGCCACTCGGCCGGGCCAGGCACAGCTGAGACCCTGCCCCAGCTGAATCCTGGCCTGGCTGCTGAGATCCTGCCCCAGCTGAATCCTGGCCTGGCTGCTGAGATCCTGCAGCCCTTTCCTCCCCTGTCTCCCCGGGAAAAGTCTGCAGCAGCTTCGGCCGCTGCCCAGCAGAGATCGTGTGACCAACAGCAGGGCCCGGGAGAGATCACAATTCTCTCAGTACACAGATGAAACTTACAGACATCAACCCTCTCTTGAATAAGAGGAAAAGGAAAGAGTGAAGACACATAAAGAAATCAACATGGAAACCCCAAGGTCAGTGAAGAAGGAGCTAAAGCCCAGAGGGAGGAGAAAGAGGAGATGCTTTAGGCTGACGTTCTTTTGTAAAGCCATGGTGATGGACTATGATATATTAGACTATTCCTTGTAACTCATGAATGCAATTGGGAGGATGTAGCATTCTAACTGCAGCCTAAGCAAAAGTACCCATGCTGAAGTAAGCAAATATTAAAGTAGCTGTGATCTAAGAGAAACTTGAACATAAAGAGATGGGGAACCTTACCACAAAGATAGGAGAGATGAGAACCCTTGCCACAGGGACAGAAGAAGAAAATTTTTGCTCCCAGAGATAGGAGAAGAGAACCCTTGCACCAGGGATAGGAGAAACCTTGCTTCTAGAGAGAGAAGAGAAGACCCTTTGCTTTTCTACCAGAACAGCTCGTTCTTAAAATAGTACCCCATGAGACAGAGATGAGCCCTCTAAAGCCGTTGTGGGAAGAACTGTGTGTCGAGGGAAGGGACTTTCACACTGTGAACAGATTTCCTCTTCTGGGTGGCTGATTCACTGTGATATTGCAGCCACGAGAGAACTGTGTTCTTGTGGGAAAATATCCATGGCATGGCAGGAGAGACTCCTCTCTCTAAGTGAACTGATGAAACACTATTTTAGAGGTGGTAAACTGACTGAAAGTCCCAAGTTCTGTCTCTTTACATTGTTAGTGAGAAAAAAATGAAGTGAGGGGAGGAGATGTGTCTGAAAGTTTATTATTGTTCTTTTAGTTCTGTTAATAAAACTGTCTTTATACCTCTTAAGGTTTTGAACCTGCTTTGCATTCTCCTAATCCTTATCTCACAGCAAAAAATGAGTAAATAAATTCAGTGGATACACTGATGTGCAACCAAAGTATTCAACCCACTACATTAAATTGGTACCCCATGTGAGGATGGTGAACTAAAACCACTACACTGTGTAAGAACTCATCCCCTCAAGGCTACATTTCATCAGAGATGCCAACCTCAGTCCACCTGGCTACTCAGGTTGGATGCAAATGGCTTATTGCAAGAAAAAGCTACGTATCTGCATCAACTCAACCACTTTAACTTTATTTGAGGAGGTTTCACTACTCTCAGTCACATTTGGAAACATATACAGCCACCACATGCTGCCCCCCCATGCAGTTCATGTACCAGAAACACCACTAGTAAGGATCTGAAACCAAGGGAAATTGCTGATTTTCCTTGAACTGAAGCAGTTCCATTGGTAGAGCTGTGCATCAATGCATCCAAGCTGATATGAGGGCATCAAATCTCCCTGTCCTCTTATGAACACTCAGAACAGTGTGATGAAAGGAATCTGTTCTCTCCCGACCCTAACACAATGTAATGAAGGGCTACAAACAGCCTCATTTGTGGGATACTGGGGGATGAGAGAATCTGTGATCCTCAACTGCCTTAAGGTTACCATTTCCTGCCACATAGGCCCAGAAGCCTATGATAGTTTATTGTATACTATTTTAAGTGGTTCCTTTGCACTAAGGTAGTCCTTTTCATTAGGGCAGCCTGAGGCACATCAGGCACAATACCTAAAGATCACAGCTCTGCATATCTAAAGGCACCAGAAATAACTCTGAAGAATGTGAACCCTTGAAAGACCATGTGATGAGCCTCCCAGTGAAAGGGATGTTTTTTTAAACATGATGACACAAAAATCACCAGAGGGGATTGTACCCAACCACCACTCTTAGTCAGCATCCGGTTCTCAGATGTTCTGGAGAGCAGACCCGTGTAGTTGGCAGGAGTGAGAGGGCACTCCTGCTGGCACCCATTACTGGCATGCACAAACTATTTGCTGTGTTCTCCAGCTTAATTAAATCAACAGTTTAAACTAATTCCTCAGCTTTGACTGGTAGCAGCTGAGAAGCTGACATGGCTCCCCTTCTGCCACCCATGGCAAGCACAGCAGCCTCCAGGTTGCAAGGCAAGCAGGTGACAGAGATGACAGTATCTACCGTGGGGCTTGCATCACTGGGAGATCACCTGCTGCCACCTCCAGAGGTCCACTGTACCACAAGGTCACTGCTTAACCACTTACTTCCAGATATACAGATATATTTTTTTTATCTCAGATATCTCTGTTCTTGTGGTTTTGCCCCACCACTCTAGCTAATGGGGGGATGAGATGAAAGGATTCAGGGCAAGACACCATGTCTTGAGAATGGACCTTCTCACCTTCAAGACTGAAAAAGTTGGATGAGGAAATGAGGGGAAAAATGAAACAAACACCCACAACATCACATCATGGTTCATTCATTGTTTCAAACAGCTGCAGCAGAAATTCTGCTTTTGTTTTTGCTGGTTTTTCCCCTTTTTTTTCCCTTTCCTTCCACACAGATGAAATGAAGCATGGAAAGCAAGGGCCCTGGTCAGCATCTGCTCTGCAGTGACAGTTCAATCCTAAGGACCAGCAAATGTGATGGGCCTCAAACTACAATCACCACAAGTACAACTGGACAGATAAACCCCTTATCTATGGCAGAGTAATGCCTACTGCAAACTGCACCACTGCAGAAAGCTACTCTGACTCTCCACAGCAGGGTCTTGTCCTGACCTGAGTGCACAGAGCTGCAATAAACCCACAGTGCTGAGGAGCACGCTGGAAAGCCAAGTGAACCAAGACACTGCCTAAAAGCTTTGGTGTCTCATTCCAACCTCCGTGACCCCCCACTTCGGAAGACACAACTAGTTTAAACAAAGAACTGAAACACTCAAAATCTGCAGAAAATTTGAAGCAGAAATTTCAGCTTAGGAGCAGAAAGTCAACTAGGAACAAAACCATTACAGAGTTACAACTGTGTCTTCTTAGTCATCACTGAGAAGATTTAACCAAAAACAAATAAGCTATTATATTACAAGTACTTTTTATAACATGTATGGTTTTTATACCCCATATGATTCCTTTTGGAACCTTTTTGCAGGGCATGTTGTGATAGGACAAAGGGCAATGGTTTTAGCCTGAAAGAGGGTTGATATAGGTTAAAGGAAGAAGTTTTTTAGAATGAAGGTGCTTAACACTGGAACAGGTTCCCCAGAAAGTGCTGAAGCACTGGGAAAGGTCCAGAGAAATTCTGGATACCCCATCCCTGGAAACATTCAAAGCCAGGCTGGATGGGGCTTTCAGCAGCTTGATTGAGTTGGAGATGTCCCTGCTCACAGCAAGAGGGATGGACTAGATGACCTTTACAGGTCCCTTCCAACCCAAACCATTCTAAGGTTCTATGACATTGCCAATTAATCCTGCTAAAGAAGACACAATCATGAAAAATAAACAGTTTTCAATGATGGTCCTTTTAAGTACTGCCTTTCCCACAGTCACCAAGCTTGGGGCTTAGTACCAGAGCTGGGTGAAGGTTGGTTTTAGCTAAGGCTAGTCTCACCAGAAATTTCACTTCTCTCTGCAGGGGAGTGCAGGTGAACTGGGAACATCAGCTCAGCAGGGTTTCAAGGGCAGTGAGGCTCTGCTGGCAGCTGGAGGACAAAGTATTTCTAGGAGACCTAAAGATGTCAGGTTCCATCAGCTGTAGCAGGGGACCTTGGCTCTGAGGTGGTACATCCCACCTGGGAGCTCATGTCCAAGAAGGACGTGTTTGAACAGAGCCTGGCAGAGGATCCAGCTGTCAGCAGCAGGAGGGGAATGACAAACCCTTCTTAGATGAGAGGACGGAGTGAGCTGCCTGTGTCAGACCTGCACAGCTCAGTATGAGGTATGCAGTCTGCATCATGGAAACAGGGATTCAAGCTAAAGGACAACACTGACACAAGAACAAATGAGCATCAGCTGGCTCTGAATGACTTCAGGCTGCAGCACGAAGGTCCCTGGCCATGCCAAGCTCTGGATGCCTTTCAGCAGTTGCAGGGCAGGCAGCCCAATCAGTGTTGAGATGCAGCTTGATAAATTTGTTAAGGAGATTATATGCCTTGGCTGCTCATGACGCTAAGGAAGAGACCTTCATGATCCATGCAGCATTACAACCCTACTCCTTCAAGGACAAGAATTCCCAGAGCTTTCCACTGATTTTTGTTATTTTGGTCAGCACAAGCAAGGCTCCATCACCCTTGTCCACTCCTGAAAGCCCTTCAGATGCACGCTGCAATAAATACAGTATCTCCTGTTCCTACCACCTCCCAGTGCATCTCCATCCATCTGCTCTAAAATCCCTCTGCTACATCAGACACTCAGGTTTCTTATTCCCTAAATACTTCCAGCATTTGTTTGGGCTGTCTTTGGAGATTACTGCTCAGTGTTCTTCTAAGCCATTTGTTTTCAAAGGTACTGAGATACTTTGCCTGTATCTTTGATAGGTTTCCAGCTTTCAGATCCCTGTGTTTAGATAAAAATTACTTTCAAGTCCAAGATTCATAGTTCAGCCTTTCAGCTGCATATTTTCAATGACCAGATCTCAGCTAAGCCAGTAAATGCAGCTGCTGCCTTGCCAACATGTGACACCATTTCCTCCTGGACATCCCCAGTGGCTCTGATACAGCTACCAGGATACAAAAATGGATTCATTTCTTGTATTCCACTGCCTTCTAACGTAAGGCTTGACTCAGGAGCTGCAAGGGTCTTCGTGAGACCAGAGAGTTTGTATCAGCCAGGGCACCCCCAGCTCCCTGCAAGGCAGGGAGGTCTCTCCATGCACATCTGCTGAGGGGTCCCACAGGCTCCACAGAACATCTGGGACCCCACTTGTGCTTTCATGCTCTCAGCCAAGCGAATGGGAAAGCCTGTCTGTACACAGGCACAGCTGCAGCACTGCCTCTACCTGAGCTGAAATATGTCTCACTGGCACTGAGGACACAGGGGAAAACCTGAGCACAGGTGCTCCAGCCTGCAGGAAGCTCAGGGGCAACCAGCTGGAGACAAACCTCAAGCCACCCCAGCACAACAAACCACAGAACATATCCCCTAAAATGCTCCAGCTGCAGCTGGTCAGGAATAACCAAGGGTTTGGCTTTTAATCCAGATGCAGTAGCACCCAAATTTGCTCTGGAATATAATTAGTCTGAGTTTAGACAGATCTTGCTGTGCATGGCTGGGCTGTCCCAGGTGGAGGTGGTCCAATCTCTTGGAGCAGCTAAACCTTCAACAAAACCTCATCTAGCACAAAGCCCTCCCACCCTTCAAGACAAGAAACTACAGCCAATGACAGCTCCAAAGTGCTGAGGATTACTCAGTGTTTGGATAACCACCTGCAAGCAAGGAGCCCTGTGAAAGCACAGGGAAATATGCAAATGTAAGGCAAAGAAGAAACATCAGCATCTTAGAGAGGTTTGCCCTCATTCTATCAAGCCTAGAGCAGTGATATGTCCCCCGATCCAGTAAAGCTGTTGGGATTGTGTTACCTGTTTTAACACACTCATCTTTGGCCTTCTACATGCCAGGAGTGCATGAATTTAATTAGTATCCCCATTTCATTTAGATTTTGTATAAAGGATGGGGATGTTTGCAAAGGGAATCCACTTCTCATTTCAGACCCCTGACCAGGCTCAGCTGGATGGATATTTATTTAAAACATTATCACCCTTCCTGCCTGCTCATAAGGCAGGGGTTGCTACCATCACAGCATCATCACAGGTCACAGCAGGCAAGGCTGGCTGAGGCTACAATCCAAGGCAGCAGCCAGGCAGGCTGGGGGTGTGATCCTGTGTTAAAGTGCTGGATTTGATTTGTAAAATGTCTGTCCATATTCCAGGTCAGCACAGCAGTGTAAGAGCACTTACTCCAACATCTCCATTGCTACAGGTAATGTGGCTAAAAAGATAAAGAAGTCAAGTCAGTGAAGACTTTGCATACACAGAAATGCTGTAATATTTAGGAAAATAAAAATTTCATTTTAATATACAAAGACTTCCTTTCCCCCTTAAATCTCATAAGTACAACAGAAGAAAAAAAAAATCTGTATCCAGAGACTTGCAAATTCCCTATCCTCACAACCAGAGGCATATCAGGTCCTTTCTGTAGACAAGCAACCAAGGCATCTCACATTTGCCTTGGCTTGATCCATACTTAAGATGTCCCAGGAGCCTGTGAAAGGATGAAAAATAAATTAAAATAGAGTTCAGAATACACCCACAGCCACAACCTCTGTAGTTCTGCCGAGGAAATGCAATCGACTTGGAAAGAGTACTAAGGAGGCAGTGGGGAAGAAAAAACAGAAAAAGCTTTTTTTTTTTCCTGGTGAAGAATTTTTTTTTCCCTACTTTGGGCTGCACAGCAGAAGGCCTGTACTTAGCAATAGGGGAGTGGATAATATAACCTCCCATAAGAGATATCTGCAACACCCAGTTGTGCACTGCCCTCCAAAGTGCTGCCTCCTCTTTTCCTGCAGAGAGGCTGCAAATACTATCAGGGAAGCAAAAAATAACCTTACAGAGGAGGAATAAAAACCAAACAAAACCATGTAGGAACTTCACAGTGCGGACTGTCACTCCATCTGAGCAGTTTAAGGTGTACAAAACCCAAGGGAAGTGGAATTAAGATCCAGCACTAGGAACTCAGAGCTGACTCTCCTGGATGAGGATGCTACTAGCTCTTTTCTGGGGAGGAGCATTTACCCTACTACCAATAACTGTGTTAATGAAAAATTAATTAAGGACACTGTAAGGAAAAAGAACAGCCTCATATTCCAACAGACAACCTTGCTCACTTGAAATTACAATCTCTCACAACACTTTTCTACAAGTGTGCATCTAGTTTTCAATTCTATGCTCTTTAAGCAAAGAAAGTAGAAAAAATTATTCTTAAAATCATGCAGAGTCTAAATCAGAAGTTCATATTGGTAATATAACATAAAAAATGTCAATCAGTTACCACATGCAGGAAATTAACCTAATCAGTTAAAATAACAAGATAGCCAAAACTTGGCTCCCAAGGAGGAAGCTGCTCTTTCTGGGGGGACCCACTCTGTCACTCACAACCTAATCCCCTGGAGCCTCTCAACCACATTTTTGGGGATGTCTGATGCCTCTTAATGCTGCTGCTACTGCTGATAAGACCAGTCCCAGGGACTCAGTTTAATACTCTATCCCTGGCCCCAATATAGTGCAAGAAAAGGGCTAGGGGCAGGTATATTTTATTAAATTAGTATTGATTTTATATATATCTTTTGGGGAGATACAATCAAACTTAACTTAAGATACGAGGAATCATGGTGCCATCTGAATCTGCAAGTACAATGAGAGCTAGTTGACAGAAAAAAAATGGCAAAATTGACATGTCCTCTAAAAATACATAGATTTCAAATTTCTTGGGGTCTTAGGCTCAGGTAGGCTGTAGGAGTATCTCCAGGGAGATGGCAGCCAGTTCACTTCAGTTTATTTTTATCACCAAGCTGCAGGTGCTGGGTGTCTGCCACCACACTGAACCCCTTTCATAAATCACTTTGAGATTCTCAAAGAGCAGGTGCCCATTGCAAGGTGGGGCATTTCAAGGTTGTGCCCCTGCTGCCAGTGGTAGCAGAGCTGCAGGGGCACAAACAGCTGCTGGCACATGGTCCTGCCCTGGCATGTCCCCTCAGCTGGGAAAGTACCAGAGCCCACCCTGCTGCCACTGGAATTTGGGGTGCTTTGAGGAGGGTGAGTGGTGCTCAGGCTTGGGTAAGCCATGGAGGCGAGGAGGAGAACACGGGGCTGCATTCTTCATGGGTGAAAGATCAGAGAAAGGGCTCTCACTGTTTCTCTGTGCATTAGTCAGCACATAGGAACACAAAAACACCCCCGAGCCAATCTGCTCTGTAGTATTAGGGATTATGACTCAAGAGATTTTTTTATTCCTCTCCCCGTGACTCATCCAGTGCAGCCTCATGGCCCAGATTCAGAACAGCCTAACCTTTTTGGGTTCCCTCTGCCCAAAATCCCATTAAATAATTGCCCTTTGCAGTCAGCAGTGAAGAATTTAGGGGATTTTTCCCTTACTTCCCCACCACGGCAGGGGCTGTGGGGAGCAAGCACTGCAGCCCAGGACCACGTGCCTGTGACAGAGCTCAGCACTGGCAAGGCCAGCACAGCCCCGTGACCTGCTGTGAGCACAGGCACAGCCCAGAAGGGGCTACATGGGATGTTACCCATGGCACAGCACAGCCCCATGACCTGCTGTGAGCACAGGCACAGCCCAGAAGGGGCTACATGGGATGTTACCCATGGCACAGGGCACAGCCCCATGACCTGCTGTGAGCACAGGCACAGCCCAGAAGGGGCTACATGGGATGTTACCCATGGCACAGGGCACAGCTGGCTGCCAAGTGCTTCCCAGGAGGTGCAGGGCTGCAACTTTAGAGAGGTGGCAGTCATCTGCCAGTCACAAGAAGGTAACAGGACTACAACAAGCATCTGGAAAGGGCTCAGTTTAGCTCCTGGGACAGGTTAAAGTTTGCTGGGAAGGAATCCAAGACAGTGGGGCTACATGTGAGGTTTCTAGCTAGGAAAACTACCCTATGTCTCCTCTGCACTTTCTGCGTCACTGGTTATGAAAGATTCCTCAGGGAACGAGGCTCCCAAGAGCATCCTGTGCACCCTCCCACTCTACTCACAATTTTTAGAGGAAAAGGACCTGTAGCTGCAGCATAAGGGGAAAAATATTATTTTTTCAGAGGATGTAGCCAGGGCAGCCCCATCCCACAGCCAGGATCCCCAGCACAAAGTCATCCAGGCTAGGCTGAACCAAACGAGCTTTGTGGCCCCTTTGTGTTAGGATAATAATAGCAGCAGATGAATTCCACATTTCAAACAAGGGTAAGATATTAAACAGAGCCTCTGTACGGAGATTAGGTGGAATAAGAAAAACAAGAAGTCCTTATGTTCTTAGACATGAACGGATTGGCAGGGAAAGCCAGGGAGTGGGGCCTTCATTCCCCCAGGACCACCACAGTGCCCTGCACAACCAACAGGCTGCTCTGAGGTTCAGCAGCCTGTCCAAAGGAGGAGGACTACAAAACACAGAGTACAGAAAAAGCTGAGAGACCTTCATCCAGGTCCACTCCAAAATCACTACGTTCCCAGGCTGCCACACGCCTGTGAGGTCCCTGATTGTGCTACCCCCACTCACACCAGAAAGACACTAAGGGCACTCAAGCTTGTGATATCAGGTGAGAAGCGCCTCTTACCTCCTCTCACCTCTCCCATGAATGAAACACGGTGAAAAAGTAGCAAAGAGATGGTTTTCCCTTATAGAGCTGCATGGGGAGAAGTTACAAATGCATGAACCGTTTTCCAGACTCCTGCAGAAATTATTTTAAGTCTAAAAACCAGAAAAAAAGATTAGCAAAGGAGGGAAGAGGTGGAACCTCTTACCTAGATTTGGTTTGTTTGGTACTTCTTGCTTAAGGCTATTTCTGTTCTGCTTGCTCTAGAGGAAGGCACTGACTCCTAGTGCAGTTTTCAACCTTTCCACAAACCCCCTGGAAGCTTCTCACCTCCCAAACTAGCCTGGAGGCACCTCACATTCCTCCTGTCCACCTCACCTCTCAGGATCACCCTGCATGAGGCAGACACAGTTTCTTCCAAAGACTGAATATCAGCAATTGATATTCCATCTAAGTACCCTCTTCTTCAAAAAATAGCTTTTAGATTAATAACTGAAGACAACTACATTTGAAGACTGATTTTACTAAATGGAGGTCAACCCAAACTTCACTGATGTATGTTGATGTCCTGTGAGACAGCAAGTAAGCTAAAAACGACACTTCCATGTTTAAAATCACACCCTGTAAACACTATTGCTGCTGTGTGCAAACGATCTAGTAAAACTGATTGGTGCAAAGGGACTCCCATATTGTGCAGAGGGAAAACTACCCTGACACAGCCACATTATCTGTTAACAATGCCTCATTTTGCAATAAACCTCAGCTATAATACTGCATCATATCGTGGGGAGATAAGCATAACTAATGTCAGGGTTGTTCATGCTTCCAGTTATCCTTAACAGTATTATAAAGAACACAACTATGAATAACATTTGCTAGAAAGAGCTCTTAAATGTACTTAAGAGTTTCTAAACCTTATTTCCTTATCCAGATTATTATATCCTTTATGGCAGTCCTGGTGACACTGAAAATTAAGTCACCTGTCTAGAATAAAAGTCACCTCACCCTTATGCAACCACAAGGCACCTTCATCAAGGGGGAAGGCAGCAGGAGGTACTGACAGAAGGACAAACACTGATTCCAAAATGACAAATAAGACCTGGGAAAAGACAGGTAGCAAGTGACAAAAGGAGGAGAGAAGATATTTACAGCTGTGAATTGCACAGTTCCCCAGACATCTTTCTATTAATGATGACTATCATAATTTCCCTAAATAAAGCAAGAAAGATTAGTTTAATCATTTAAAGGCATCATCAATAAATAATAAATGCATCAGCTCCAGATGTTAACCTCCCCATTCCTCCATCCTTAGGGACTGTTTCAGGGAAAAGAGTAAGACTGCTGTCACTTTTTAATTTTGGAAAGATGCTTCAGTATCAGGGTCAGGAGAATGAAGGAAGTACTTGGGATGGAGGACTGGCAATCTGAGTCCCTGTTCACTGTAAAAGCTCTTTGCACTTCATCTGCCATTCCTGTGATAAAGCAGCAATCCAAGTGCTGTTCTTGTTTGCTCAGGTGGAATGCTCACAGCAGAGGTATGTACTGAGATAGCTGGGGGCAGATAAGAGGAGAGCCCTTCCCACCTGCCAGGAGAAGGTCCCACCAAGGACCTGCAAGGATAAGGAGGAGGCTGCCCTGGAGGCAGCACATCCATCACCTGCAGCACTGCAGGTGCAAGGGTGATGCCACATCTGAGTGTACCCAGCACCAGCATCAGCATCTGCATGAAAAGGGGAAGCAGAAAATGATGCATGGCCACCCTTCAGTACCAGACTGCTCAGGAATGAAGAGCAAAAGAAGATTTAAGAGCTTTGAGCTCCATTGCTGCAATGTCTGCTGGAAAAACCCACCATGCACCCAGGAGCATCCCCTAGAGCACAGGAAAATGGGGAGAGATTTCCCAGCTCACCTTGACCTGGTTACTGTCTCCTCTGAGCCATCTGCCACCTCATCAACACACAGGTCACACCTTCCCTGAGGTGTGGACTCTGTTGCTCTGCCATAACAAAATCATTATCCCAAGGGCTGCTGCTGCCATGGCAACCCCAGCCACTGACAACAAAGGTAATGAATAAGTTGCGCAGGATTGCTGGGAGGAACTGGGCCCATTTGGGGATGTCCTACTCACAGTAAGAAAGAAGGGAAAGGAAAAGGGGTCAAAACCCAAAATCACAGGGACAGCACGTTTCCAAAATTCACATTTTCCAGAACAGCCTTTTGCCTGCAAATACAAGATGGATGCAGGAAGCAGGAGAATAAATCTGCATAAAACTGGCATAGTTTTGATTTACAAAGCCATATTATGGCATCCTAAAAACTAAAGCAGGGTGACCACGAGAAGAGACAGAATTGCCCTGGGCAACAACCAGCATGTGATTCAGTGTCTAATGGCAAGGAAACCCAGCCTGCTGCCTTCGCCAAGTTTCTGACAGGGGTGGGGTGGGGTAAGAGGTTTGTGCCACCAGACCACGATTTCTATTGTTTCAACTTTTCTCTCTTCCCCTGGATTCAGAATCTGTGCTATTTTAAGCAACTAGGCTAAAAAAAAAATACCCAGAATGTAATGCCTGTTCGCACTGCCCATAAAAATCTTTTCCACTGGAACAAAGATTTAAACCTCTGACTCAAAATTACTTTACAATGGGGGGCTGATTATCAAGAGGACCAGAATATCCTCTTATTAGAAAAATGTTCACTGGGTTTCCTGAACTTTACATGGTGGTATTAATTCAGTGGCTTGTTTAGCTGGATGCAGGCAATACCAGCTGTCTCTGACACAAGAGAAAAAAGCAGCTATGTATTTTATACAGAAAAAGCTTAGGGTAAGTGTGTGTGAATGTGTGGCATGTGTATTCATACATGCACATACATGCATGGACACACATGTCCTTCTAATTATTGTCAAAAAAGAGATAAAGGAAAGAAAAATACAAAATCAGAACAAGCACAGGATGGGAAGGATCAAAGGATGCACTCCACCTGCTTGCCTCAAGTCAAACAAACCTAAGGCACTTTTAAAAAATTATTATTTGTCATTCCATTAGCAAGCATCATGGGGGAAGATTCAAGCCCTATTTGTACAAGTCCAATGCCAACACTTAAGGCAGTCTGGAAGAGATTCACCTGGCTTCAGTTAGACTGACATAAAAGTACCCCCTAGTCATTTTAGCCAAAAGAGGTTTTTTAGAGACTTGTTTCTATTGGTACAGTATTTATTTGCAGACAAATTATGTTACAGAAAGGGAGGGTATATAGGCTGGGCAGCACCCAGGCAGAAGTCCATCTACAGATGGGTTTTCTGGGGATGCCTGTCCTGCCACCATCCTTAGGAAGCATCTCTCAAGCTCTGTTGGCTTTTTTAGGCTAGATCAGTTCCAACAGCCCCTGATCCTGGGCCTGCCTTTGGGGTGAGCTCTGTCCCAAAGCCTTGCACCAATAGCAACTGTGTGTGCCCTGTGCCACCTCCCAGCCTGCTCTGTGCCAGCAGCTCCAGCAGCAGCTGCCCAGGAGAAACTCTGCCCTTGCTCACCTAGCACAGGGGGGAAAGCACCTGTAAAATGCTCTGCTCGCTGCTAGGCAGAGGGACAGATTAGATTTTAAGGCAACGAGTCACCAGCTATGAGGCTAAAACTTCTTTATAAATGTCAGAGCAGACTCCTATAATAGAGACATCTTTCTCCATCCCACTGACCTGGATCTGAACCAGAATCCATGAAGGAGAAGTTCTGGAAGGATTCCTAGGCTATTTTTTAGGTTCCAGAGCCAACAGATAGTCAAAGTTTGGCCTCCTGGCAAGCAAAGAAATCATCCAACAACTGCATCCAAACTTTTAAAAAAAAAATCACCCCAGGGAGCCAAGCACAGTGTAAAGCTCTTATTTACAAGTTTTCCGTCTGTTCTTTCATCACCAGAATTTACTGGAAAAACTCAAAAGCAATCATCATTTTACAAACATGTTTTGCTCTGCATAGTTCCTGCACCCAACTTTACAGGGAGAACATCAACAGGAAGACAGGAGTCCACTGCCACCCCAGGAAGCTGCAGTGTGCACTCCTCTTGCCTTGTCAAAACCCCACCTCTTAATTTATATATTCTGCAATAATTATTTTGCTAATCACAGGCTGCTCCGTGCTTCTCAACACAGATTATTATTATTAGAGCTGGCTCAGCTGCAAACACGCCTGCTTTGCAAACACATAGTGCTGGCCCTGGAGAAGAGGGGTGGGGGGTTAATCCTTTACTGGATGCAGCTTAAGGCAGTGAATGGTATTCTGGCCTGTAATTTCTTTAAGCAGGAAAAATAACATCTTTCGGGAGATTTTCTATTTTGAGTTAGCACAGAATCACCACAGAAAGAAAAAAAAATACTGGGTAAGGCAACATAACACATACTATGGCCTTCTTTCAACTCATCAGCTATATTTATCTCTGAACTGCAGCACAGAAGCACATTTCACTTCGAAAAACTTTTAAGCTGCTTAAAAGAGACACTAAAGTAGCAAAGCCCACACACTTAGATATTGGAGGGGAAGAAAGAAAAGATTTATTTGTTCAGATGCTGTAAACTAGCTGGAATCTGCCACCTACAACCCATCCCCAAGCCCTCTGGTGAGCAGGCATGACTCGGGCACCAGCCAACATGAGCTTGAAATATTTTGGTAGAAAACTGCTCACATGACCTGGCTGCTTTTTAGCCATCTATTCCACTTTCATCCACAGTTTGCTCTGTTTTGCTTTGTTTTGAAGCACCTTCCTTTATCACAGACAGGAGGCTGGCTAAGAACAACATAAGCATCTCTCCTAGTATAGCAAGTCTACCCCACCTGAGCCCAAAAATGTAGGACCAGCAGCACTGCAAGCCTCACCACTGAATCTGAGAGGACCTGCACAGTGACAGCTCGGCATTAGGTAGACCTGGCTGTAGAAACAAATTTTCTGAGCTGTCTGCCAGGTTACCTCAGCCATGATCTGCTCGTTACGCTTTCCAAGGCAAGGTCCTTGCCATCCCCCAGGCCAACCAGTGTCACTCAGTGTCCCACCCTGAGGCTGCAGCTATTACAGAAATTCAGGTTCCAGCGCTGTGTTCAGTGGACTGACAGCACCAAATTCATGAGGAGATAAACAGCTCGTTCCTGAGCCAAACTAAACCAGGGCAAAAAAAAAAATCCCATTTGGGCAAGCAAGAGAAACGGGGTCAGGCCTGAGTGTCTTGAAAATAGAACATCACCCTAACAATTCTCACTAAATGATCCTTGGGTGCAAGAGGCATCAGAAGGATCAGGTTATAAGCATGGCCTGAAACAGCCCCTCATTCAAGGGGGCTGAGAGGTGGGGATGAGAGGCACAGGACACTTGCACAACTTGTGAAAGTCTGCATTGCAGAGGGGGAAAAAAAAGGAAAAAAAATGAAGCGTCATCCTGGATGAAACACGACACTGTGTGTTCACATTTCACATTAGAAGCCTCACGTATTATCATCAGCCACATGCAGGGAACAGTCTGGAGTATGATTTCTGTTTATTCACCTTGATGACATCCCTTGAATTTTTCTGCTCGGGTTACATCTTTCCAAGAAACAAAAAGAACTCCTTTCCACCTATTGGAAGGAAAGCCCCTCCACCGGTCTGCGTGCCTAAACCTTGCTCAGCAGAGCTCACCTGACCTGACCCCTGGGGAGAGCTGGTTGGGTACGTTCAGCAATTGCCAGGCACAGAAAATAACCAATGCCACAAACTGGGGCTTAGAAGCTTTTCAGGATGGGAAATGCAGTGCTGAGTCCAGGGAAAT
>VZTR01029164.1:22522-33990 GCA_013400775.1 Chaetops frenatus | reverse complement strand
TTTTTTTTTTTTTTTTGGGGGGGGGGGGGGGGATGGGAAAACCAGAAGAGCTGTGCAAGCAAAGTCACCCAACCAATGCACTTGCTGCAAGGCTGATGCAGCTGAGAATAAAATGTCTGCTGTCAAGCATTATTGAGCATGTTCTGCAGATCACCAACATCAAAGCCTTTCCCATTTCAGATCTCTCTGTTTCCATAACCAAAAGCAGTCAAAATGCTGTTTTACGGTCTGTAAGTCAGCCCCTAAAACGGCAGTCTGGCAGCACTCACTGCAGGACGTGTCCCCAGCTCCTGCCCCCGATGCTGCTGCCTGCTTGCTCTTTCTGTGGCATCTTCTTAGGGGGATGGGGATTGTTCAAATCGAGCCATCACCAATGCACACACAAA
This sequence comes from Chaetops frenatus, assembly GCA_013400775.1. Lineage (NCBI taxonomy): Eukaryota > Metazoa > Chordata > Aves > Passeriformes > Picathartidae > Chaetops > Chaetops frenatus. The sequence goes on along the minus strand of VZTR01029164.1, from coordinate 33,604 downwards.
CCCACCAGCTCAACTCTTCCCATAGCCAAAAGCTCTGCCATCAGGGCATGGCAGCCCTCACAGGATCACCACAAACCAGGGCCTCAGCCCCTCGCAGGGCAACAACAGGGCTGAAAACTGGTGGGAAAGCCCTGGGCTTGCAGCATGGCAGAGAAGGCTACTAAAATTAGCAGCAGAAAGATAAGAGGTAACAGAAGGAATGCAGAATCTGCACTTGAGAGTGCAGACTGTACCCACAAAGGAAGGAAACCACTGATCCCGAGGTGCAGGGAATAACTGTGTCCATTAACCTCAATGTTATTGTTAACCATCAGATCTGAGGAATATCTGCTCAGCCACAGCAGCTGCAATCCAGAGCAGGCAAGGGAAAACAAAACATTCAGGCTGAGAATCATTTAGAAAGAAGGGAAATGAGAGCAGCTCCAACTCTCTTATTCCTTTTTTTCCAAGAATTAAGGGCACAGCTGCCATCATTCTCAGGTCACCAGCTCTTGGGGTGTGCTGTGAGGTTAACAGGGTGCTTGGCAAACTTGCCCTAGTGAGAGAAAGGAGAAGCCATGCAAAACAGAAATTATAAACCAACCTGGAGGAGAAGTAAGTGGACAGGAAGATAAAGAATGAAAAGCCAGAATAGAAAAGAAACGGGAAAGAAGGTAAGAAGAAAAAAAAAAGGGAAGTAGGCCTATGAAAAAAAATGATAGGCATAACACTCAAACACAAAGTGGAACAGAAACAAAGAAGCAGAGAGAAACTAGGAGGAAGGACCAAAGTTGGAGATACACAGGCAATTATGCTTTCACACATATCTTTGTATACATATAAAGCACAAAAAATGTTACTTTTATATAGATATATTAATACAAACACAAGTAGAAAAACTGTGCTATGCTCTATCTACACTGCCCTGGAGAAAACCAAATTCCCCCCTGTGAGTGTGGTGAGACACTGGCACTTGTTGCCCAGAGAAGCTGTGGACTCCCCATTCCTGTAAGTGTTCAGGGCCACAGAGGATGGGGCTTTGAGCAACCTGCTCTAGTGGAAGGTACCCTGCACACGGCAAAGGAGTTGTAACTGCATGATCTTTAAGGTCCCTTCCAACCCAAACCATTTTACAGTTTCTATGATTCTAAATCTTCACCACCAGCCAGGTCAGCACTGACAGTTTCCACTGGAAATGCTTTCTGTACACTTCTTGTACCAAGCTGGCTGCCAGCTTTACTGCTATTCAGAGCTGAAACAACACAGGAGCTATTGAAGAAAATTCACTCTACAGCAGCGTGTTTATGGTCATCGTGTGCACAAACAGCCACAGATGCCCAGGAGGAATATCAGCACTGTGAGTTATTGGCATTACATAGAGCACCACCAAGAGCTTGAGATACCAAACATGTCTGTGCTGGATGTTATGTAAAAATAGAACAAAAAGGTCAAACCCTGTCCCAGAGACCCAGTGACCTAGGGTAAAAACCAAGATACAGATAGAAAGCAGAAACAAATAAGGCAGGCTGACCAGAATGGAGCCATGCCAGAGGAGACACTGTCAACTCACCATACATGGCAATCCTGGATGGGCACATCTAAGAATCCTGCTTTAGACAGGAAGCTGGGAAGGGGTCAACCACAACACAGCAGGAGCAAAGACCCAGCTATTCCCGGTTCTCTGAACTCCCGCTTAAACCACTAATGGATATGCTGTAAGGATCCCCCATTACTGAAACAGCCAGCAGTAAGCAGGAGGCCACATCAGAACCACCACATCCATCAAACCACACAGAAACAACCCCTAACTAAAGTGGCCACAATGTCCATCATGATCTTGACTTCAAGATTCCTCTTCTAATTGCTGGTTTGTTTAAATATCAGATTTTGAGACATACAAAACAGATGGAGACCAAGAGTCCTACATTAATTTACTTGGAATCTGTGAGACCATCCCAGGTGATAAACAAGGCAACATAGTTTAAAAAAAAAGTTTAACATTTAACATATCTGCTAGATAGTAGAGCTTGCTTGGATCTGTTAATGCAACAAGGTGCTACAAACCAGTCTTGTGACTGCAGAAAATTTCTGATAATTAACCCTAGTTTTAAATGGGTGAAGAAAGGGAGGAAAAAGCTAAGGATGTCTGGGCCCGTACTTTAATCTTGCAATTTTCTAACTTTTTTTTTATATTCCTAAAAGTCTCAAATCACTGTGGGTAACTGGAACTGCAGTCAAAGCTGTTTTTCTCAATGCTGTTTAAACACTGCAGCCATCACCATATTACCTTTTGGGTAATGTATTAACTGATGAACTAACATCTGATACATGTTCTTTCTCTTCTTTCCTCCAATCCAGTAGTAGAGGGTCTTGTTCTGCTTGTGTGTTGCTTAACTGTCTTTAAACATCATACAAAATATTGCTATATATTTAGGAAAAGGACCTTCAGTTGAACATAACTTGGAGCAGAATATTATGAGGTTTGTGGTGATCCCTATCTCTTGAGATTGCACAATTCATGCAAAACTGGACCCTCAGACAGCAGAGCTTCATTTCCTTGCAGAAAGTTCCTATGGCCTTTGGCACAACATTTTAAGCAGTCTTCCTGCTACCTGAGGCAATTCAGAGAGCAGCACACTAACAAGAGAACAAAAGACGTCAAAACTTTATCTGTATTTCCAACAGAAGCCAGCAAAGAAAGACACACAGCCAAGATGGGCTGCAGCTTCCTGGATGGGCTGGTGCTCCCTTCACTCGCAGGCTCTCTACACAAGTCACGTCACTGCTGTTGTCAGGCCAAGACACAGCGAATGTCAAGGCCGAGACCAGGACTCTTCCCATCCCATGAAGAGGTGCTGGACCTGCTAAGCAACCAGAGATGAGAGAAACACCAAAGGAAGAAAGTTTCTCACCAGGAGAAAGTCAAGAGCACTCCTAACCCTCCCACTCAACTGACTACCTGTGGACAGCAGGGCAGCAGCAGGCTCTTCACCCCCTTCTCCATGCTCTTGGGCACTGCTGGAGCTCAGAGAGCTGCTCCTCATCAATGAGCCAACAGCCTTTAGGAACTTGGCTCCCTGGCAGCAGTACAAAAAGTTTACAGAGATCATTTTCACACTGTGGCCAGCTGGGCCTGGGCTGCCCGGCCAGGTCACCTCCTGAAAGGCAATGTGGAGCTCCGAGTACCAAGACTGGTGGGAGCAGGCAATCTCATCCCTTTTCCTTTGGTACCAGCCACTTCAAAGAACTGACACGTGACTTCAAGCTCCTTCTTCTGGTGCCACTGTGCCTTGCCACTGTGGAAGGAAGTCAGGAGCCTCTGTGCAGAACAGCTCTGCTGGCCAAGCCTCCAGTGAAACTGCAGCCACAGGAGCTCAGCCTTAACACTGGGCAACTTCTAATGGGCATCAAAATCCCTGAATATCTTCAAATAAAATACTAACATTATAAGCAGTATTTCATAGGTCTACAGGCTTTGTCACACCTCAGGGAAGCCTTAAAGAGATTTAGCCCTGATTTTCAAGACAGCGTGGATCCCCACACATCAACCCATCCCTGATGGTATCTTGTACCTTCACAAGCCTGAGCTGCATTTCTGCTGCCACAGAGGAGACAACATTTTTACCTGCTCAGCACCCAGAGTGCTAAGCAGAAGATACAGGTATTTATCACTGTGAACATCAGCACTCCTAATATTATTACAAGGAGGTGAAACACATTATCAAGAACAACCGTAAGCTCTCCGAATCTTAGTGGATTAGGAACAGGAGCTAGGGAAGGTCTTACTTCCAGACCTTCAACATTTGCACTTGAAACATGCAGCTGCTTGGTGAGAAATTTTCAAAAGCTTTTTTTCTGTCTGGTTGTGTTAGTTGCAGCCACCAGACCTCCCCCTTAAAGAGCAACGTACACAAATCATCACTGCCATTTCTGACCATGTCAAACACAGAAGCTCCAACATTTCCATGAGGCTCTGAGGTCCACCTGACGTTAGAGCTCTGCTACTCTGTGCTGTGAACATCCATATGAAAGAGAGTGGCTGCCCTAACACATCTGCAGATGAAAGAGTCAAGCAGAAGATTAGAAGCTGGGGGGAGAAAAATGGCTTGTTGAGCCAACGAACTCTCCCCTTAGCTGATCACTGGGAACCCCACCGTCTTATCAAGATGTTTGTAACAAGCAGAACTGGTGGGTATTTGTGCTAACAACCTAAGATAAGGAAAACTTTTCAAGACAAATTTCCCCTCTGGACCTGTTTATCTTAATTACATTTATTTACTCTTCTTGTGTATTCAGGAAAGCTGGGCCTCCTTCCATCTTTTTCCACAAATGGAGACCTGAAACTCAGCTTTTCAGTTTGCCTCAGTTACCACAAAAACAGAGACATGCTGGTGGGAAGAACCCTCTGGGGTCTCCAGTCCAACTTCTCAGCTCATAAACAAGGCTGATTATTTTCCTTTGTAACACCAAACACATGTACATTTTTGTAAGCATTTTTACATAATATAACAGCAGCCTTTTTAACAGTTAAGAAATGTGTAAAGCTTTGCTCACCCACAAAAGCTAACTAAGAAGAACCAAAACCAGATATGAGATACCTGTAAATCCAAGGATTTAGCAATTCAAATTGCAAACATCATCTTCTAAAACCCCTGAGCAGCAGCCCAGTTGCCTCTGCCACAGCATGAAGCTCTTGGCCTTTGCTCCCCCTCAGGAGAACTTCTGGGAAAATGTATTTCAGACTTTCCTACTCTTACAAAAGAGGACCAAAACTAAGCAACCCATTATTATTATTTAAGTAGGGCTGGAAACATTGCTAAATATTTCCAAAAGGATGTATGGTAGCTTTCTGCTCTGTATGTTAGATTACAGGCCACTGCACTGACAGCTGTGACTACCTATTTACAACCCCAGCTGAAGCATAAAGGGGTTTTGGCCCATCACTTCCAGACACTGCTATAGCATGACTACATGATTATACAATAAACATGAGGTTTACAACACAGCTTATAACATAATAATGATGGTCACACTGATGAGAATAATAATAATAATACTGAACATCAATATTAGCAAAGAGGGACTCATGCTTTATCCAATCAGGGAGATGTCAAGGGTTCAAGCACAGTCTGGGCTTTGGTGATTGCTCCACATCCCACAGGTTCAGCCAGGAGCCCAGGACTGCTGTTTCCACCATGTAAACGAGCACACACACCACCACACAAACGCCAGTGCTGCACCACCAGCAGGGACAGTGATACCTGATCCGACACTAAGCTGCAACAACACCGCACCTCGCTGAAAGATGTCTAGGAAAAGCCACTTTTCCTAAACCTACAGAGACTGTCAGAGTCTCCAGCCTCCTGCACCACATGTTCCCTGCACAGCCAGCACACCCCTTCCACTTGTGCATTCAGGGCTCACTCCTGCCTGGGCAGGGAACTAGCAAAGCAATGAAATGTGTTTTCTTTTGGCTGGGATTTTGCTCAGTCAACATTTTCAAGACAAGATGGTTGCAGTTTGATCAAATCTAGACCTCAAAAATACAAAGTGCTAATCAAGAGTTGCAGGTTGCTGCTTTTTTTAAAAAATAATACTCCTAAATGGGATTTTTCTTCTCCTTTTTAAGTTGCTGGCAATAGCTCCCTAACACCAGCTGAGATCTATACAGGACCTCACACGACGCCACTCCTACAATACTGGTGAAAAGATCCAAAGTTTTTGTTCTCCTGACAGAGAGGAAAAAAAATGAGGCAAACAACCTCCTCCATCCAGCTGCTGGTAATTCAGGAAAGGTACAAAATTACCCGAGACAACAGGCATGCAGCACTTAAGCAGGCAGTAGACAACCTGTCCCATGCCTGCTTCGGAACGACTTTGAACTTGTAGGATTTGCTACCTTACAGAAATTCCCTGAAGCAGAACTTACAGTGGTACAATCGTGATGGCTTCTACCAATTCCAAGCAAGAATCAGGATGCTGCATCCACACCAAAGGTGTCATTGGGCTGCCATACCCCTTAAGGAGCTGCATTCCAGCAGTAAAGCTAAAGCACAGACAAGGCAGCCAATCTGCAGGCACTCATGGAAGCCAGGCAGCACCGAGCAGCCGTCCAGAGAAAGCCAGGGAGAAGCAGACTGGGCTGTCCAGCTGGACAAAGGGAAGATGATGATAGTGGGTGGTTAGGAAACCTGAGTTTTCCACCTTAAAATCCATGCACTGGACCCCTTCAAAGCCTGGGGGCTCCCAACACAACCCACATTGTGCTGAGGGTCTCTACAAGCTGTCATCATGGGATGTGGTCTTGACAACTCAGCTCTGTTCTGCACCTGCCTCTAAGGAAACAGCCTACAGCTCTGGGTGCTGCTCTTCCAGTAGGGACCTCCTCTCCTCAAAACAGGAGAGCTTTACAAGCTTTCTTTAGGCTGCTCTACCATTCATTCTTACCTCTAGAAGAGGAGCTGGATCCTGTGCCTGAAAAAGCCTCCAGCTTATAGATGACAACCCCAGTGATGTAAACCTCTCTCCTCAAAAGTTCCCAAAATCCTGCAGCTCTTGACCAGGTACATATCTGGCACTGGGTATTCCTGACTGAGACATCAAAAGAGGTGACAAAAGGCTGATTTCCAAAGTATCTTATGGCAAAGACATTCCGCTGTGTGATGACACTCTTCCATGCAAATACAGTCCTTCCAGGGCTTTGGGCTGCTCTTCCTTGTCTGAGTGCTCCACACATTGCAGCTCAGCTCAGCCCACTCCACAGCAGCACAGGTGAGCTCCCAACAGCCACACAACCCAACCTCACAGTGTGGGGGGCATGGTCAAACCTCACCTCTATCACCCAGGAAATTTGTAATGAGCTGATTTGCAGGAACCTACCCAGTAATTTAATTACAAAGCTTCTTCTAGAACTGCTTCTTCCAACACAGGTTTTAAGGCGGAAATGACTGAGAGAGAACCTACCTTTTCCCTGGGCAATTTGTTTCAGCAGATAATCACTCTTGCCTTTACTAATCTGCCATAAATGCTGATTTTAATTATTTACCAGGCACTGGTTCTAGGTCTGCCTGTCACTTCTGCTTTCGAGACCCCTTTCCTGCATGGTGCACTGTACCAGCAGGAATTCATGGATCATTTTTCCTTTGAGGTGATGGAAGATTTAATTGCTGTATCTGCTGACAAATATAAGATACTAACAGCAGTGAAGATGTGACAGCACAGGCATCAGAAGGGGTGGGAGAAACTTGACAACCTGCAAGGAAAATCTGGGTGATCTTCAACCAGTATATCCCCAGTACTCAGAGTATCTTACCCCAATTTGTAGGCTAGAGCTCTACACTGATATCCACATCCATAGCTTGAATTCACATAATGAATGAGACCATCTGGGCATGCATGGAAAGGTATTCAGATAATACACATCTGGACAGTTCAGATCATGCACATCCAGACCACTCCAAATGCCTGGCCAGTCCCAGTGTTTGAGTCCCTGCAGGCTGCTGTGTTCAGCTGAGGAGAGCTGATGCTCCAGGTGACCATCTCAGTGTTTTTATCTGCCACCCTTGAAGAGACAGGGAAAAGAACACCACCAGCAAGCCCTGTTTTAAACAGTCTCTGGCACTTGCCAGAGAGAGAGAGAGAGAACTGAGAACACTCCTTAACTGCAACAGTGGTAGCTCAAAAAATGCTGTCCTCCACAGAACTGTACCCACGAGGTGAGCAAATGGCAGGTACTGCACCCCCAGGTATCAGAATGCCATATGCAGGCACACAGCAGTACTGCTTGCCAGGGCACTGAGCACTTTGCTCTGAAAGAAGATGGACAATCTCAGCAGCAGATGCAGCTCTGACATGGGAAAACATGCCCATACGCAGTAAAAATGAGTCCAAGAGACAGATTTTGTTTTTATTCCCTCCTGACTCTTCATAAATCTCACCAGGAACTAAGCAGTACAAAAGCTAACAGCCAGCAAGCAGACAGAGAACAACGGGCTGTACTTTAAAGTAAGATCAGTATCACCTTGTTGCAGAAAGGCAAAAGCTTCCTGACCAGGTATGCATTTTCCTCTCTGCTAGCTCAGTTTGCAGCTCTGCATCCCTCTTGGCTCACAAAGTAGAGCCACACCACCAGACACCTGGCCAGCAATGAGAGGTCAGGGTGTCCTGCCCACCATTCCAGCATCTTCATCCCAGCAGTGATGCACCGAGAGCAGCACAGAGACTCCACGGAGGCTCTGACAGACCCATTTACACTGCTGAACTGCTTGGCACTCAGCTGCAGTGCACTGCACCACAAGTTCCTGACACCAGACTTCACTAAATTAATCTACTGGGAGCAAAAAACAAACACCCAGTAACATTCTGCAAGCAGCAGAAATGCCTCCCATGTCACAAAAATAAACCATTTTCCCATGGTTTGCCAGCACTACTGTCTGCACAGACCAGTGGGGAAAAAATATTATTTAAGCTGTCACACTTGTAAGTATGACCTTGCAATTCTGAGTAGAGCTGCACCAGCATAATTACTGAAAAAGCATGCAGAAAGAGGCCTGTAGAAAAAATGATATTGTAATAATGCACTGAACACGTTCAGCTGAAAGGTGCTAAATGAACACAAGATGCACCAATACCCTGAAAGTACACAGATACACTTTTCTTTCCCCTAGCCTTGCTCTACATCAGCTTCCCCTGACAGCAGTTTCTCATTAAAAAAAAAAGTGAATTAAATATATACAGCCAGGAAGCATAAGCTGCCTTTGTAAAGCATTCTGATTAAAAACAGGAAGATATGGTTCAAATCTTGCAAAGAGTTAAGCACAACATCCAATCTTAGAAGATAAAAGTCCTCAATGAAACAAAAAACTGGGCTTTGGTTGTGCAGGGGCACAGAGAGGAGAGCACACCATAACGCAGAGCCGCAGAACTGTGCTGCCATCAGGACACACAACTCACCATCACCTCTGAAATCCATCAGCTCCAGCCAAAGCTATACTCCAAGCGTGCACTTTCACCCGGGAAGCCAATATTCCAATTCACAAACTAATTGGAACACGATTCCTTTCTGCAACAGATGGGCCCTTTGACGGCGGCAGGCCTGAGCCCTTCCTTATTTTCGCCACTGCAGCCGGCTCTGACTCTGACGTGGGCTGGACATCAGCGAGCAGATGCAAACGATGCCAAATCCTCCAGGCCCTGCGGAGGCAGCGAGCCGGCCCTGCTCCTGCTGCCCCTGTGCAGCAGACCCAGGGATGCGAGACACACACGGACATTTTACTCCAAGCAGGTATAGAGGCGTTCCCACTGCCTGACAAACTGCATCTGTACCACTGATTACCTTAATATAACTTAAAATGCACAGAGGCACAGTCAGACCAATCAGAACTGTAACAATCCTTAGATAGGTGTAAGCCATGCTCCTGACTTAATGCTATGAGAGACAGAAGAGAGAGGGGGAAAGTTAGAGGTGCATCCCTAAAAGGATGCACAGCAAATATAAAGTGAACCTCCCTGGGCTGCGAGCTGGCATTTATCGGAGATATGCAGCTCCTAGCACAAAAGAGCATCTTAATGCCCCACATGCTTGGAAAAGACACGTATTTGTTAAATAATTTTAAAAATCACAATTGAAAGGAAACAATATTTATGACACATGATTAAGTATCAGACTGTATGCTTAATTTTTAGTGATGTGCACACTTCAGAAGTTACACTTTTTTTAATATCCTCCTAATTTGCAACAACGTATATAAGTACTCTTAAAATAATCCACACTAATGGACTGCAGTTGGTGCAAACTGGCATTAGTGAGATTGCATTTCTGCTCTAGTGAAGAATTAAACACTCTCATCTCATGCAGCTGTAACACGTACATAACACAATTGTGTTCTCTGTATTTAGCAATGGCTAATATATTCTAATACACCCTCGGAAAAGCTCTTTTGTTCCAAATCGATGACTTAAATAATGCAAATTTTTCAACATATTGATAAAGAGGAACTGGTGTAGGGCTCACGACTCAGTCTGCCTGACCAGATATGTGGCCAGGACAACATGTCTAAACTTGTCAACAAGGATGGGATTAAAAAGATCTCACTGAAGGCCTGCAGCATCTCTCAGATTCAATTCTCCCTTCTGCTGGGATTTCTCCGCACGGTATTATAAGACGCAGCAGCCAACAGTTTAACAGACCGAGATCTAAGTCCTAAAGCACCCTCTCAATAGACACACTTCAGTATTATTTAGGTATAAAAATAAAATGAGGCCTATTAAAGTGCTCAAAAGCCCCCAACAACTTTTTAAAGAAAAGACGGCCTAAATAACCGTTCGTAAAAACGGTCCGCGGAACATGCAAAGGATCTTCCCAGTCTATTCCTCTGGCTCTCCTGATACCCAGCTTAGGACCAGGCCGACCACACTAACGGTGGCCGAGCGCTGCGGGTTAAAGCTTAATTGACCCGACACTTACAGGCAGCGGCAGCAGCAGCAGCAGCAGCAGCAGCAGCAGCAGCGGGCACAGAGGGCAGCGCAGGCAAGGCAGGCAGGGCAGGCAGCAGGCCGGCTCCGCGCCCCGGCCTGCGCGCTGCGCGCATTTTCCGCGCAGTTGCGGAGGGCTCGTCCAGCCCCGCACCGCGGGGACCCCCCGTCACCTCCCAGCCCCGGGGGTCTCCCCACCCCGCGGGACGCGAGGGTGGGCACCCATTTCTTCCTCCCCGCTCCCTGGCCGGGTCCGGCAGCCTGGGGCGGGGGTGAGCTGCGGGGGATGGGCGCATGGCTGCGGGTCACTCCGCGCCGCGCCGGCCCCATCGCGGCCGCGTCTGCCGTCGGACGGTGCCCCGGGCCCGTCTCCTCCCCCTCCGCACGCGTGTCGGCGTGCAGTTGCTATGTTTAGGCCACGGGCGACCCAGCGCTTTAACAAAGATAAATAAATAACACGAAAGGCACCCTCCCCTCCCCCCATCCGCGCTACCCCCGCGCCCGGGCTCCGAACTGCGCCGCGACCCGCACGCCCCGCCGGGGACTCGGGTAACAACGCGGGGGGGTTGGGGAAAGTAAAGGCAAAAGCAGGATAAATAAATAAATAAATTCCCCCTGTTCCCGCACCCC
>VZTR01029164.1:1954-22238 GCA_013400775.1 Chaetops frenatus | reverse complement strand
CCACTTCATCCCACCCCATCCCACCGCATCCCACCTCCTCGCATCCCACCGCCGGCCCCGCGTTCCTGCCCCGCATCCCACCGCATCCCACGGCCCCCCATCTCATCCCACCGCATCCCACCGTCCCGCATCCCACCGCCCGCTCCGCGCTCCTGCCCCGCATCCCACGGCCCGTATCCCACCAGCGGCACTGCTCCGCATCCCACGACCAGCACCGCTCCGCATTGCAACGCCGGCACCACACAGAACCGCACCGCCGGCTCCACACCGCATCGCATGGCATCGCTCCGCACCGCACAGCAACGCCAGCACTACCAAGCCGCGGCGTACCTTGAAATTTAAATAATTAAATCAAAGACCAGATTTTTTCCGGCAGCACTCCGCAAGTGCGGGGAAAGCCGGGGCGGAGGCGCGCAGCGTGCGCAGGGAGGTTACAGGACCCTGTCCTGCTCCCTCGGACGGGAAGGTGCCGCGGAAGAGCGGAATCAGCTTCAGCATCAGCGGATGGGCAGCGCTGGAGCCTTCACTGCCCGTCCTCCGTGGCTGTTCACCCCGACAGAAGCCTTCGGCCTCGTTTCTCCCGAACACTGCAAGTTTGCTTCTTATGGAAATTTTTTTTTTCTTTTAAATAGCATTATCCCAAGTGCTGACCTATCATGTCTGTCTCCAAATTATCACAGGAGAGAAGGATACAAGTATCCCACACACAAATGTAGAAAGTAGCTTTGCAGCCCTCCAAGAACTCCAAGAGAGAACGTTGAGAATACAGAACAGGCTGCAGACTGTTGAAACAAGAAAAGAGCAAATTTCCAGTATATGGACAGAACAAGCTTTATTTCCATTTTTTTGTTACTTTTTTTTTTAACAAATTAAGAAAAAAATAAATGTATCCCCTTGATTCCAGCCTGGACCCAAAATGAAGTAGAAGCTTCAATGCCATGTGGGATATTTCTCCATACTGCTATTGCTTGTTCCAGGAGGGAACCTAGAATCCTACTGTACCAGCACCTTTGCAGCAAGGTGGGAGCTGCAGTGTCACTTCTGCAGTGTGTACAACCTGAGAGGGTGCTGGCATGTCTGTGGGTTGTGGCACCCAGCCTGGAAGCTACCACTGCCACACCAGGCTAATCAGCCTCTGCACAGAGCCTGTCTCTACCCAGCATAGTGACATCTTCATGTGGATAAGACATGCTGCTCCATTTAATTAGTAAATATGTTCCCAACTCCCCTACCATGCTTTGATTATTTCAAGAAAGAGCTGATCTGCAAAAACCACCCAGTTATTACAGGAGAAGCAAATGCTTGTGCAAAAGGCAAAAAATTATGGTATAAATCCAAGCTGCAACTCTGTGGTCCTGCAATTTAACAAGATACAACACTGGGTTGAAAAAAGAGGCTTTGCATGCTCATGGTAGGAGAGGTGAGAGCCCTCCTGAGCAGGTAGATTAAAGATTTTTGTGCTGTCCCTTTCAGCAAAGTGCTGCAGTGGAAGAGAGGTAGAGAAGATCACTTTGGGCCATACTCCCACAGCTGGCTGGAGACCAAGTCCTGAATAAATGACTTCCCAAGGTCAGTGAACTGAGGAGAAAGATCAAAATCTAAGGTTACTCATGAGACCAAAGGTTCATTTTATCAGCTGAAAAGGGCCAAGTGCTGGAGCACTCTGACACATTTTATTCTGGAGCACACTGACACAATTTTTTCCGGAGCAGTCTGACACACTTTTATCTCCAAGCCCATTCCCATTCCAGAGTTTGTAAGAAGCAGTGGCATAAAACTATTACTCTGCTTTCACATGGGTATTGCCCTTAAATGGGGCCCTGACAACTCCTTCACAGTTCCTGGCTGCCAGAGGAGAAGAGAAATATGTATCAAAGCTCTGAAAACTGAATTTTCATTCCTTTCTCCCTAGGACTCCCTTCCTTCCCTGGCAAAACACATAGAGAATTTGCTGTTAAAATATCAGCTCAAATTAACAGAGGTTACCCGCATGCCACAGACTTGCCCAGGTATTACCAGCACCAGCAGCATGGTTGTGAACACAGCTCTGTGTGTCATGACAAGAGATAGGTATTGTCATGTCCAATTCCTGGCATGACAAAGCTGGGAAAATATCATGAAGAGAAGTGAAAATGTTTGTCTGCCTGGTTACACACAGAGAAGTCAGACCATGATCTCATGAGGTTATCCAGGTGTGGCTCCCGGAGGGACCTCTGCAACCTGTGCCACAATGGGAAGAGCAGGACATGCTGCTCCCCTCCACTGCAAGGCAGTCTTGGGGTTTGGAATCAGAGGGTCCCCACATCCCATAAAAATTCACAGACCACCCATTACACCTTTGCAGGGAGGCTGGCAGAGGGGGTGGCAGCTGACCACCAAGCACATCCTCCCATGATGGCACAGTTGGAGCCTCTGCAACCAGGGGAAACCCACTGTTTCCATCCCACCCAGGGTCTCTCATTGCAGGGAACATAGAAGGCCTCTTTCCACAGGCATGTAGAGTATGCCTTGTGTTCTTATCACTCAGCCCTGCAGCCTATCTGGTGTTGGTACTATAAAAATCATCTTGTAATATGATCTGAATAGTCTCATATCAATAAAGCACTCAAGTGTAATCATCCTTACGACAGCTTAGCACACTTACACAAGGCAATTGCATTGCTCTGAGTTCACCTCTGCAAATTAAACAGAGCAAAGTCAAGGCCAACTGATGCAGCACGCTCTTCCAGGGCCAAAAGAAGATCTGAGGTAAAGATCAGGGGTCAGGCTGCAAGGAGGCTGTGGCAGCTGAAGCATTCTACCCTCCAGCACTCTGCTTTAGCTTCCCTGCCTGTGGCCCCACAAGGCTTGCTGGCAGCAGGGATCACATGAGTGCTTCTTAATCCGTGCCAGTGGAGCCAAGGAGAGCTGTGATGTGTTCTTTGAGGTTACTAGAGCACAGAGGTGACAGCTTCCAGCTGGTCACCACAGGCAGCTGGAAAGTGAAGTGTCATCAGCCAGGGCAGGTAGATGCAGCAGAGGCTGGAGCAAACCACCACACATTCCCTGCAAACACGGGCCATGGAGAGACACAGCAGAAAAAACAGCTGAGTGTGTAAGCACTGAGTGTATACCTCCCCTCATCCAGGGATTAAGCTTGTTCCAGGTTAATTCCAGGACTCTCAAAAAACCCTCGGTCATCTCAAACACTCAGCAGGAAAGGTTAGGAAGGGTTGTTGCATGTGCTCCTCTCCCAACAGAAACCAACATTTCACATCAGCCTGCCCAAAAAGACATTAAGTTGAATACCAGTGTCTTGTCCTCACTTCACCTTCTTGGATATTATCTTGGAATTTTTCTTCTCTGAAGATGAGAAACCACCTAGTTGTCATCCTGAATGTATTTACAGCCAGTTACACCCATTTGTTCTGCAGCAGGTGTTATGATTTGACACAACCAGCTCTTTTCCTCAGTCTTACACATACCTCCCCCCTGTATTTACCAATATCAGGAGCATTCTGTGCTAAAACAATGGGAAAATGAAATTGTGCTTATCATAATTAATTTCTTTTCCCAGTCATTGGATTTAAGTACTCATATTAATCTAAAGAAAAGGCATTCCTGTACCCAAACAGTGATCCATCTCTAGGTGATGGTGAGTCACCTGTGATTTTGCTGGGGTCAAAGCCCTAAGAGCCAGGAGCAGGAGGCAATTGCAGCAAAAATAAAGACTGAAAAGTTTATGAAACTGCTGGAAAGACTTCCACTGCCTTCTGTGTCCTCTCAGTGTTCAATGTGAGATGAAGAACAGATTCTGGGTAACTTAAATGTGACTCCAGAGCAGGCAGGAAGATATTCAGGGTTAGTATGAAATAACAGAGATAACAGACTTGTCACTGATGGCCCAGCTGCCAGCTATGGAAGCATATGACTCAGATGCTCCATATATTCCCAAAGTTTGTGGCACAAAAAAATAATTAAAAAGAAGTATGACTTTTCAGAGATGCCTTTCTGCATGTGCAGCCAGACAGAACTAGTAGAACAGAGAGGTACAAAAACTACACTAGAGATTATGAAGGGCATTTAAAATTTCTATCTTGAATATGATTTAAGAAATAAGAAAGCTCTGGAATAAAGTGAAACCAAATGTCTGAGTTACTGAAGTTGGAAAGTAGATCCAGAGATGAGCATGCTGGAATTTGGGGGAGGGCTATCAAAACTGTGAGCCTGGGGTCTAGCATCATTAGCAGAAAAAAAAAATGCTGTGAACAAGAGAGAATTCAAGAGAGAGGGAGGCAGCACTATTCAGGTCCCAGCCAGAACCCCAGGAAGCCCCTGAGAGAGTGACTAAATCTTTGGGGAGAAGGAATTTGTGTTGTCTGAAGGGTGAAAGATCACAAGAGTTGCATGCCTGGGAGAGGAAGTGGAAAGTGGTGCTGTCAGCAGGGATAGAAAACCATGGATGTGAAGATACCCCTGGATGAGAGATAAGGGCCACGTCTGGTCATAGGGGAGCCCTGTGCCCACAGGAGAATTTTGTGTCTCAACAGCAGCAGAGGATGCACAGAGCAGGTAAAGTGCCACCAATCACCAGAGGAGAGCCTGGTATCTGCTTCCCTTTTTCTGAAGCTCTCAGCTCCTGGGAAAACAGCAGGATCTCTGCTTTCCTCACACAAAGATCCTGTTGCTAAATCTCAAAGAGGAAACTGTTTAACTTGTCGGTTATTCTTTGGCACCTGTGATTGTGTTAGACACTACAAACAGGTCGGACCAGCCAAGCTGGCAAACACCACTGCGGTATCCCCAGGGTCCTTTCCTTTCTGTTTACTTTCCTTTTTTAGCCTTTACACTAATCTCTTCATCTATAACAAATATACAGCATTCATGTGAACAATTTTCAAGGGAGACTGACACTGGCAGCCCATGGACTGTCACGACAGGCCTGTTGACACAGCCAGGCCACAACCTGAGCTTTGGGCAATGCACTGTGCTCCTCCAGCAACAGGAGGGAAGTGGGGGATGGTATGTGAAACCTGTGCTGGACCTGGTGTCCTTCTCCTTTCAAGACCAGTTGCTATTGATGTACTCAGGTGTAAAGTTCAACTTTCCCAAAGTGCTTGCTTATGGATGTGCCCCACACTGCCTGCGTGGGCATCCCCATGGGGCAGACACTGGGGCTGGGTCCTCTGGGGGCTTGGACAGGCTGGTCTGTGGCTGCAGGGATGGGATCTTCCTCAGAGGCAGCTGGGAGACTTGTGCTCTCGTTAGCACAGCTGGTGACAGTGGCACCAGTGCCCATGACCCAGCACCGCCCTAGGAAGTGGGAGATCTGGTCCAACACCTTCCTCTGCATCTCTCTGCTGCCTGGAGAGTGGCTGCACTCTCAGCCTTTGGCCTGTGCTGGCCCCTTTCTTCCCAGCTCCTATGTCAGAGATAAAGATGTGCACCACAGCAGGACACTGTCCTGGGATTATAAATCCATTTCACAGTCATGATGCTGCTGCTTTTATGCTACAAGGTTCAGCATGTGAATATCGGCAAACTGGTTAACAGCCACTAAAGAAACTCCACCAGCACTGAAGAAAAGACCTAAGGAAGGCAGAAGTATCTGATGTGGGCATCTGTCATAAGATGCTCACCAGTTTACTCCTGGAGAATGTCCCATTTAAGCCCTGACCTCATGATGGACACCTGTATTGTTGGTATCCTTGCTGTACCAAGAAGAGATTGAAGCAACTGCAGCGCAGCCACAGTACTCACAAAGATAGATAAGCACCAGGCTGTGCCCCTGCTACATCTCAGATTATGATAATTAATGTTGTGTTGTGCCATGGAAGTAGAGGAAATGGAAGCAGCTTAGTAGTAGTGATCAACGAAGTCTTATAATGCCCTTAAGATGCATATATGTGCTATATCCAAGTTCACAGATATGTAAACTGAGGTGCAGATATGTAAAATATCTTGCCTGTGGCCGTACAGAGAGCACACATTGACTTCTGACTGGTGTAACTGGTCAGAACTGGAGTTCTGACTCCCAGTCTCTTGTTCTCAGCGTTGGGTGACAGACAGCATTGGCTGAGTGGGATAACCATGGCTGACATCTCCACAGCATCATGATTCACAGCTTTTAATTGCTGTTAAACAAATTCAAAATGAAATTACACATAGTTGGGAACTATAGAGCCTTAGAAAATTCATCCATGTTCTTCCCCATCAAATCTAATTAGATTTGCCAAAATCAGTGTGCATTGATCTGTGATTCAAACAATATGCTGATAACAAATTTTCATGATAGACATGGTTATAAAGCTATTTGACTAGACTATGAATTAGCCCCTTCAGCAGAGTCTTCCACACATAGCTTTTAATTCCCAAAGCAACAGGTGATCCCACTGTTTAAGGTTTGCCAGGATCTCTGCTGAGCATCCAGCAGAGAAGCAAGGCACGCAGCATATTCATGTTGACTATCAATCTTCATTAAAATCAACACACTGTCTTTAACCACCCATCTAAGCAAACTGTAATATGTGCTGGGAAAAGACCTTTCTTCTACTAGGCAGAGCAGCTTATTTTGCTGTTGTGCTGGGCATCTTCACTTTGGCAGTGAAGGGTAGGGAAAACACGGGTTGTATGGAAAGCATCACGTAAATAGACTATCACCCCAGAAAAGCAGCACCACACAGGGGCTGTGTGCTGATACTTGCCTTCCTGCCAGTGTCTTCTCTCTGCCCTCAGGATTCAGGGATGATTTGTTGTTGTTGTTGTTGTTGTTGTTGTTAGGGTTTTTTGTTTGGTTTTTGGGTTTTTTTGTTAGCTCGTGGCAGGGAAGCAACACTGATTTGTTTGGATAGTTTGTCTTTCAGCCAAATGATGCTGATTGGTACAAGTGACTGTAAATGAGAAAATGAGGGCAGAGCAGGTAAGTTTTAAATAAGTCAAAGTAAATACTTGACATGCCAGGAGACCAAAGGACAGGATTTTCCATTTGTGCTCAGTTTTCAGCTGAGCTTTGCAACCACTGACATCTGAGAGCTTCTGAAAATGTGCCTTGCCTGAGAGCCAGAGTGCATCAGAGTTTAAAGTTACTCAGAAAAAAATGGCAGAGGGCAGGCAGTGCACTTGTATCTGTTTGTACCCCAGATTTATCCTTTCTCTGCCATCTTTTCATACAGAAATTGTTACTGCTTCAGAAGAGGAAAACCACAGCACTTTTTTTTGCCTGATCTTTAAAAGTAATGAGCAATCCCAGCCGTGGAGTCTGCTCAGCATCTCTGAAACTTTACATACTCTGTGTTAAATCTTGTGTAACATCAAGACACACCATGGAAAAAAAGCTGTCAGGATGTTGATCATTGACCACTGGCACAGCTTGCTCAGGGAGGTTATGTGGAGTTTCCATCCTTGAAGATATTCAGAAGCCACGATCACCAATAAAAGGTCATGGTCCTGGGCTGTCTGCACCAAATGACCCTGCTTGAGCAGAGGGATGGACCAGAATTTACACATTTAGAAAAATAATGTGTTACAGCCATGTACTATGGGCAGAGGTGTGCTTATATCAATTTAGAATGAGATAAAAATCCTTATTCTGGTATAATCAATTTCAAATGAGATTATACCAGAATAAGGAATTTTATCCCAGTGATATGGGATGGTTTTAGGATCTTGGTACAGTTCATGCCAGTCTGCATCCTGACCCCTGGGTTTCTCTCACTCTGACCTGGCTGCAGTGCCTGTCCTCTTCTCTGGGTCCCTGCTTCACACCAGCTGAACCACAGCCACACCAAGGCCAAGCAGAAGAGGGGACAGCCTATCTATTGAATCACACAAACATGGAAGAGTTTGGGCCTTTCCATTTAATTGTACAAATGGCATGGCATTTTTGTGACACTAAGCAAAAAAAAAAAAAAAAAAAAAAGGCAACAGCTGAGGTCTTCTCATAAACCTAAATAAATGGAACAATGAAACAGTATGGATTACAAACATTCTAATCTATAGTGCCTGCTCCAAGCTCCAGGTTACAGTGTTTGCACATCCACACCAGTACCCTCCACACAAGGAAGTTACCAGAAGGAATCCCCCAGCAGAGGTGACATAGGTTCTGAAAGTCATTAAACTCGAATGGGCTGTAAAATTTTATGAAATCCTGTCTGCCCTTCAGTTTTAAATTGAATTTGGTTGAACTGGTTTTAAAACTGGCTGGAGAGCCAAGATGGGCCAGCAGGATCAGCTGGAGAGGCAGACACCAGAAATTCAGCTCTGCATGCTTGATCAGAGCAGTGCCCCCTCTACCAGGGAGGGTGGAGTGCTCTGCCTGATAAAAGGCTGAGCTCAGCAGACATTAAAGGAAGGTTGTTAGTAAAGATCAAAAGGTAAGAATGGGAGATAGAGCTGCCCCATTTGCAAAGTTACCAAAGCCTGCCAGTGAGAACGAAGATATAGAGGCTGTGATGCTGAATGAATGGGGCAATCTAGATAATGATATCAGAATTAAATTAATTAAAAGAAGATTAAAGATTGCAAAACTAAGGTTGTAATCGTGTCCCTGCTGTAGTCAGTAAGTGTTTCATGGTTTGTGTGGTGCTTCATGAAGAGGACAAGATCCTGCTCGGAATGCATACCAAGACAAAGGAAGGTATCAGGTGAAAGCTGATTGACACAGAGCCAACTATATTAGGGAATAAATAAGTTACAGTGGCCTCATAGTCACAAAATTGAAACCATACATGCCTGGAGCATCCAGGATGATGAATGCAATTCATATCAACATCATCACTGATCTGCAAACTATGGGGTATTCATGAGGACTTTAGGGCAGCTGTGTTAGGACACCAAATTTCTCGTAATTTGTGCCAGGATGAAGATTATTATTCAAAGTATTTTAAACAGATTTGAACAGTCAAAGTATGCTCACCCCAGGTCAGTACTTGGTGTCGTGTGGACACACTGTGTCCTGCCAGGGGCTGTCACTCTTTGGTGGGATTTACTGTTCCTGCAAGCAAGCTCTCCAAGGGCCACCAGCAGGGACACTTACAGAGGAACCTCGTGGAAACATCAGCTCAACTTAAAATCTTCTGGAAAGCAGCATTTCCAAATGTGAGTATGTGACATGCATGGGAAGTTGGCTACCAATTTCAAGAAAAAGGAGCTTGAAATGGAGTTGGAGGATGGGGCAACCTTGACAGCCAGGCCACACAGTGCATCAGCACAGACCTCTGTGGCAGCCACCTCCCTATCCAGATATTTTGCTCCAGCTGCTAAGAAGGTCATTAATGTCTGGTGATTATTTTGGCCCCTGGAGCTGCCTTAATGCTTTTGCAGTTTGTGTTCACTGTTTTGGCTCAGTTTTAGGACAGCTCACTGAAATGAATGGGGAAGCGGTGGATTCATTTTAATTAAGCACCAAAAATTAAATTTCAAATAAAAGTACACATGAGGATGCATACTTTTGCCCGGGAAAATGCTGTATTGTTCCATAAGGGCAAGATGCTTATGTTTTTTCTTTCACAAATGCAAAAGGAGGAAAGTGTTTTTCAGCAGGAATCTAATTTTACAGGGAGGGAATAATATGTTACATAGTTGAATCACTTTGATGTCAATTTTATTTTGCAATCACTTCATAAGATATTCATATAGCCTTTTTATTTCCTTAAAGTGTTCAAGTCTAGGCACAATACAGTATTATCTTACACTTTACCATAATGATGAACGATAATGGGAGCACATAATAAGATTTTATGTGTGCCCAAAGAAAAATCTGCTTTAGCCCAGATGAGAGGAATTTTGCAGAACAAATTAATATTATAAAACAGCACAATCTATCAAAATAATACAGCTTTTCTTCTCTCAATCCATTGTGAATCTCAGTGTCTGCAGCAGTACACGGTGAACTACTAAAGGCTGACAGAATTTTTTTTGTAAAATCTCTATGAAAAGTACTCCGTTGATAAAATTAAAAAAAAAAAAAAACCAAAAACAAAACAAACCACCAAACCAAAACTCCCTCTTTCTCTCCTGTCCATCACACTTACACATTATAAACACTCTGATGTTTAAAAGATCCGTTGCAACTGTTCTATAGTGATGCTGTTTACTGTTGAAAAGTCATCTCAGTCCAATAACATCTTTGTTCAAGTTCCTCAGAAGCTAATGGATCACATTTGTTTTCCCAGAATTTTTTATGTCCATGGAACATTGTTTATAGCAAAATACTCGATATATATTTTGTTCCATGTTTTTAATATATTCAGTTTATTCATCTCATGATTTCAAAGTATAGCCTAAAAGTAAATTAGTAGAATGTGGAATATTGGGTAACTTTCATAGAAACTGGGGGTGGAAAACTTGTCTTTGTTGTCCAATCCAGCATCCTCACCATATTTTCTACATTTTTACTTGGTTTTAGATATTTAAACATCAGCTTCTCCTAAGAAGTCTTGTTGGAAAGCCTTATCCTGGTAGCCATTGTTACAGAGCAGATTTTCTTTCCTGGGACATGTGAATAAACCAAAATTACTTAAGGAGCAATTGTACTGCAGTCAAATGAGAACATAAATAGTTGTGGGAAACAGCACTGACAGTTTATCACACTGGATAATCCTAAATGAAGTACCTAAAATAAGACTGAATCAGTCTGGAACCTGAGTAATGTGGGCTAGGACCCCACCTGGCATTGCAGACACCCCTTTTGTTCGGGGGAGGGAGAGTGGGGAGGTTTCCGTGCCGTAGGGAAGCACACGAACTTTTAGCTCGCATTTGCTGGATCTACACAGTTGCAGGGCTGATCCCTCTTCCCCTGATTCATCCACAGCACAGCACGGCCTTGGTCCCAAGCCAAAAAAGGCTTTGTCAGACACTCAGCCAGGCACTAGATCACAGGAACTACCTGCACCGAGAGGCTTTGTTTGGTTCTGCTGTCGTCACGAAGCAGATTAATGGGAGAAAAAGGAGTGGAAAGAAGCTCTGGCTCTGGCAGCTGCAGGCCTGTGAGCAGCCCCTTGTACACCTGCGGTGCCTGGAAGGAAACTGTGCTGGGGAACGGGAGCGCTGCTGTGCAAAACTGCAAGCCCAGCGAGCCAGGGGGTTGTCCCGAGGGATCCATCCAGGGGGACCTGGCGGTGGGAGCGGGGCTGTGGAGCTGATCACGCACGCTCTCACTTCAGCCTGCACAACTCTGGGCACTTTGCCCTCGTAGTAGCTGTATATAAAGCACAATTCCTGTATTTTCTCCCCCTCTTCCTTCATGGGTAAATTAGTATGAAGGAAGCTGGTGGAGCTAATTAGCTCCAAGTGGTGTTAATTTCTCTGCTTGGATCTCTTCGTGACCCAGTCAGATTGCTTAATTTTTGCAGCTTGTATTTCCAAATCTCTTCATTCATTGCACCTAATCCTTTATTTCTGCTTTTTTCTCCTGTCTGATCCTATATGGAAAACATAATTCCATGTAATTGGGACATATAGAAGCTTGTGATGGAAATTACACATGGTGGCAAGAAAGATTTTGCCTTGCATGAAAATGTATTCAACAGAAAAGTAGCCATGGCAAGGTCCATAGACAGACAGATGTGAAGGGTGAATTTAGCAATAAAAGGTAATCACCATAACACATAATGTCAGGAACTAGCTGTTTTCTCCCAGACTTGTCTAGAAGAAGGATAGCTTCACAATTCCTATATCAAGCTGGAAACTGCTTGTGGGAATAATTTACTTCAGTCAGCCTGAGTTGTGTGGGTCCACTCTCAGCCAGTGATTTCTCCCTTTTGTCTCATGGTTTCAAGCACGACCATGCAGAAGTGCCTTGTACCTTGGGCTCCCATGCATTGGTGGCAACTTGAAGCAAGGTTTGCTCAGTAACTACAAATATTAAATAGTTTTGGCAAGTGGCCAATAACACCTTTTCATATGCATTAATATTCAGCACCAAAGTCATACTCATCGTTATCAGAAAAACTTAATTTATCTCATTTTCTAGGAAGGTGGAGTCTGGACACCCTTAAAGACAAGCTCCTTGGGCTCTGTAGAGATGTGAAAAAATACCTGTATTATAGTACAAACCAGTGGAGAGTGGTATTGCCACTGCCTGGCACAGCAACTGCAACTCTTTCATGAGGCATGTCTGCAAGAAGGGCTGGAAGGAGGATCTGGGGAACAACACACCTTCAGTCTGACCTCAGTGCCAGAGAAGACTATGGAGCAGATCATCTTGAGTGACATCATGTGACACGTACAGGACAACCAGGGGATCAGGCCCAGCCAGCAAGGATTTATGAAAGGCAGGTCCTGCTTGACCAACCTGATCTCCTTCTATGACAAGGTGACCCACTTAGTGGGTGCAGGAAAGGCTGTGATGTCTGCCTAGACATTAGCAAAGCCTTTGACACTGCATCTTTCACAGCATTCTCCTGGAAAAACTGGGTGTTTATGGCTTGGATATGTGCACTCTTCACTGAGTAAAAATCTGCTTGGTTAAGAACGGTGGTGAGTTGAGTTAAATCCAGTTACAAGTGATGTTCCCCAGGGCCCAGTATTGGGGCCAGCATTTTCTGCCCAGTGGAATAGGACCTGGGGGTGTTGGTTGACACACAGTAGAGTTACCATCCCTGGAGGGATTTAAAATAAGACATGTAGGTGTGGCACTTGTGGATATGGATTAGTGGTGGACTTGGCAGTCCTGGGTTAGTGGTTGGACACAATGATCTTAAAGTCTTTTCCAACCTAAACAATTCTATGGTTCTATGAAGGGAATTACTTATATGGTTGAGTCTACTGCTATAAGCAAGGTGCTCCAAATTCCTGCACCTTCCCTTTGCTCAAGATCTACATAGAACGTGATTGGTTAAATTATGAAAAAAAATCCCCTTTGACTTTCTAGCTGCTACTCTGAATCTTAGATAACACTTTTTTACTGCCTGTCCCCACTGACATTACAGATATGCCTGAGATGAGTAAATGACACAGAGGTGGGTAAAACCTGCTGAACATCAAATGTTTTGTACTGGAAAGGAAATCCGGGCTTCTGCAGCTTATCTATCTCATTTCTTGATTTCACTTTTTTTTCTAGGCAAGTTTGGGCCTCATCTGCGTGAAAACGACAAGGGGAAACCAGAGCTCAGTTCTCAGTCAGCAGAGCCTTTTTTCAGAAGCTCCCATAAATGTCCTTTTAGAATGAAGGAATAGCAAACCTGTAAGCTGGGGAGTAAATCCTGTCTCTCCCCAGGCTGTCTGCTTGTGTTAGGATCACTTATAGTTCAGGGGTTTTTTTCTGTTAATTCCTTGACAGATGATTCTAACACAAATCAATAACATAAAAAAATCCAACAGATTAGAAGATGGTTCATCTCTGTAGCTGAAACAACCACCTCCGCCTTCTGTTTTGAGTAAATTCAGATTTCAACTGCAGTGGCCTGGCTTATTTCCAGTTTACAGTTATTCCATTCCATTTACCTGAAATTCTCCCTTTCATGCAACTCTGATGAAATATTTGTCATCTTTCAACTGCCTGGAAGGGTTGCAGGGTGCTTCATGAGCAAGAGTGCTCACATAGGGACAAGT
Source organism: Chaetops frenatus (assembly GCA_013400775.1). Classification (NCBI taxonomy): domain Eukaryota; kingdom Metazoa; phylum Chordata; class Aves; order Passeriformes; family Picathartidae; genus Chaetops; species Chaetops frenatus. Next base: position 8,708 of record VZTR01029164.1, on the reverse strand, counting down.
AAAGTGATTTCTTTATAGGTAGTGATAAAATTTTCAAGAGCATCCTCCACTGGCACAAATCTGTTTCCCTGGAAGAAACATGGAATTTCTACAGGTTCCAATAGGAGCTGAATTAAGCAGACGTGGGTTCTTTTATACATTCCCGTTCTCCCCTAGTATATTCTGTATTGAAACATTGAAGCCATTTACATGATAACCCCGGCTGGAAAGACAGAACTTAAGTACAGGAATAAAAATTAAGCTGGAATCCTTAAAGATGGTATTTAATTAAATTAAATCAGTGAGGGTATATGATAAAGGAAATTTTATTTTCACCATGATGGTTTGTTTCTAGTTTCCTTTGATGCCACATTTTGCCTAAAGTTCTTCTGCAAGAGAACTAGTTGGAGTGTCCTGTGAAAGTAAAGGAGCAGAGAGGTGAAGTTAAAAATGTTCCCTGTATTTCAAGTAGAGCTTTGGTATAGCTGTTTGGCAAGCACTGTAAATATTGCATTTCATTCCAAGGCTCAGATGCTGCTTTTGTAAGCTTATATCCTCTATTGCTCCAAAACAGTAGCAAAACCCAACACCTTCCTATCCAGATACAATGCACTACTAACTGANAGGCTGTGATGTCTGCCTAGACATTAGCAAAGCCTTTGACACTGCATCTTTCACAGCATTCTCCTGGAAAAACTGGGTGTTTATGGCTTGGATATGTGCACTCTTCACTGAGTAAAAATCTGCTTGGATAAGAACGGTGGTGAGTTGAGTTAAATCCAGTTACAAGTGATGTTCCCCAGGGCCCAGTATTGGGGCCAGCATTTTCTGCCCAGTGGAATAGGACCTGGGGGTGTTGGTTGACACACAGTAGAGTTACCATCCCTGGAGGGATTTAAAATAAGACATGTAGGTGTGGCACTTGTGGATATGGATTAGTGGTGGACTTGGCAGTCCTGGGTTAGTGGTTGGACACAATGATCTTAAAGTCTTTTCCAACCTAAACAATTCTATGGTTCTATGAAGGGAATTACTTATATGGTTGAGTCTACTGCTATAAGCAAGGTGCTCCAAATTCCTGCACCTTCCCTTTGCTCAAGATCTACATAGAACGTGATTGGTTAAATTATGAAAAAAAATCCCCTTTGACTTTCTAGCTGCTACTCTGAATCTTAGATAACACTTTTTTTACTGCCTGTCCCCACTGACATTACAGATATGCCTGAGATGAGTAAATGACACAGAGGTGGGTAAAACCTGCTGAACATCAAATGTTTTGTACTGGAAAGGAAATCCGGGCTTCTGCAGCTTATCTATCTCATTTCTTGATTTCACTTTTTTTTCTAGGCAAGTTTGGGCCTCATCTGCGTGAAAACGACAAGGGGAAACCAGAGCTCAGTTCTCAGTCAGCAGAGCCTTTTTTCAGAAGCTCCCATAAATGTCCTTTTAGAATGAAGGAATAGCAAACCTGTAAGCTGGGGAGTAAATCCTGTCTCTCCCCAGGCTGTCTGCTTGTGTTAGGATCACTTATAGTTCAGGGGTTTTTTTCTGTTAATTCCTTGACAGATGATTCTAACACAAATCAATAACATAAAAAAATCCAACAGATTAGAAGATGGTTCATCTCTGTAGCTGAAACAACCACCTCCGCCTTCTGTTTTGAGTAAATTCAGATTTCAACTGCAGTGGCCTGGCTTATTTCCAGTTTACAGTTATTCCATTCCATTTACCTGAAATTCTCCCTTTCATGCAACTCTGATGAAATATTTGTCATCTTTCAACTGCCTGGAAGGGTTGCAGGGTGCTTCATGAGCAAGAGTGCTCACATAGGGACAAGTAAAGTGATTTCTTTATAGGTAGTGATAAAATTTTCAAGAGCATCCTCCACTGGCACAAATCTGTTTCCCTGGAAGAAACATGGAATTTCTACAGGTTCCAATAGGAGCTGAATTAAGCAGACGTGGGTTCTTTTATACATTCCCGTTCTCCCCTAGTATATTCTGTATTGAAACATTGAAGCCATTTACATGATAACCCCGGCTGGAAAGACAGAACTTAAGTACAGGAATAAAAATTAAGCTGGAATCCTTAAAGATGGTATTTAATTAAATTAAATCAGTGAGGGTATATGATAAAGGAAATTTTATTTTCACCATGATGGTTTGTTTCTAGTTTCCTTTGATGCCACATTTTGCCTAAAGTTCTTCTGCAAGAGAACTAGTTGGAGTGTCCTGTGAAAGTAAAGGAGCAGAGAGGTGAAGTTAAAAATGTTCCCTGTATTTCAAGTAGAGCTTTGGTATAGCTGTTTGGCAAGCACTGTAAATATTGCATTTCATTCCAAGGCTCAGATGCTGCTTTTGTAAGCTTATATCCTCTATTGCTCCAAAACAGTAGCAAAACCCAACACCTTCTATCCAGATACAATGCACTACTAACTGAATCCAGCCCAGAAACTCCTGTGAGATGTTTGTGTCTTCCAAATGTGCTAATGTCTCGTGAGGAGTTGGAAAGTGGAAGCCACATTCCTCTTTATTCCAGCAGCACTTTAATAACCAGAAGAGGTTTCTTAACCTGTAACCACAGGCTGTTTTAATTTTTTAATTTTTCTTTTTATTGCATTATTTAGGTACTTTGCAATCCTACAACAAAGTAAGAAATGTCATAGATATGAAATGTCATCCCATTAAACCATATCCTTTTTAGAGTGGCAGTTTGGGATCATGTTCATGGTTTGATGTTTTTCAGTAGGAAAGTGGCAAGAGGAAGTGATGCTCAATTAAAAGATGAGGGTAAGAAATTACTGCAAGTATCCTATTCATCAAAAGGCTAAGGACATTCTGCAGATAGAAGAAAAAACCCAAAACCATTCTCCAAATCATATAAGAAGCTGAAGAAGCTGACAAATAAGAGGTGCATTAATCATCGTGGTCTAGCGTCATTTAACGGGAAGAAGCCAGGGGGTTTTGCTTACACATGAAACTGGGACTCACAGGTGACATATTTTTCTGGTTTTGTGGATGGATCTACACCTCCTGGTTTATTTTGGAGGACAGGGTTGCAGTTATAAATTCTTGAACAACACCTTACTTCTGTTCTGAAGCAATATCTAAAATAGGGAGCACATCAAAGGGCAAATGAAATTAGTGTATTTTTAAAATTAGATATCCCATCTAAGAAAAGGGACAACTTTTATGTAATTCATAGCTGCAAGTTGTCCTGATTTACCGTTCAGATACAATTAACAGTTTCATTTCACATAATTCTTTTTCTTCATAAGTGAATATCTGAATCACACGCTGGAAAATAGCAACAGCAGACCACTTCTATAAATCCAGTTACAGGGGGTGATGCAAAAAAAAAAAAAAAATTAAGAGAAAAGTCTTGCTTTGTCCTGTTTTTCAAACAGAATGTTTTTTGTTTTTCCCCAAGAAACCTTCAAACACCTAAAGCCCTCCATCAAATAGGATTTACACACTTACCTTCTTTCCAAACTCCCACATTCAAGATTGTCGGGATGGTTACCCACGGCTTTGCAGAGCCGAGACCTTTGGCATCTACCCTGTCTATGAAGTGCTACCTGCCCCTGTCCCATATGCACCCACACCCAATCATTCCTCTTCCTACTCTGGACCCAAAGGCGATAGAACACCTGAACCCTCACTCCCAGTGCAATGGCGGCTGGCACTGGTGCTATCTGGCAGCACTGCTCTCAAATGGTTGGAAGCCAAGTAGATATGTGTATAACACGAATTATGAAAATCAAAAAAGCACAAGGCTCAAGTTTTTGAAAAACGCATTCTTCCTCCACATCAAAGGGCTCATTGATTTGTTACTAAAGTCATGACCAAAGTGTTGCTAAGTGGGTGAAAATGGGAGAAAAGACCAAATCTAATGTTAGGAGCTGTGTCAAGCAAGTACCTTATGGCCCATCCAAAGCTGATCATGAGACCAGTCCAGAATGTAAACATTATTTAGTATGTCTGGCAAATGTTAGGAATCTGTCTGAGAATATTCTTCAAATGAGAAATAGCTCTCCTTTTCCTTTGCTCCCTTTTCTGTGTCCTTGAACTTTGTATTCTTGAAATCCCAAGTAACTATTCACATTAATAGAGTGTTAAGGTGTTTGACCAAGAAGATTGGCTCTGCTGATTTCAGCACTTAAAAAGGGAAACCGCTCTGTTGTTTTAACCACTTCAACACTCACCATCTCAGTTTATTTTCTTATCCTCTTTAACTTCTGTTAAAATCAAACAGGAAGCAATTAAGGTGAGCCTACTACAAAGCAGCCCTTAAAGTACGTGGCTGTGTCCCCAGTGCAGAATGAAGGTCATGCCCTGAAAATGTAATTATATGTATGTGGAAGGAATGCAGAGCCTATATACTGGGGTGACCGGTGAGAAAATACACCACTCCAGCTTTACTTTCAGCAGGCTAATGACCATGACCAACACAGATGTTGCTACCACCACCTGCATGGAGGACCTGGTGGCAAGGCAAGTTGATCTGACAAGGCACATTGGACTAACAATTTTATCCTCTTGAATTAAGAGAGAGTAGGAACAAGAAACAAGTCCTTACTAAGCAGCAAAACTATCACTATTTCCCCTCACCCAACCTCGCCTTTGACTTCAGTCAGGTCACTGTCTGGATGACAAAAAAAGGAATGTCATGGAAATAGACATCTAACAACAACAGTGGGAGACAAAGTGAAGCCTTTACACAGGATTTAGCTAATTATATTTTGGGCAAATATTTATTTATCTAAAAACAAAATAAAAATCATTTTTAAAAGGAAAAAAGTACTTAAATAAAAAACAAAATTGTGAAATGTTATGGCACAGAAGTTCAAAACAAGTATAAATCCAGTTGCCACAACTGTTGCGTATTAATGTTGCACATTTTTCTATAAAGGCTTTATTAAAGGTATTTACATGGCAATATGATGTGTAAATATATACAGCAAACTGGGGACAACTTTTTTCTTTTGGATTCTCGTATGAAAAAATGCCTTAAATACAAAATTTTAAAAGAAAAAAAATTGAAGAGTTCATCCCCAAGCATGAAGAATGTCCCATCATCCCTTATGTCCAAAGTATCAATTATGAGGCAGTTTTGAGGTTCTGGCCAAACCCTTGGGAGATTCAGCCAAGGTTGTGTAGTCTCAAGTTAAATCGCACAGCATGCAGTTGTAATAGTTCCATACACGATGGACTGCGTAGTTCATGAGAGATATTAGAATCATTAATATTTTATCATAGTTTCAGTCTGGTTTGCATTATTCTAAGTGATGCTCAAGAGTTCCTATGCACAACAGTTCCTTAGCTGCTCAAGTTTGTGTTTCAACTGTTCTCTCCTCCGCCTCAACTGCTCTTTCTCTGCGATCAGTCTGTGTTCATCTGACTGGATGGAAAGAATGTACTCTGTTGCTTTTTTCAGGATGACAACCTTGGGAGCCTTTTCATTGTTGGCCACCTCAGGTATCTGGTCACGCAAGGCAAAGAAACTCAACTTCAGCTCATTTCTCCTCTGGCGCTCCAAGACATTGTGCGTTCGCCTCTTGTCGTTCTCTTCTGAATCTGACGTGCGTGGACTGGAGCATTTTCGGTTGTTGCTGATCTGTTTGAGAACTCTGCCACTGTCCAACCTTAGCCTTTTTGCAGCTGGGTATTCAACCTTGGTGGAGGGAGGAGCGGCATAATTGTGCTGATGGATGTTGACATGACACCGTTTGAGAACCAGCGGGCTGTGGTGGGGCTTACTGTGCTCTTCTGACGTCTCTGTGCTGCTGGACTCTGTGCTGGATTCATATTCATTTGCTTCAGCTAATGTAACAACATCGATTTCCTCATCTTCCTCTTGTTCTTCTTCTGCCATAAAAAAAAAAAAAAAAAATTAAAAAATTCATAACATGTATGTAGGCACTCTCAAGGCCACTGTATGTATGAGGGAAGGCTACTCTGAGTTGCATAATGAGGAACCCATTGACAAACCCTTCTTAAATCCATTTCAGGATGCTGGACACCGCTTTCCCCAAGAGCCTTTCCTTTAAGGAAGCAATGCTTCAAGTGCATTAGGACACATGGACTGCAGTTCAAACCCTGTCTCCCTGATTTCAAAAAGTTGTAATGATCTTGCGTAATGTCGAGTGCATGAAAGATAGTAGGAAAGTTTAACCTCGGTTGTCAGCAGTACAGCGCAATAAACCTCCCAGACTCAAGCTGCCCTTAATTATGGATTTAGAAGGCTTTGGCCACGCCTTAAAAGAAAGCTTACTTAACACACATGGGTATTCAGAGACATTTTCTGAATTTCTCTTGATCTGTTAATTTGTGGAAAATACGAGGCAGTTAAAAAAAATAAAAAGGGAAAAAAAAGCAAAAGGAGAAGGCTGTAGCACTTTGGTAGAAACTCATTTTCAAACCAGATTTACGAGGGAGCGGAACCCGCTGTCACATACCTAAGGAAGCATTTCTAAAACTTTCCCAGCCCCATTCACTCCCCTGCAGTCACTTTCACTAGCACCTCCCTGACTGCACATTCTCCCCGCGGCTCCGGGGTTGGAGTTAACTCCTTCCCAGCCCATGGGTGACACAGGGAGTCAGCCTTATCGGGACCCCATTATGTAAGTTTAGCCCTCCTACACTATCTTTTTATTTTTCCCCCACCCCTTGTATCTCCCTTCTTCACCGAAGGAAAAACTGGCCTGGTTTTCCAGGAAATAAACTGGCTGAAACTCTCCATGCCTCGCAAACGTGGCATTTAAAAAAAAAAAAAA